>JAJEJO010005436.1:10261-145274 GCA_020662805.1 Glaucomys volans | reverse complement strand
CACAGTTTCTTTATCCATTCATCTATTGAAGGGCATCTAGGTTGGTTTCACAATCTAGCTATTGTGAATTGGGCAGCTATCAACATTGATGTGGCTGCATCATTGTAGTAATCTGATTTTAAGTCCTTTGGGTATAGGCCAAGGAGTGGGGATAGCTGGGTCAAATGGTGGATCCATTCCAAGTTTTCTAAGGAATCTCCACACCACTTTTCAGAGTGGCTGCACCAACTTGCAATCCCACCAGCAATGTATGAGTGTACCCTTTTCCCCACATCCTCACCAACACCTGTTGTTGCCTGTATTCTTAATAAAAGACATTCTAATTGGGGTAAGATGAAGTCTTAAGGTGGTTTGGATTTGCATTTCTCTTACAACGAGGGATGTTGAACATTTTTTCATAAATCTGTTGATTGCTTGTAGTTCTTCTTCTGTAAAGTGTCGTTCATTTCTTTGGCCCATTTATTCATTGGGTTATTAGTGTTCTTGGTGTAAAGATTTTTGAGCACTTTGTAGATTCTGGAGATTAGTGCTCTATCTGAAGTGTGTGTGGCAAAGATTGTCTCCCACTCTGAAGGCTCTCTCTTCACATTGCTGATTGTTTCATTTTCTGAGAAAAAGCTTTTTAGTTTGACTCTATCCCAATCATTGATTCCTGCTTTTATTTCTTGCAGTTTGGGAATCCTAGGCCAACATGATGAAGATTTGTACCTATTTTCTCTTCTATTAGGTGCAGGGTCTCTGGTCTAATTCCGAGGTCTTTGATCCATTTTGAGTTGAGTTTTGTACAGGGTCAGAGATATGGGTTTAGCTTCATTTCGCTGCATATGGATTTCCAATTTTCCCAGCACCATTTGTTGAAGAGGCTATCTTTTCTCCATTGTATGTTTTTGGCTCCTTTGTCAAGTATGAGATACCTGTATTTATGTGGGTTTGTCTCTGTGTCCTCTATTCTGTGCCATTGATCTACCTGTCTATTTTGGTGCAAATACCATGCTGTTTTTGTTACTATTGCTCTGTAGTACATTTGAAGGTCTGGTATTGCGATACCCCCTGCTTCACTCTTCTTGCTAAGGATTGTTTTAACTATTCTGGGTCTCTTATTCCTCCAAATCAATTTCATGATTGCTTGTTCTATTTCTATGAGGTCCATCATTGGGATTCCAATTAAAATTAAAATCCCATTTCACTTTCTACAACCTTCCGTGGTTGTGCGACCCTGTCCCACTCAGATCACCTGGGAGCATGAGGCTACCACCTCCAGCAAAAACTAGTCTAGCGTGGGGGCTCCCACCCCAGGAATTTAACCTGCTAGTGGGCTAGATGTTTCAGGAGATCTGGACCCTTTGGTACATCACAGCTTTCTGGTTAATGATGTCTCCCCCTCCTCGCACATTCCAATTCTTATTCTGCTTCTGGACGTCCACTTTAAGCTGAGGGTGAGTCAGTCTCACAAGGAACAAGAGATGGGAATGGGGAGAGGCATTTCCCCAGATCTTGGGGACACTGTTTTACCAGGAAGACCATGAATAGATGTCAAGCCTTGAAAGCCAGATTTCCCCCTACAGTCGCCTTTTAAAATTGTCTATACTGACCACATACCTCCTCTGACTCTGGCTAACCAGCACTGTTAGCATCCCATTACAGGGGCAAAGCCTGCCTCCCTGTTCCTCACCATCCTCATTTCCCTTCCAGGAAGACTCTGTCAAGCCTAGAGCTGTAAACAGATCCCACATCCTCCTCCCCTGAGCAGAGAGAGTGAGTCAGCCTCTAGCTTCTGCCTACACTGGTTGTGTTGCTCTGAAGAACCCAGGGAATGTGGGGCCAGCACATCCAGGTTAGATGCAGAGAGCCAGGAAGACTAGAGGATGGAGCCCTGGGGCCCTCCAGACTCTACCTCCAGATTCTGAGTCAGGTCTTGCTTTAGAGGCAGTCAAGGGAGAGAATTCCCCCAAAGTCCCTACTGCGCTCCTCCGGGGTGCACAGGAGGTGTTTGAGAAATGCAGACCAGGCTGAATGTACTACTCCAGCCCCTGCTTGGCTGTCACACACAGAGACACGATTCCTTGAACCCACAGGTACCACGGATACATCTCTGTGCCCCTCTCCCTCCCCTTGTTCTCTCTGCCTCTCCCCCTTCCCCCTTTCCCTGATACCATGCTTTCCCCCATATTCCACAACCTCTTTCCCCACCCCCACTTCTCTTCTTTCTCTCCTTTCACTACTACTCACCCTCACTCCCCTCTCCCCATCCTTCCTCACAAGCATGTCCCCCTTTCTCTGCACATGTACATGTGATGCACATAGCCTTTCTTGCTCTCTCACTGTCTCTCACATGCTCATACATGTGCACACACATACATGTTATGCACAACATAACAGTCCATCCATCTCTCCCTCCCTGCCAGGCCCCCAGCAGCTGCACATTACAAACCCCAACCTCAAGCCCTCAGACCACGTCTGTGACCACTGTTCCTTCAAAGGTTGGCTTCAAGGGTTTTCTCAGGCCGTTCCATCTCTATGTGCAGCCCAAATGGCTGTCAAACCCTAAACTGGTGTTCTAGCCTCAAAGACTGGATTCATGCTGTCATGGAGAGCCTGGGGAGAGAGAGCTGAGGTCAGAGAAGGGCAGTAGCTGGGGTGTGGTCACACAGTGTGCTATGGCAGAGCTGGGACAGAACCCTAGACCAGTGTTGTTATTTTTCCTCTTCCTCATCTTCCTCCTACTCTTCCTCTTTTTCTTCCTCCTCTTCCTCTGCCTCCTTCCCCCCTCCCTCCTTCCTCCTTCCTTCTTTTTCTTTTCAGTGCTGGGTGTTGAACCCAGGGGCTTGCGGATGTTAGGCAAGCATTCTACCACTGAGCAACCTCCCCAGCTCTTCTTCCCTGACTTTTGATAGAAAGTGCATCTCCCACGTCCTGAACCCTCACTCTGAGGATGAAGTCAAGTTCAGCAAATGACGGAGGCACCCCAAATTGAGGCAGAGACCTCTGGGTGCAGATGATTTTGAGTCCATAAGTTTGTAAACCCTCAACTAAATGACCAAACACATCTCAGGATGTGTTTAATGGGTCTGTGTCCACTCCAGACACAGGATGGTTATCTCCAGCCAGAGCTGCTTCTTGATCTCATGCTGAAGACTGCATGGAGGGATGTCTGGACCACCCCGAGTGAGCCGCTGTGAGTACAGCCCAGGACGTAGGGTTCAGCCCAACAGAGCCCCCTCACTCCCTTCCCACCTCAGAGCAGCAGGGCTGAGAGATGGGCCAGAATGTGGCATTGGACGAAAGCATCAGCATTTTGAAATGCCGATCTTTCTTTGCCAGGCAAAATGACAACTGTAAGAAAAATCTGGGCATTCTGAGATGCAGCTTGGCAAAGCGTGTGCTGCTTGGCATAGCCCCTGGTTTGCTGTTTGGGTGAAGCAAAACACTCCACTCCTCATCCCAACTCCCTGCCTTCTGTATCAGCTGGCCTTGGTATCCACGGCCCTGCCAACAACCCAGAAAAAAAGGCTTATCTGTTGCCATGGAGGCTTTCAACTTCTTCGGAGCCTGGGCCTTGAATCTCTGCCTTTGAAAATAAAACCCTCCACCACCAATGGAGTGGGGAGCTTGCAAGAATAGGACATTACTTTTCTATGTAACAGCTAGTTACTGAGAGCTTGCTCTGTACTAAGGACTGTTCTACGTGCTCAGTTACACTCACAACAACCCGTGAGGCAGGTCAGTTTCACCCATTTGACAGATGTGGAAAATAAGGGAAGAGGGGTCAATCGAGTACCTTGCCCAAGGACTTAGGATTCCTATCCAGGCATGCTGGCTCTGCACTCAAAAGAGTGATGTTCTTTTGAGAGTGATGCTCTCAAAAGAGCTAAAAAAATATCTGCAGGCTTTCTAAAGGATGGCTTCTGGGTTAATCCCAGTTCGTGCTTTCAATTTTGATGAGAAAAAAGAAAAAGTCACCTCTCTAAGCAATTTATTCAAAGCTTCTCTTGAGCAATATTTTTAGTTATATACAGATGGAGTAGGTCTTTCTATTCTAAGTCCTGGAGTCCACTGTGATAGATAATGCTAAAATAAAGTTAAAAACACCCCCCACCTCACACATGAGATCTTTGGTCAGGTTCCCACTCTGAAGGTGGGGATTGGAAGCGAATGCTCACGATTTCCATCTCTGAAGGAAGTGGCCCACAGTGTGGCAATCCAGAGCTCAAAGCTCCTCAGAGTCTCTGTAGACAGAAAGTGCAGAGGCCTGGAAATGTGGCAGAACCAAATCCATCTGGAGGGTCCTTCTGAAGTTCAAACAACCTGGACACTGGAAGGGATATTTGTGATCCTCCATTGATGATGTGGATGACAGGGATGAAGGATGAGCTCAGTGACTTAGAACGAAATGCTGCTTCAGGAGTTCAGTCAAGCAGTATATGGGAATGGTGGTGTTCCTCATCTGTTCCCATCTGTCAAAGCAACCTAGATATGCAGATTGGAGTTTGTTACCCTGCTGCCTTGTAAGTCTGAGTGCTTCAGCTCATTCCCCACCAAGATGAAAGTCAGATTTGATTGGCAGGTTGCATCATCTGTATTTGGTCCCATGGTTTCAACTTATTTTTCAAGTCAATCAAGACCAGTATCCTTTTTGGGGATTAACATCTAAACAAGTACACTGACTTTAAGCTTTATTTCAGAATATGAACTTCCATTTTTTTAATAAGTGGCTGTTAATTTTGCATGAAAATGAGTGACTGAGGCATGCATCTTTTCAAAGTTTGGATTTATATCCTTCATATGGGAAAAGAAACCATTTCTAATGCAATCCATTCCATAAAAATGTGGAGCAAAATTCTCTACACATGCATTTGTGTGGAAGAAAGGGACCCATCAGTAGAGATCTGGTTAATTGACAGTGAAAGAAACAGGACCAACTTATCTGTATCCTTTTCTGAGAGAGTCCTGTATAAACTGTGGTGTGCTGTAAGCAGAATGCTCTGGGTCTTCATGAATATTCTGAATCAAGCACACACATGCACAGGTGGTTGCTAGCATGTGACTTGTAGAATATTTTTCCTACCTCTTCACAATAGATGGGCATGCACATTCTTCATTCTCTAAAGGATTCTAGATCCTTTAGAGAAAAGGCATCCTCAGTTCTTTCAGATCAAGTGTTCTGCTACCTTCTCCTGTGTGTGTGTGTGTGTGTGTATGTGTGTGTGTGTGTGTGTGTGTGTGTGTGTGTGTAAAAGAGAGAGAGACAGAGAGAGAGAGAGGGGAACTTGGAGATGTCCTCTTGCAGAGGTAAAATCTCAGAAGTAAAATTACCTATTTCAATATTCGGGATTATTAATGGCATTTTGAAGTCATTTGGAAAAATAAAAATAAAAAGCTGTCTCCAGGCATGTATTGAAGGTATGTGGTATGTGTGAGTAGGAATTTCAAGTGCTAAATCATGTTTCTTCTTTCAACATCACAATGAAATTTTATTTGGAAAGTCTACACTGGTTTGGACAGAAAGCAACTTAGCCAGCCTGAGAACTGGCATTGGAAATCACATTGAGCAGACAGCTTTTCTTGTAGAACTTTCTTATGGGTGACCACCTGAGTTTGTGCTGCTCACCTACAAGGGAGGAGGATCTGCATCAGAATAGGATGAGCATTGCAAGGGTCCCCTTTCAAGCAAGTGCCTGAAATGACAAATAACAGGTTTCTTCTTGTTCTGAGAGAGCTTCTTTGTGATCTGCATGGTCAGAGAAAAACTCTATCTGTGCTTATTAGTAATAGTGTTTTGCAGGTAAGAGGGCACTAACATCAGAGCACTACAAAATGTAAGCACATTATGACTTGGTGCTTTATGAAACCAGAGTGGGGTGGTACTGATACCCATTTTACAGATGAGAATACTGAGGTTCATAGAAGCAAAGTAATTTGCTGTGGTCACAGAGCTATCAAGTGGTCACATTCCCTCCATCACTATCTGTTTATACATGTCCCGGAGTGTACATGCATGGGGTCAAATGTGGACACACACTTTTTCTCTATACTGGAGAGGTGTACCTATTTGTTCCACCCAAAATACATTCCCTGAGATTTTTCTTCAGATCATTCCTTTCTGCTGTCTGAGCATGTTTGCATTGCAAGCCGTTAGCAAAGCAATCCCCATGGTGTGTAACCGGCGAGAAAGCACATGGTGAGATGAAACCCCACGTCAGATTTTTCTTCAATTTGCAAAGCCAGAAAGTAAAAAAGAAAATAAAAAAGTAAAATGCACATGATATTTCCTCTGAAAAATGTTATTAAACCCGGCAGCTTTAAATGAGCTTTAGTGGCTGTCCTTCCCTGCAGAATAAGCGTTGATGGTTTTTCTCGGCTTGGTTGTCTGGATTTCACAGCTCTCTGTCACCTCCCCTCTGAAGCTGGTAATAGAAACAGGAAGTGGTGCTGTGCCTTTTCTTCACTCTGGGATTGCTCTCTGCTTGGAGCCCTGTGTCTGTCCCCAGGGAGGATTCCTGGGCTACCCTCTTGCTTTGGGCTTTTCTGGCCAGGAGGCCAGGGAGGGAAGATGTTGGCGCTCCATCACTGTGTCCTGCATCTGATTCTTTCTCGAGACACCTGAGCTAGATCCCTGGGCAGAAGAACTTGGCAGAAAGAAAACCACTGGTTCTGGTAATGTTATTAGTTATGCAACGTTGACTTGTCCTTTACTTCACAATTCCTACTGTTGATTATTTACTATAAGCTTTTCTTACAGGCCACCTGATCGTTGCCATTGATGTTTTAGCATTTTGTCTATTAATACCTGTGCCAGCATTAACAAATGATGTGTAAAGAGTATTTGAACTGTTGGCTCCATTTCAAAAAATATGGGGCAACTGGTGACTGCTTTATAAAAACAGGTGGAATTTTATTCTTCTGCTGATAAAACAGAAGCCTGGGGTGCTGCGTGTCCCAGCTGTTCACTGCAGTTGCACTTTCTCTGAGGCTGGGGGCAGGCAGGGGCAAAGTCACATTGGGTTTCCAGACATTGATCTACTCCAGGCTAACCTTAAATGCATGGGGTCTTTTTGTTTTTGTTTTTGTTTTTGTTTTTGTTTTGTTTTGTTTTGAGCAGCAACTGATGAGACACATGTGTTCTAGGGCATTTCCTTACTTGAACTTGAATTCTCACAGAGAAATAGCATATCATGATACTGTCTCCATCACCCAAAAAGGACATTAAGAGTTTTCTTTGGGTCCTACAGCTAAGAATTAAGTCCTTGGATCTTTTTTTATTTGTTTATTTGAATCAATGTAATAAATGTTTATACTTTAAAATATCATAATCATTTTGATGTTTTGCAAAAAAAAATAATGATAATAAGTAGCCTATGCCTCACTCCCCACCTCATTCCTGTTTCTTAAATACAACCATTTTCAAATTTTAAGTATTTACTCATAAAAAATTCAATATGTATCTCCAAATTTCTAAATAGCATGCTTAAACTGCTGGTCATATTTTCAGTTTTATTTTTTAATTTTAGAATTCATCTCTTTATTTCCTTCTGTAAAAGGTGTTTTTTTTTTTAAAACTCTGAACCCTCTCCATGCATGCATCTTCCCCTTCCCTCCATTCATCCAACCTAGTTATAACCTGCTCTTTGTTAGATTTGTTTTCACTGTTCTATTATTGTTACTATTTTAAAAAAAAAATAGCTTTCTGGCACTGCTTTTGAGTGGTCCAGAGTCATTCTGATATTTGATCCTGTGTATGTGGCTTTTCTTCCTTACCTCCTTGAAAGCTTGCAGGATCTCCTCTTTCATCCCAGTCTTAGAATTTTCACCAATGTGCTTTCATTTTTGTATTTTTTCCTACCATTGTACTTGATCCCTTAGAGAAACATTCACTTTGGAAACAGCTTTTTCTGGATTGGAAATTTTTCTTGAGTTATTTCTTTGATTATTTTCTTTCTTCCATTTTCTGTTCCTTCTAAATTGGACCTGCTAGAGTCATTCTTTAGTTTTGTTTTTTCTCCTTTTTTTCTTTCTTTGTCCTTTGTGGCATTTTCTGGAAGACTTCCTCAATTTTATCTTCCATCCTATCTGCTAAGTTTTTAATTTCCACAACAATTTTATTCTTATTTCTAGGCATTATTTTCTTTCACTTCTCTATTCCTTTTGGCATATAATGTAGTTACTTCATACAGGCAATATATTCTCTTCATAATGTTTTTTTGTTTTTGCCCCTTTGAGTTTCTTTTCTCTGCTTTTGGCATTTTCTTTAATGATAGTGACTTTGCTCAAGAATCCAATGACCCAGGACTGTCTATTCAGCTTTGAGAGTAAAGCACTGAGAGCTGATTTGAGGGTTCACTGACTGGTGGGCTTCAGCCTAGGATGATTTAGATGGACTGTTTTATTGGGAAACTGTCAGTAAGTCTTCTCCTTGGAGTGAGTTAGTTTTCTCAGAAAGAAATGCTGCCATCTCCTACTGGTGATATAGTCTGGTAGTCAGTTTAGGGGAGCCCAGTTGTAGAAGGGGAACAATGCCATCATTCAGCATGGGGGCTCAACCCATCTGTTTATTGTGGGTGCCCCTGACTTTTATACACCCACAGCCCATGGTCCCTCTGTATCAGCCTTTCCAGGAAATAACCTCAAGTCTTCTGCTGAGATGGGTGAGGGCAGTGTCCTGGCTGAACACAGCATAAAAGAGAACCTACCTCCTTCTCCCGCCTGCACTCCCACATCTGAAAGTAACTGACGCTTGTAATTTCTGAGCCTTGCTGGGATCCAATGGGTGAATCAGATTCCCACCGCAGCATCAGCCTCTCCAGTGTGCTGAGTCACTTACTTGTGTTTCATTTGTTTTCCAGAATCCCAGATGCTATTACTGCAGCCCCTGTAGTTTTGACTTTTAGGTCTTATTTGTATTTTAATGGGATTTAGGAGACATTAAAGTAATGTGTGGGTTTAATTTACCTCATCCAACTGGAGGCCCTATCCTTAACTCCTAGTTGTAGTAGTGGCATTTGTGCCAGACGAGGACCTACCTGGGAAGCTACAATCCCAGTGTCACATTGTAGAAGTGGCACAAGTTAGTTCTCTTGGTCATCCACAAGGATGACTTCTGGCCTCTCAGAGTTATGCATGTCCACAATAGAGAGGAGAGTAATACTGGGAGGTCTGATAGGGACTTCAGCAATAGCTTGCAAACTTATTTTGACTCGCATTAAGAAGTTTGGTTCCATCTCACAATCTAGGAGGCAGATAGATATTCTTCCTTCTAGATAAAATTTCTAAAGCTAAAGTTTGGCAAAACAGTACTTATCTTCGCTACATGCAGAATGACCCACTGATGTGTCACAAGCAGAAGTGACCTGAAGTCACTCCCCATCTCAGCATGATTGTCATATTCCTGCTCTAAAACTCCCCAGCCTTCTCCACCAGCCCCTGAAGGTCACACTCAAGGTTGTCTGACCACCTCATCCCCTTGTATATGTGCTTCTTACAATACTGATTCCAGCATTCTCCCAATCCTGGGACTTTGGGGTTCCAGAAAAAACATGTGTCTATTTTCATTTGTTATATGAAGCTAACTGGCCACAGAAGAACAGGTCAAAATTAGGAAATCATCAAGGACAGCAACTTGGTGATAATTATAATTAAGGTTTTGATGTTCATCCTTCCCATCTTTTCTCAATGCCTACATTGCTCTGGGTTTTCTTGGCTTTCCTTCATTTTGTTTTGATATAAAATTAATTCATGAATTGGTAGGAATTATCTGGTAACCTCTCCTACATCACAATATTTTTATGGGAAAAAAATTCTTTTAGAACATGGTGCTTAAAATATGCCACCAAAATGGGCTCTGGTCAAGATATACTATAACTTATTATGTTGTATCCTATTATTTAGATATATTATTGTCACTTTTATAACTGGCTATGAAGAACTGCTTCATACACATTTTTGTACATAAGTCTAAATATCTGTAAACACTTTCATTGTATTTTCAACGCACACTGCCAGGTTCTCCTGAAAGCACAAATCCATTCATATTCCGATGGACGTGGAAATCCTTTTTGGACTACATATTGGCCACTTCCCAGTATTGTATTTTTCAAAATTCCTCTTGTAATTTTAAATTTTTGTAAGATAATATCTCAGTCATTGCCATTATGATTCCTGTATTTAGTACCATGCTTAGAAAGAACTTCCAAAACCCCAAAACTCATACCATTTTTGCCTGCATATAGAGTCACTTCAAGTAATATTTGCCATTTTTTCCAATGAGAAAGTGAGCAAAAGTACTTTTTTTTCTTTTGTGGTGTTGAGGATTGAACTCAGGGCCTTGTGCATACTAAGTACATGGTCTACCACTGAGCTCCATCAACTTCTACGGAAAGAAATGAAATAATCCAGGTTGACTTATAAATCCACTAACATAGGGACATGCACTTTTTAAATAAGCCATACATATAGTCCTGTATTAATTGGGAACTGCCTTCTTTTTCCTTCCTTACTTCATGAGCCAGTTTCACGGAGGCTCTTGGCTGTGTCTTTGACGTCAGTGTTCCCATCCTTGACAGGACTGCTCCGAGTCACATGGCACCATTTTCCCAGCACCACAGCTGCACTTCCAGCTCAGTTATTTCGAATCTACATGTAGTTTTGTCGCTGAAATTTTTAACCCAAACCACAGCGAGGGAGTCTCATAGTAACTTTTAACTCAGTCGGAAGGTGTACGTTGCTCTCCAAAATGAAACAGCTTCCTCTTTCATTTTTTTTTTTTATTTCATGAAAAGATGTCTATGCATCAGTTTAGACTTGTTTTGAAAGTCTTTCAAATTTTCAGCATACCTCCTTCTTTCCTCACCCCTACCCCACCCCTGCAATCACTTTTAGCTCTTTCGCTGATTTTCACGATAAGATTTCCCTCCATGGAGCATTCCTACTTGCTCCTCAATAATTGTTCAGTTTTAGGCATCATTTGTTACCTCCCACCACGGATCAGGAGGGTTTGGCCTCTTCCACCCCACACACCCTCCTTCCCTTCCCCTGGCCCTTCAGTAAACCCGTGTGGTAATTCCCTATTTCCATTGTGTCTGTGGAAATGCTAGTCCTGGCTGAGCCATGTACATAGTTCATGTTTTTCTGTTCTTTTTAAAAAGTTGTTTGTAAATTGTGAAATGTCTCATACATACCGAATAGTGAATAACCTATATTTGTGCAGCTTAAAGAATAAGAATAAAGTGTTAAGGGGAACCACCTTATCACAGTCACATCTCCCCTGCCTTCTCCAGAGACAGTCACTTGTTTTACCTCTGTATGGATCATCCTTTACTTCCTAGCTTTGAAGTTTCCATAGGTGTTCCTGATTAACACTCAGTGGAAGGGATCAAGGTTAGAAGACATGAGGTGTAGACACAGCATCCTGTTGGGGTCGAGGAGCACGAGGAGCACGTGGTACATCATAGTGCATGGACAATGAAGACCTTGTCGACTACACATCCCTGTGCCGATCTCACCCATGTGAGAAAAGCACAAAGCAGCTGGAAACACCTCCAGGCAATTCAATTCCTTATTCCTTCTCAGGCAGAGAGTTGTTTCAGAGGAATTTAGTTGGTTGTGGGTGGAGACTTAACATGCAAGTGGTTTGAATTTTCATCTCCCTGCGTTCATTGATAATGCCTCACTTTGTATAGTCAGAGACTTATGCCCCAGGAGTCTCTGCTTGGGAGGGTTAGTGAGTTGTCTTCAGGCTGGGATGTGACTCATTTTGACGGGTCTTCCTTGCAATTTGAGGAGAACGTGTGCCCTCGCTGTTTCCAAGACATGAAATGTCAGGCATTCCCCCATACGAACATCTTCCCACCAAGCCCATAGTATCCAGCTCCTATCTGCTCCTATCTACATTTATCTATTTGATCCACCGGTGAGAGAGCTTCTAAAGTCCTCAGTTCTGGCTTTCAAAGTTTTCTTTTTGTTTTTCTAACAGATTTTGTTTTGTATTTGTAAATTTTGTTCTTTGTCCTATTATATCTTTATTATGAGTTATTCCTTTACCAATGGAAAAATAAAAATCTGTGCTTTGTAATTGGTTTTTTTCTTTGCTTGTTTTTTCTGATTTACTCTCCTTTTTCTTTGTGCTCCTTTGGTATTCTCTGGCCTTTTCTTTCATTTGTAGTCTTCTCTATGGCTTTTTGGATGTGTCTCTTATCAACAGTATATAATTGGATTTTGATCTTTTTGTATTCCTAAGCATCTCTGTTAGATATTGGCTATCTATTGATGTATATTATGATAACTGATATGTTTGTCATTTTTATATGCTTTATCGACATACTTTGTCACAATTGCAGCCCATGATCTCAACCTTTTTAAATTAGATGGTGAGGGCAATTAGTCATGAATCCCACATATATTTTGTCTCCAGTCAAAAAATTCTGTAAACACTATTGAATGCCTTTGGGGTGCCAGGCACCAGAAGGACACTGGGGATACAAGAGAGAACATGACAGTCCCTGTCCCGTAAGCAAGGTCAACTTCATGGGACTGTAGTCACTTTTTGACCCCAAGTTTGGTTTAATGTTCTGCTGCTGTCCACTTGAAATTCTTTTTTTTTCTTTAATTTTGATTCATTGAACACAAATGGAGTACAACTATTGTTTCTCTGGTTGTACACAAAGTAGAGTCACACCATCTGTGCATTCATACATGTACACAGGGCAATGATGTCTGACTCATTCTGTTATTATTCTTACCCCTCCCACCCCGACCCCACCCCTCCCTTCTGTCTGTGCTATCTATCCTTCCTTCATTCTTGCCTCCCTTCCACCCCGCATTATGCATCATCATTCACTTATCAGAGAGATCATTCAGCCTTTGGATTTTGGGGATTGGCTAATCTCACTTAGCATGACAGTCTCCAACATCATCCATTTACCTGCAAATGCCATAATTTTATTCTTCTTTATGGCTGAATAATATTCCATTGTGTATATATACCACAGATTCCTTATCCATTCATCTATTGAAGGGCATCTAGGTTGATTTCACAATCTAGCTATTGTGAATTGAACAGCTATGAACATTGATGTGGCTGCATCACTGTAGTAATCTGATTTTAAGTCCTTTGGGTATAGGCCAAGGAGTTAGATAGCTGGGTCAAATGGTGGATCCATTCCAAGTTTTCTAAGGAATCTCCACACCACTTTCCAGAGTGGCTGCACCAACTTGCACTCCCACCAGCAATGTATGAGTGTACCCTTTTCCCCACATCCTCACCAACACCTGTTGTTGCCTGTATTCTTAATAAAAGACATTCTAATTGGGGTAAGATGAAATCTTAAGGTGGTTTTGATTTGCATTTCTCTTATAACTAGGAATGTTGAACATTTTTTCATAAATCTGTTGATTGCTTATAGATCTTCATCTGTAAAGTGTCTGTTCATTTCTTTGGCCCATTAATTGACTGGGTTATTAGTGTTCTTGGTGTAAAGATTTTTGAGTACTTTGTAGATTCTGGAAATTAGTGCTCTATCTGAAGTGTGTGTGGCAAAGATTTTCTCCCACTCTGAAGGCTCTCTCTTCACATTGCTGATTGTTTCCTTTGCTGAGAAAAAGCTTTTTAGTTTGACTCTATCCCAATCATTGATTCTTGCTTTTATTTCTTTGCTTTGGGAGTCATGTTAAGGAAGTCTGGTCCTAGGCCAACGTGATGGAGATTTGGACCTATTTTCTCTTCTATTAGGTGCAGGGTCTCTGGTCTAATTCCTAGGTCCTTGATCCATTTTGAGTTGAGTTTTGTACAGGGTGAGAGATAAGGGTTTAGTTTCAATTTGCTGCATATGGATTTCCAGTTTTCCCAGCACCATTTGTTGAAGAGGCTATCCTTTCTCCATTGTATGTGTTTGGCTCCTTTGTCAAGTATGAGATACCTGTATCCACTTGAAATTCTTAATGAAATTTTTTTAAGATTTTTTTTAAAAATTTTTTTAGTTGTTGATGGACCTTCATTGTATTTATTTTATGTGGTGCTGAGGATTGAACCCCGTGCTTCCCTTGTGCTGGGCAAGTGCTCTATCACTGAGCCACAACCCCAGCCCTCTTAATGAAATTTTAACAAGAGACTCCACAGATTATGGGACTAGTCTTGCTATAAAGTTGTGTAAAAGAAAACAAGAAATTTCCAGATGGCATAATAAATACTCTAATACGAATCAGCAGAGGGAACCAGGAGAGCATAGATTAGAAGAATTATCATCTATAGTAATGTACTTTCAAGGACAAGGATCAGAAAAAAAGAAGAAAAGAATGTTCCAGATATCTGTAGAAGATGTTAAACTGGCATTCTGCATTTTGAATCACACTGACAAGCCCCTTCTGGAACTGACAGACACTTTATATCAGGTCTACCACCAGGGTAATGGGAGGTGAGTCTAAGGGAGAGAAGCAAAGCATAGACTGAGAAGGGCCTGGTTTGCGATCTTAAATGCTCCTTCTTTTCCCTGAGTTCATGGGGAGCTGTCTTTCTAAAATGCAAACTGATTATGTCCATGTCTTGTATTTGAGAATGACCATTCTGGCTTCAACATTGCAGAATCAAAGCAGGAGTCTGGGCAAGCAGGAGGGTGAGAGGGCTTGGTGTGTTATCCAGGTGGGAGGTGGATGCAGTGAAAAGAAAGCATTAGCAGAGGAAACAAAGAAAGGATATAGTTCCAGCCAACATGCAGAATGGAAACACTGCAGCACTTAGTTCTTCATTGGCTATGGTTGTAAGAGAGAGGGCTGAGTCAAGGATAACAGGTCACTGGGGTCAAGCCTGGTGTGAGAACACTTGTTGGATTTGAGGACTGCTGAGTGTGAAGTGGGGATGTAAGTGGGGTGATCCAATGTGCCGGGTTGACAGGGGTCTGCAGTGGATCTGGCACACAGGAGAGGCCAGGTGCAGTCATAGAGCATCCTGGGTTCACTCTGCTCCTTGTGCTCTGAGGCTGGAGAGGAATCTGCGAGGGCAGATGGTCAGCAGAGGGGAGTCTTTACAAAGGGCTGAGAAGGAGAAGGAATAGTCAGGGACAAAGGGAAACCAGCATGATGGAAGTCAGGGTATTCTAGAAGCTGAAGGAAGAAAGGTCTTTCGGAAGTCAGGGAGAGGTCAGAAACATCAACTGTGGGGTGAAGTGGCTCATGAGCTAAGATCAGCAAAATGACCCTTTGACTGAGGAAGAAGGCTCTGGAGAGAGCGTGTCCTAGAACGAATGCTAGATTGCTCGAGGAGTGAGTGGGAAGTGAGAAAGTTAAAACTGTGATCATAAGCAGAAGACTCCTGGCTGCTAGGGAGAGTGGTGCAATGACCACGTTTTCTAGTTTCTGTATTTGATGCTTTGACATCTGGGGCCTTGCTCACTCTGGAGAGACTCCCAGTTCCTAGAGACAGGCAGTGACTCACATGTGGGTGTACAAGGCAACCAACCCAGAGCCCACACCCCCACTGCTGCCTCTATGGGGCTGTCAGGCTCAGGGCCACTCTTCCTCTCCCCTAATCACCCAGTGCCAGGTATTGGACAACTGGAGACAACGCTCATGCCCCAGAGCCCACTGAAATTATGCTATCAACGCAATGTTGATAGCATTATTCAATACGATTATTCAACTCTTTATTCAATCAGTTTGAATAATGCCTGTCTCATCTAGTCCTTCCCACAGACACTATAGAAAAGGTTTTTGCCCACATGCCCCCTCACTCTCTATTGTCTCCTGACCAACCCTAGTGAATCCCCATGTGGCCCTCCATGACTTGGCATGCCCCTTTTCTTGATTTCTGGGAGTATGATGAACTGCATTTCTCTGGCAGTTGTCTCCTTATAGGATGGTTTTACCAATCCTGAGCAACAATTAGACCTACACTTTAAATAAGAGGGGGAAGGAGTGATTGAGAGAAGACTAGGGATTTTGTGTATTAATGTTTTCTCTCTCTCTCTCTCTCTCTCTCTCTCTCTCTCTCTCTCTCTCTCTCTGCTTGGAATCAAACCCAGGGCCTTATGCATGCTAGACAAGTGCTCTACCACTGAGCCAAATCCCCAGAACTTTGTGTGTTCATTTTTAACTAAGGAAAGAGGGACTTAGTATGTTCATACTGATGATATGGTCAGTTGAGAGGGTGAGATAAAACAATGGAAGAGAGAGAGAGGAGAGGAAGAAAGGAATTTGGGGCAAAAGCCTGGAGAGATGGGAGAAGATGGACCCAAATTCACCACGTTTCCAGGAAAGGGCCTGGGAAGATTGCTGTCAGGAGGGACGTGCTCACAAATACATAGAGGAAGACTCATTTCAAAATAAACCCTTGTGTTACTGCTCAGCTGGATTGTGATCCCTGGCCTCCCTTTTCCCCACTCTCCTGTCTTCTTGTATCCACCCATAGTTACCCCACAGCCCCACATCCCTCTAAGACTGGGCTCGAGTCACGCATCTGACACTGGTAAGTCTTACTGTGAATTGTCTTTGTGGCTGATGAAACATCCCACCCACCCTGCTACAGGGAGGCAGGTGTGTCCCGGTGCCTTAGCTATGTCCCCAATACCCAGGGTCTCTGGAATACTAAATAAGCATGAGTTGAAAGTGGTCCTACTGGCAGTGCCAGCAGTGAGCATTTTGAAGCGCCTACTGTGTGCAGCATTGTGATGTGCACAGTTGAATAGGATGCTGCCCCAGCTCCTTCAGGAGGAAAGAGCAGACCAAGCTTGTGGCCAAAAAGTGACTACAGTCCCATGAAGCTGACCTTGCTTACGGGACAGGGACTGTCATGTTCTCTCTTGTATCCCCAGTGTCCTTCTGGTGCCTGGCACCCCACAGGCATTCAATAGTGTTTACAGAATTTTTTGACTGGAGTCAAAATATATGTGGGATTCATGACTAATTGCCCCCACCATCTAATTTACAAAGGTTGAGATCATGGGCTGCAATTGTGACAAAGTATGTCGATAAAGCATATAAAAATGACAAACATATCAATTATCATAATATACATCAATAGATAGCCAATATCTAACAGAGATGCTTAGGAATACAAAAAAGATCGAAATCCAATTATATACTGTTGATAAGAGACATATCCAAAAAGCCATAGAGAGGACTACAAATGAAAGAAAAGGCCAGAGAATACCAAAGGAGCACAAAGAAAAAGGAGAGTAAATAAGATAAAACAAGCAAAGAAAAAAATCAATTACATAACACAGATTTTTATTTTTCCATTGGTAAAGGAATAATTCATAATAAAGACATAATAGGACAAAGAACAAAATTTACAAATACAAAACAAAATCTGTTAGAAAAACAAAAAGAAAACTTTAAAAGCGAGAGCTGAGGACTTTAGAAGCTCTCTCACTGGTGGATCAAATAGATAAATGTAGATAGGAGCAGAGAGGAGCTGGATACTATGGGCTTGGTGGGAAGACGTTCGTATGGGGGAAAAATGCTGAGGTTCAAAGACTTGGTTCTAGAAGGGCTGAATGAGCCAGTAGGTCTACCCTCTCCTCTGACATCCCCAGAGAGGCCCTGAGTTCCTTTACTGTCACAGTGACCCTGAGACCAGAGGTCTTGGACCCATTGATGGTCACAATCTAATGAAACACTTGAATTGCTTAAAATATGCTGCCAGTTTGGAAGTGATGGGCTAAACTCAGGTCCAGCTGGTTAATTCTGACGTGAGTCAGAATAGAGGGCAGCTAGAGTAAGCACGACTGGGAGCCAACAGCCTGATCCCGTTACCTCATTCCTTACCTAATTCTACCCACCAGACCAAGGTCTTTGGGGACAAGGCCCTGCCAGACTCAGAGGATTGAAGCCATGTGCAGAGGCAGGGAAGACCCAGAGAAGCCAGGGGTTTCTGACCTCGAAAAGCCCTCCTATCCACAGCTGCCTCCTTTGAAAGGGCACATTTGCATCCATTTACAGGCTGCTTGGCTCAGAAGCCAGCCTGTTTTTATGAATATAATAAAGTTTTGCTTTTGTGGAAAAGTCTAGGAATATGGCCCTTCTAGCATATGAAGAAATGTTCCAATTTGAAGCAAATCTAGTTTGGAGGCTCCAGGTCAGGGTTAAAAGAAGTCACCTCCCAGGACCGGTGACATGACTAGGAGAAATCAAGAACAAAAGTGATGTTGATTCCTGATCTCAAAGATGCTCAAGGTGCTTGAGTCCAAAAGTCATTGGCTGACCCTTTAACCTGCTCAGCCTGCCACCACTGAGGTCATAGACCCGCACATACTCGGAGTACCGCACAACCCTCCCCAGACACCTAGGGCTCCTTGTGGCCCTGCAGGAGGCCTGGGTGCTCTGTGTCCTCTTACCTGTCTCCTCACACCCATTCACACAATTTGAGGTACGGGGACGTGGTGCCAGCTGCCTTCAATGTGCACAGCTTCTCTGCAGGAACACAGGCCTCCTCTCTCTTGTCATGCATCTTCCTCTCTCTTGTCATCCATCTCTCATCTCAACTTCATTCCCTCTCTGTAACTATTCTCAAATAACCACAGATGTCTTTATGTTACTCTGGCATTTATGAAGGGGTGTGTGTGTGTGTGTGTGTGTGTGTGTAAATACACTCGTCTGTTTTGAATGCAAGCAGATCAGTTGGACATCTTAATTTTCAGAGTCCTTTTTAATGCTTTCAACAAACGGAAAACTAGAGTGCTGAGTCAAAAAATGGGAAACCATCAGTCCGATACCTGAAAATGGCAAAATTAGGATGCAGGCTTTCCCTGGAAAGTAGATTTGTGCACTTAGGTTTCAAAGATCTCAGGACATTAACGGTGATCAGAGCCACAGTCCAGTCCCTTCCTAACATCACCTGCTCCATCTGGCTCATGAGAAGAAAGCAGCAGCTTGTTCCACAGACTGCTGCCCACCTGGGATGTCTTTGGTAGATTTGAGGCCAGATCGTTTGCACACGAGTTAATTTCCCTAGAGTAGAAAACCAAATTCCATCTCTTGATCTGCAGCTTCAGCAAATGTTACTTGAAAAATGTTTAAAATGCATTAAACTCCAAGGACTAGGTCAGCTTGCCTCAGAGTTGAGATCATTTTTGTTCAGTTAGAAACTGTGCAGACTGAACCTCTGTAATTGCAAAGGACAAAAAGATCAAAGGCCATTTTCAAGTTCATCCACACGTGGGTTTTTATGATAAAGGAGAAACTGGAGAGTTGTGGGGGTAGCGTGTTGATATGAGTCCTGTCACCAGTGATGTTAGAAGTGGCCAGGAACAGTGGCAGGACCAGAGTCCTGGGAGTCTTGTAGGATGTTTCCAGGTCCAACTTGTCAGCTCTGAATCCTCAGCCCATACCTTGATAAGAGGGCTCAGCTTGTATCTGATATATTGGGGTTCTCTGTAGATTTCATATAAAAAATTGGGGGGGGGAACAAAATTGAAGTTTAGCTGATTACCCAGCACATGAAATAACTAAATAATTGTTGTGTTAAGAAGGCAAGCAGATGGTTTTTATTTGGGGGAATTCACAAGAAGTGTACCCTGAGAGCCCTGGGCTAATAAATCAGTGGATCTAAGCCTGGACTTGCTAACTAGCTTTGTGACCAGGAGCAAACTGCTTCACCTCTCCAGTCAGACTAGAGGATCTCAAAGGTTCATTCTGGATCCACAGGCCTGTGATTTTGTGTGCTTGCTGCTTATTATCATTAAATATACAAGTGTTGATGGCCTCATTCATCCCTGGCAGGGAAAAGAGGATTTGACAGATTCAAGGTCAACAAAACAGCTGGGGAATTTGATGGCCAAATTGCTCCCTGGTTCTTAACACAGGATTTAACAGAAATGGGAAAGCTTGGAATCTGTGTGTTGGCCTCACCATACTCATACCAGCCTCAATACCATGTGTTTGGGATCAGGCTGAAGTTTAAAAAAAAAAGGGGGGGGGGGACCTTAGCAGATTAAGTCTAAAACACACGCTACACTGGTGCATGCGCACACACTATGGAATTCTACAGGAGCAGAGAAATGAATGTTGCACCAGGAGTAAAGAAGGAGGGGGGAAAGCAGATGTGGAAAGGGAAAGAGAGACAGAGGTAAGGAGTGGAGAGGAACAAATGGGCACACGCACCCTGGCCCTAACAGTGTTGGACTTTCAGTGGTCCTCAGTAATGAAAGGGTAATGGCACTGGCTCAATACTGCAATACTGTGTGTGTATGTGTGTGTATGCGTATGTGTGGTCATGGAGATTGAACCCAGGGTCCTGCACATGCTAGGCAATCCTATCATACTTTATCAACCAATTCCAATTCCTATTCTAATAATAACAAGCTGGACCTGAGTTTAGCCCATCACTTCCCCAAACAGGCAGGATATTTTAAGCAATTCAAGTGTTTCATTAGATTGTGGCCATCAATGGGTCCAAGACCTGTGGTCTCAAGGTCACTGTGGCAGTAAAGGAACTCAGGGCCTCTCTGGGGATGTCAGAGGAGAGGATAGACCTACTGGCTCATTCAGCCCTTCTAGATCCAAGTCTTTGAACCTCAGCATTTTTCGCCCAGTGCAATGCTTGTTAGGAAGATGAGCCAGGCTGACAGTGTATCCGGGCACTCTGAGTGGAGAACTGGCAGCCTTTTCTGTTTCTGAACACCTGGTCTCATAACCCACATGGCCATATTTCTGACAGGTGTACAAGTTGAAAGTGGACTTTGTCCTCTGAAATTAGCAGCCCTACCAAAGGAATCTATTATCAAGCTATAGTCATTAAAGCAGTTTGACTCTGGTACATAAATGAACCTTCAGAGCAATGGAAAAGAAGGGTCCAGAAACAGACCTCAATCTGTGGGGATATTTAGACGATGAAGTAAGTGACATTTCTGAGCCATATGGGATGGTGTTTTCATAAATAATGCTAGGACAACGGGTTACCCATTTGGAAAAAATAAAGATAAATTGCAGTTTATATGAAAACACATTCCAGATGGTTTAGGGATGAAAATGTTAGAAAGTGAAAACAGAGTCTTAGAAGAGTACATGAGAGAATTAACTTTTGTAATCCTAATGGGAAAGCAGTCTTTCTAGGAAACACAGAAAGCCCTTACAATTTAAAGAAAAACAAATTAGCAATCATCTTTACAACTTCTGGTATTTTTATTTTTTAAGATTTTCTGCAAGGCAAAATTTGCCATAAAAAAAACATTAAAAGACAAATGATAAAATTAAGGCAGAGAGCATTTGCAATCTAACATGTGGACTAGAACATGTATAAAAACAAAGGAGCTAATTTACCCAGTGAATTAAGAATTCTCAGAAATCAAAGGAAAACAAACCAAGAAAGGGAAAAAGAAGAAAGGTTCAGAGAAAGAGTATAAAGGAAATATCTGAAAAGAGGCTTAACCTCTCTTATAAGTAAATGCAAATTTAAAAAACAAAGTATCATTTTTTTTAAATTAGCCAACATCAAGAGCTTTGCTAATTCAGTGTTGGCAGGATGCAGGGAGGTAGAACTTGAATGTGCTGTTGGTGGGGATGTAAATCATTTCAAGTCTTTTCTTTGGAGGACAATTTGGCCATAGCTATAAAAATTATAAATTTTCCGTGCATGGTGGCGCACGCCTGTAATCCCAGTGGCTCGGGAGGCTGAAACAGAAGGATCTCGAGTTCAAAGCCAGCCTCAGCAAGGGCAAGGCACTAAGCAACTCAGTGAGACCCTATCTCTAAATAAAATACAAAATAGGGCTGGGGGTGTGGCTTAGTGGCCAAGTGCCCCTGAGTTCAATACCTGGTTCCAAAAAAAAAAAAAATGATAAATTTACATGAACTTTGAACTAACCATTGCATTTCTAGTAATAGCATAGAAATACACACATACCTAAAAATATTCATTGCAATGTTGTTTTCAATAGCAAAACACTACACAACTACTAAATATCTCTCATTCAGTACTATAAAGTAGGATGCATACCCATAGTAGAATGTTCTATACCAACAGGGGGAAATGAGGTATTTCCATATGTGCTGGTATGGATCTTTGTTCTGGGAGGTGCCATTGTGGACTTAGGGGCTGAGCTGACCTCAACTGGCTCCCAGGGCTGAGCATCCTTCTGCATCTCCAGCTATATCTTCCACCTGATCCCTGAATAGGGCACAGTCACATCCCTCTGATGTGATCTCCTCCCAGCCATGGTATTCCCTTTTACCTTTCAGCCAACTTTAGCCAAGCAGAAGCATAAACAGCTCCTCTGTGCCATCCTGTAGGTCTTGGGAAAGTAGACAGTGGTCTTAAATTTCCAAAGGAGCACTTACATTGCCCCAAGCCACACAGGACACATGCCTAGTACTTCCATCTTCAGAGACTTCTAGACAGAAACTACCTCCCTACTTTAAGGAACTATTCTCACACCCATCAAAAAGGAAAAAAATAACTCATAAAGCACTCTTTCATTTTTCCTTGGCCCTGGGTATAGAATAAGGAGAGGGCTAATTGCTTCTTACACTTGATTTTCTCTATATTCAGCGTTCTTAGTCTCAGCACTGTTTGGTTCAGAGTGAGAAGTATAGGCCTGTCTGTCTGCATCTTTGTCCCATGAGGCCATTGTGGACCTGAAGGTTTCAAATATGGCATTTTCAGTTGTCAGAATGCAAACTGGAATGTGCACAGTTTTGGAGAACAGAATAGAAAGTCTTGGGTTGACATTGCAGGTTCTTAGCCACAAATCAATAACACACAGTGTATCAGGAAAAAAAAAAAACATTAAAATGATTTATTGATTTGGAGAAATCAAAGCATTTATCTGCAGTCTCAGTTAAACTGTAATTTTGGCTATGAAGCCCTTTTCTCTGGAGTCATGTCAACATGATTTCAACCCACTCCCCTTCCAAGGTATAGTTTGCTAGCATAGAGGCAGAAGGGGAACAGTGGACCCCAGGATACCAGGGATGTAAAGGCAGCTTGGTAGTCAGACCCGAGTTCATATTTTAGCTTCTTCCGGGAAAAAAAAAAAAAAAAAATTGGATCCTTGCCCTCTACTTGACCCCAACACTAATTTCCTTTGGACCAAAGACTTTCATTTAAAAGTAAAACCAAGTAAAAGGAAGAAATCGTGGGATGTTCTCCTAAATGTAACCCCAAACCAGGAGTTGCAAACAATTTAGAAATTTCTAGATGTCAAAAATCACAATAAACTAAGTCAAAAGCAAATGACAAATTAATATAGTTATTTGTAATTTATATTGAAGAAACTAATTTTTCTAACCCAACAAATTAATAGACAAAGGGGCAAGAAAAGCAAACATAATTTTAAGAAAATGAAACATGGTTGGCTCTCAGACGAAGGAAGCAATGTTTAATCTCCCTTATAATATGACAGATGCAAATTAAAATCACCTGGTATACCAGTGGTCAGCAGTTGGATTGGAGAAGATGAAAACCTTGACCACATGCTGGGTTTGCAAAGATGCTTCTTTGTTGCTGTGACACTATAAACTGGGATAACACTTATGGAACAAAATTCCAATTATCTGTGAAATTCCTGGTGCATAGATCTTTCAACCCTGCATTTCCCCTCCTAGGAATTTTCCTTGCAGCTTATGTTCACCCATTTGCAGTGGGACAGGTAAAAAGAGATTTCCTGCAGCATTCACATACTAGCATATCAGGAAACATCCCCTCTATGTCCTTGGAAATGTGATCCCTAAAATGCCAATCAGTAGGCACAAGTTAAATAAGTTTTGGAATGGCCTTGAAGCGATGATACAATGAAACTATGTATTTATTGATGTGAAACGATCTCCAGTATGTGTTCCTATGAAAACACAGAATACAAAGCAGTATATAAAGGCCTGTTGCCATTTTACAGCACAAGTATAAGGGAACATTTTCTAGTATTTCCTTATATGCACATAAGTGCAGAAGAAACTAATTATATTGCTTGCTTCTGGAGATGGGAATTGGAGGAATTGCAAACAGAAGACTGAAATTTCAAATCCTTTCACCTACACACTGAATTGATTGTATTTTTTAAAAACGGCACAGAAAAAAAGAGAGATTATTGGCTTCACCATTAACTGGTGGTACAGCATTTGTTTTTACAAAATGATATCTGTCTTCTAGTTTTGTTTTGAGAACTAAAAGGACCTTGTTCAGTGGAAGGCAGGTAATGGGCATTCAGTAAGTGGCAGATTACACTGCAACCCAGGCAACCTAAGTACTTTATTATGAATAGTGAAGTTTTCATGCCATCTTTAACTGCTCACTTAATGTAGCAAAGACCCTGTCTTTCAATTTTCACAGAAGTACATTGTGTTTCTATTAAGGCTGAAGTCCAGAACTTACTAACAGTAATCAAGTCATTTTCTTATTCCAATAGCCAGCTAGGAGCTTAATTTAAAGGGGAGATGATCTCCCTTGATAATTTAACATTATTATTAGTGTGGTTTAGATGAATAAAGAAAGAAGGGAATTGCACACATTTTTAATACAAATATGAAGATGCTTTCAGAGTAAACCAAACACACATCAGTGACTCAGGACATCAGTGAGGCATATCTGATGCAACTTCCTGCCCATGTCCCTAGAAATTTGGTTGGAGGAAGTTGTGATCATTTGCATCCTGACAATGAAAGACGTGAGTTGCAGTAAGATAAATTGATGTCTTCAAGGCCACACATAGAACCACGCAGCCAAGGAAAGGATCCATATGTGCTTGGCTGTACTTTGTTATCTCCATCTGCAAATCATACAAATTAGCAGGAGGAGGCTGCAAGATCTCCCTTCTGGGCCAGCTTGGCTCAGAGTACAAATCACTGCCTCTAGACCAAGTTCTTCAAATAAACACAGTTAAATTCCTTACTTACTTCAAGTTGATTGTAAAAAATGAAAGAAGCAAGTCCCCATCAGCTTATAAGTAAGAAAGCAAAACAACAAGCCATATTCACATGATCTTTACTTTTGCCTCCAAACAACTGAGACTAAATGAAATCATTTCATTCCCCATCTCCCAGGCTTGACAGATGCCAGATTGAATAAGAGTCAAACTCTCTACACCCGACAGAGGAAAGAATTGAGGGTGAGGGTAGAGCCAAGAGCCACATAGACCACCAGCAAGATGGAGAAGTTCAAGGGCAAAGGCAGTACCAGTGACCTCAAGCCTAAAGAGGGTCCCTGGAGGTCCAGGCAAGGACAGCTTGGCATGCCTTCCAAGGCCAGAGTGACTGCAGAGAGGTTGCGCTGCTGTACCCAAGTCAGTTGAGTAACATCTGGGAGAATCCCATAGAGGACAGAGGGTACCCTGACACACCCACCTCCATTCCAGTTCAGCAGTGTGTTCTCATACAGACTTTTCTTGGTCATGATGTGCCCTTGCTTTTTTCTCCCTGTTTATGCAGGACCCCAGCCTCCTAAAAAGTTCTCCCACCCACCCCCAAACCCATGGATTTGGGGAAGTCTGTAAGGGCAAGAGCCTTGACAATGAACCATGACGTTAATCTTTTTTTAAAATGAGATTATTCAGACTTTGTTTCTTCACTTTAAAAAAAATTGTTTAATTTAGCTGACATATAATATTTGTATTTATGGGGTATGGTGTGGTAATTGATACATGTGTACGATATGTAATGATCATATCCGGGTAATTAGCATTTCCATTTCCTCAAACATTTCTTTGTGTTGTGAACCTTTGAACTCTTTCCTTTCAGTTCTTTATAAAGTATAAAAGAAATTGTTGTGAACGATAGGCACCCTACTGTGCCGTACAATATAAGAACTTATGATTCCTATGTAACTGTCACCTCCCCTCTCACCCTCCTCCCCCCACCCTTCCTCATCCCTAGTCACTACTGTTTTATTTTCTGCTTCTATGAAATCAACTTTTGAAGCTTTTGAATATGGGTGAGAATGTGCCCTATTTGCTTTTAAGAACCTGGCTTGTTTCACATAATGTAAGGTCCTCCAGTTTCATTCAAGTTGCTTAAAATGACAGGACTTCAATTCTATGGTACAATAATATTCTGTTGTATGTATTCCTTATTTTTTACATTTTATTTTTTTAATCCATTAGGGTTTTTTGAGGATTTCTTTTTTATTGTTTTTATTTGTACATGACAGTACAAATAAATGCATTTACACATTTTGATAGATCAGACAAAAATAGAGTGTAATCTCTCATTTTTCTGATTATACATATTGCAGGATCACATCGGTCTGTTTAATCCATCAGTGGACACCTCTTTTGATACCAAATCTTGGCTATTGCAAATAGAGCTGCAATAAACATCAGTGTGCAGTTTGCTCTTTGATACACTGATTCCATTTCCTTTGGGTATATGCCCACTAGTGGGATTGCTGGATCACATAGTAGTTCTTAACTTTTTTTTTTTTTGAGGTACTACCATACTGTTTTCCATAATGCCTGTATTAGTTTACATTACCAACACCAGTGCATAACAATTCCCTTTTCTCTCCATTTTCACCAGCATTTGTTCCATTCTCACTGGGGTGAGATGATATCTCACTGGGGTTTTGATTTGCATTTCCCTGATGATTAGAGATGTGGAACATTTCTTTTTCATATGCTTGTTGACCAGCTGTTTATCCTCTTTTAAATATCTATTCAAATCATTTACCCATTCTTAAATCATTATGATGATGATGATGATGATGATGATGATGATGATGATAATGATGATTTTGGCTGTCGAGGTTTTAGTTCCTTGTATATTCTAGATAGTAATCGTTTCCAGATGTGTAATTTGCAAATCTTTTCTCCCATTCTGCAGGTCATCTCTTTACTTTTTTGACTATTTCCTTTGCTGTGCAAAAGCCTTTTAGTTTGATATTATCCTGATTTATCTATTCTTACCTTTGTTGCCTGTCTTTGGGGTCTTATCCAAAAAAGGATTTTCTATACCAACGTCTTAGAGTGTTTTCTCCTAGTAGTTTTAATATTTCAGGTCTTATCTTTAGGTCTTTGATCATTTTTAGTTTTTTGGCTTTTTTGTTGTTTTTTGATTTTACATGATGAGAGATGGAGTCTAGTTTCAGTCTTCTACACACAGATATCCAATTTTCCCACCACTATTTATTGAAGTGACTTTTTTCTTCATTGTGTGTTTTTGGTGCCTCTGTCAAAAACCAGTTGGCTGTCGGGGATATTTGGATTTATTTCCAGTGTCTGTTCCTTTCCATCGATCTGTGTGGTTGTTTTTTTGCCAATACCATGCTACTTTGGCTACTATAGCCATATAGTATCTGTGTATACTTCATTTACATAACAACTGAAGGACCCTGAAAAGCAGCTGGCACTGAAGTGCCATGATTTGCTGAGCTTCAGTGTTGAAGAATATCCTATTTCTAGTGGGGACCTGAGCCCAGGGTTTTCTGGCCAGTTCCTCCCTGCCTCAGGATGTTATATTCCCAACACATCTTACATTTTTTCTTGACAACTACAACTGAAGAAGGAAATAGAGCCAGGTTGGTCCAGGGCCACCTGGAGAACTCCCCTGTACCCAGGGCTTCCAGATGGGGTGCTCCAGGTGCATAAGACTTCATATGGCTTCACTCAATCACAGAGTGTCACCCCTTCCATAATCTAGTGGACAAGCAAGACACCAAGGCCAGCACAGCTTAAAGTTGACAAAGAATTTAGATTCCATCTCTCAAAGGGAGAGAAAGGATCTGCAGCCTCTACAATCTGCCCCATCTCAGTGGAAGAGTACTTACTTCCTTTACAGCCTGACAGTGATGCCTACAGAATTCTGTTTAGATGTCCAACCATGGATGCATTCAAATCCCAGATGCACTTGGGCCATGATCCTCCTCTACTACATTAAAGCCCTTTTTGAGTACTTTCTGTGACTTTAGCATCTTTTGACCTTTATGGCCATGAATAGCTGGGGAGCAGGGCAGCTAGAATCTGCACACAAGATCCCCAACTCAACTGGCCTTGTGGGGCATGCTGCTGTTTCTGCTAGCAACCTTCAGCAGTCGCATTGTCAGCTCTGTGAATCTGGACAAGCCACACTCCTCTGCCTGGCTAACTTTCTTTCTTTTTCTAACACCTTACATGGAAGGGTCAGTGCAGGGGTGATGGGCACAGGGTCTGGATCCCAACTACAGCACTCAGATCCTGGCTCTGCCAGTCATATATTCTCAGCAGGTTAGGGAATTTCTGGTTCCTCCTCTGTGAAATGGAGATTAATAAAGTATCTGCCCCAGAGGGTTGTTGTGAGGATTAATAGGTTAATTGGATAAGGCTTAGAAGCTGACCTGGCACTTGGGAAGTGCAGGTGTGTGATGACATTATACCAATAGCTGATGTGATCCAGTGAAGACGTGGGCCCACTGAGGCCAGACTTGGAGCACACAACCCAGCTCTGCCACTTGCTAGCTGTGGGACCTGGGTAACTTGTACCACCCTCATCCTCAGTTTCCCCATCCATCTCCCTCTAATTGATGTGAGGATCAGAGAAGCATGAAGAACCCAGGAGCAGCTGTGGGTAAACCGCAGAGACATCCCCTCACTACTCTTCCAGCCTCTTCCTCCTCCTTTCTATTTGTCAAATCGAGCTTTGTACCCTCAGCAAGATGCTTCACGTTAATGGAAATTGCCATGTATCAACTGAACATGACACTTTCAGCCTCCCAGCCAGGCCTGTCTGCAGATTCCCAGTGACACATGGAAGGGTCCCAGCATGAGGGCTGTTCTTTTCCATCTAGACTTTTCAGTGTCTCTTGGCTTTTCAAAACTGATTGCTCTGACTCAGTGCTCAAGGGCCTTTCATGCTGTCAGGGCTACAGGATTCTAATTTTCCAAACACCTGAATGACAGTCTGTTGTTTCCCCACAGCACTGAAACAGTAATATCTCTCACGGGCTCTTCAGGACATGCCAAATCTGCCCTTGAATTCCACAGCTCCCAGAACCAGCAGCATCACCTCACCTGGGAGGGGTTCAAAATGCACACCCCTAGACCCTGCTCACACTTGCTAAATCAGAAATTGTGGGCTGGGGCCCAGCAAGCTGCTCTAAACACACCCTCCAAGAGACCCAGATGCACACTAGAGATTAGGAATTACTGAAGGTTAAGAAACACCTTGACCCAGCTGGGCGTGATGGTGCATGCCTGTTATCCCAGCAGCTCAAGAGGCTGAGGCAGCAGGATCACAAGTTCAAAGCCAGCCTCAGTAACTTAGTGAGACCCTGTCTCTAACTAAAAAATTAAAAGGTTTTGGGGATGTGGCTTGGTAGTTAAGCACCCCTGGGTTCAATCCCTAGTGCCCCAAAAATAAAAAATAAAAATCACCTTGACCCAGAAAGAAGTCTAACTCTTTAGTCTTTTTAGTGAAAATGAAGTGTAAGAATGGAATGTTCAGTTCCTGTCAAGGCTATTTTTACCATTCATTTGCTGATTACATCCATGTCCTTTAAAAAAGAGTGACAGAAGGCTTGGAACACATTAAGGTTAATGATAATAAAAAAACGTGTTCTGAGAAGTCACCTTGGGGGAGGAACTGTACTGAGTGATTCTCATACAGCATAGGGTTAAATGGAAATGTCCTTCTCTTTCATCTTTACAAAAGCCTGATGAAATATTTATTATCTCTATTTGCATCTCAGGAACCAAAATATCTGCAAAGTTAAATGAATTGTCTAGGTTCAGATGTGAAGAGAAAGAAAAGATTGTGGTGTTGTTGGGTTTTTGTTTTATTTGGGGGGGAAATTGGGTCACCATAACCTGAGTTTCTTCCAAGGACACTGTGTCTAAGAAGCTACTTAGATATAATAATTCCTAAGAGCTGAGCCTCACTGAGCAAGAGTGGGCTTGAGAGATTCTGGAAGCAAGGCCATCCCTGGGGTCCTTCCTCAGTGCTCAGCAGTCAGCTGGGTTGCTGCCATTAGCAGGTGACAGACCCTGCTGGAGAGTTCTGGGCTCCCCCAGGCCTTTGCTGGCAAGAGCAAGAGCACACACTGACATTGAGGGAAACCTGTTCCTGGGCAGCTGGCTCTCAGAGGACAAGTGACAAACACCTGAGTCCCAAATCGATTTCAAATCTCTGCCCTAATGAATAAACCAAAGTCCTCCCAGCTAACCCTAGAGGTGCCTGTGCAGGGAAAAGCAACTCTTACCTTGACTTCTTCGAGAGAAAAAACCTTCCCTATAACGAGGCTTGAATTTTAGTGAACTTTTGTTTCTCCTGAGACTGAATAACTACTATTTTCTTAGTGCTTTCTATTTTCAAGTTCTGCAGCAGATGCTTAAGCACATTAGGTCAGTGAGGCCTCAAAACTCGGCCAGAATAGAAGTTCAGTGGATTAGACAAAGGGAAATGAAGGGAAGGGAGAAGGGATGGGAATAGGAAAGACAATAGAATGAATGGAACATAACATTTCCTATGTTCGTATATGAATATACCACCAGTGAAACTCCACATCATATACAACCACAAGAATGGGTTCCTAATTAGAATAAGATATACTCCACTTACGTATAATATATCAAAATGCATTCTACAGTCATGTATATCTAAAAAGAACAAATTAAAAAAAAAACTTGGCCAGATAAACATTAGTATCTCTATTTTGTAGGTAAAGAAATTAAGAGGTTAGTAACTCACCTGTAGTCACATAGTTGCTACGTGGTAAAATGCAGTCTAACATCTAGCCTGTGTTCTGGGGTTTCAAGCTTCACACTAATCCCCCCAATTGTTCTTTTCTTGCCTTGTGGGCAAACATGTCACAAATCTGCAGACTTCAATCTCTTACTTATTTCTACTTCATTATCCATGCAGCATCAAGGCCTTCTTGAGTTGCTCATAGATTTAGGTTGCTGCTATTCTTAATCTTTACCTACAAAATAACATTAGGTTAGTTTCATCATTATCAACTTAGTTGTGGAGCGTTTGGTGGACCTTGCTGTGTATAATAATTTGAATTCACATCATCAGTAGTTGTGCCTTTTATTTTCTTGTAACCATTGCACCTGAATTTGGGAGGACCATTTTAATAATTTTGTTCCTCTTCAAATCTATGTATTAGCCACTCTAGTTCTTTTAGCTTAGAAAAAAATGATGAGGCAAGTCAGCTGTTGTCTTCCTCCCTCCCTCTCTCCCTACCCCACCTCTAAGTTTAAAAGAAAAAAATCATGCCACCTCAGAAATCATGCAGATAACATTTCTGGGCCATCGGCCAGTGCTTATCAAGCTCTGATGACTCTGAGAATCTTATTAAAATGCAGAATCTAACAGGTCTGTGCTTTTTTTATCAAGCTTCCGGGTGGCGCCCCCTTCTGGCCAAGGACCACACTGGGAGATGTGGGATCCACAAGTCCTAACCTGCACAGTGCCCTACCATGCTGGGGTCCAGGACTTAGACACTCCCCTCATCACTGGCAGCCAGGGTCTGAGCAGAGCTTTGTGTGGGTAGTTTCTTCCTTCTCACTACTGTATTGTTTTAGTCTAATGAGCCAAAATCAGTCTGGCGGTCCTAGCAAAGCTTTAATGTGATTATAATTTCAGTGCTGTCCTTAAACTGAGTTATGTGATTCCATTCTGTCTTCTAATGAGCATACATCATGTTTACAAATTTAGTCATGTCATAGAAAAAGAAATTAGAAAACTGCTTACACAATAAGTGCATTCAAGTGATTAGTTTTTGTAGTGTGAAGTTAAGTAGGGTTTTTTGGTTTTTTTTAAGAAAACAATACAGTGATTTGAGATGTCCTTCTGATTCTTTGATTCATGAGGCTTTCTATTTGCTTAAGCTTTGAAGCAAAAGCCCTGATTTGAGATAAGAACTCTACTTGGATTTCTGGAAGGAAAACAACCTGACCAGACATCAAGGCCCTGACCCAAAAATGAGGTCTACAGTCTGTTCCCAGATTTGCTTCTGATTGAGTCAGTGAATTACGTGTTCCCACTGTCCTCAGTAAAATAGGAATAACATGATTCATACTTCCTGTACACCCATTATTGGGTTTAATACTGTCTGCACAACAAAGACTCCCATCTCTGCATTTCTAAGCCAAGTTTCTTTCCTTCTAAGAATATACATCCATATTGTTGTATCCAAATGCCCACCAGGTATTTCCACCTGAAGATGTTCTGGGCTTCCCAAATTCAGCTGTCCTAACTAAACTTTATGTCTTACCTCCAAACCTGATCTTGCATCCCTGGATTCCCTATCCCTGTGAGTCTTGCAACCATCACACCTCATTCACCCAGCCTGTAGGCATCATTCCCGTTAGACTGGGAGATGCTTGAGGCAGCAATTGGTCTCAGCACCTTGTAACCACCACACCTTGCCCTGAATTCAACACAGCAAAATGGCCCCAAAATGTGCCTGAGTTGAGCTAAATTCCACAAAGATGGATGGTCCTTATGACCTGTGAGGAATTGCCATTTTGAAGAATTCCAACACTACCCACTCACCCACAACTAAAAAATACAGACACATGGAGTTTGGGTCAATGTTTTCTACTGTCAGGGTATAGGGAACATGTTGTAGATTCAGGAGACTGAATCTAAAATCCATATGGGCAATGCTTGGTAGAATTATAATTCTCATTTTTACATTCTTTACCACCTCTCATCTAGATTTATCTGCAAGTTTTGTTGATTCATTTTCTTACTCTATTTCTGGTGGCCTGTCCCTCTGCCCCGACACATTCCTACTTACGTACCAGCATCATAATAAGTGCTTTGTGACATTGTCTTTGATTTCACTGCCTGTGAGGTAGATTTTAGAAACACCATTTTTCCTTTTATGTTGTTTTTAATTTTTTTAGTTGGTATATCTTTATGAGGTATATTATGGTAATTGAATGCATGTATCCAATGTGTAATAATCAAATCAGGGTAACAGTCTTTTCGATCTCTTCATTCATTTTTACATGTTGGGAATTTCTTACTCTCCTTTTCTAGTCATTTTAAAATATGTCCTAGGTTGCTTTGCCCAATATTTACCTACTGTGGTGAAGAGGAACCAGGAGTGTGACCCCTCCACTCTGTGGCTTTGGTGTTCCTTGTGGGATTGATTTCCCTCACCCTACCTAGTCTCTAGAGACTGCTACTCCATTCCTCTACAGCTTGACTTACTGGTTTCCACGAATGAGTGAGGACATATGGTATTTGTCTTTCTGTAAACACCATTTTTACACACTGAGTTTAAAAACGTGTTCCAAGAGAGTGAGTGACTCTCCGAACATCACACACAACCCACGAGGAGGGCAGGTCCCAGCTGGCTTCTCCCTGAGGCTGCAGGTTTTCCTGACACACCAGGTTTGCAGCATTCTAGAACTCTTACATGGAGAATTTCATCAAAGACGCAGTACCATTCTTCTGTGTTTACAAAATAGTACGTGTTTTTGAAAAATCGAGGTTACCCATAATCCCACTGTTCAGGGATGTCAGCTATTATATTTTGGTACATTTCCTTCCAGGTTCGTTTTTCCTATTTATACTTGTGTTTTCATTTCTCATACTGGTTTAACTATTGTACGTTTATAACGTGTCTTTATACATGATAGGCAAGTTGCCCTTTCCTCCGTGTGTTTTCTTTTCAAAACATCTGTTAGTAGAAAAATATCCCTGATTTTTAAAAAGTATCTGAACTTCTCTTGGTCTCCTAATGACTCCGAGGAGGCCCTCCTGAGTTCCAGACACAGAAGTAGGCTCTCTTCTGGCAGAAAAGACCCTGTTAAGAGCTCAATCATCAAGCGATCACAGAGTGATTCTGAAATGGGCTTATAGTATAGTTTAAGAAGTCAATTTGTTTAATGTTTACACTATCATCAGTTTTCCTCCAAATGCTTTACCTGAGCTGGGAATTAAAGCCGACTTGGTGACACCAGATGATGAGATGAAGCTGAGATAGCGGGGGAATTCCTTAGAGGATTTGCAGCTGCCGAAAAGGAACCTAATTTTTAAAAACTTGGTTGGAATGTAGCTGCAGAAGAGAACTTTACTCCAAGCCTTTCCCCAGTTGCCATCCAAGTTCTCAGGCGGGTGTTCTCCCTCCTCAGGATGCACAGCCAGCAGTTGGGCCCTGAAGCTGTGCAGCTGGACTTACCACTCTGACTGAAGCTTCATTTCCCAGCCCTTCTCCTTGCCCACCTAAAACTGGGACTCCTAAAATGTGGTGGTGTTGCATTTCAGCATCACAGGGGTTGGACCACAATGGTGGCTGAGCCCAGGAGCTGTGGCAGTGGCAAGTGTAAGGCCACATTTATATATTTTCCTGGTCCAGGACCTTGGGTCCCCCCAGGGATTTGACCTCAGTGAATCTGACACAGGGGAGGCCCTTCAGGAAGCCCTACCATGGGAGAATGAAGGGGCTGCCCAGTCCTTCACTTTTAGCGTAGACACTGCTGTCTAGAAGGTAGCCTCACCAACAGGCTCTCTCTCCAAGGGTGGTGCAGAATCTTCACCTAACCCCTCAGTGCACAAGGGCAATGCAAAACCTGGGGCATTTCCCCAGTCCCAACACAACCCTCCCTCCCCAGAGTCTTCTAGCATATTGCCTTTGTCAAAGCCAGCTCACTGCCCTGGGGATCCTTGTGTTAGCCGATGGACCACTGGTTCCTACTGGGACTTAACAAAAAATGTGATAGATGGATGTGTGGTCAGAGATCACTGTGGAGCCCCTGCCCCACAGTATGCATTGCTGGGAAGAAGGCAGAAGGCCTCACGGTATGGTGCCTGGAGTAATGGAATCAAAGGAAGAAGAGAGTTTGTAAGAAAAACAGCAGTGTAGGCCAGGAGGCAGTTTTAAGGAAATTTGTGTCTGTTGAATCAACCATGAAAATAAGAATTCATCTACTTGCAGATTAAGAGCCCTCCTGGGAAGACAAAAAAGATAAGAGCTGAAAGGGTGGTTATGTTTTATGTTTACAAAAAATATACATAAAATCTTGTTGCCTTTGCAGAGATCATCTTAGGAGGCATGGTGTGATAGTACAAGCCTTGAAGTGTATCTGAAGAATGCTCTGAGCCAACTACGGGCCCTTCTCTTGAGAGTTGCTTAACTTGGCAGTACAGACAGATCCCTAAATAATTAACTGAAACAGCACTGTGAAATGTTCCAATAAGGATTTATGCTTGGAGAAGAGGTTGGAAGTGGGAGGCTTTAGGAGAAGAAAGAGAAAAATAGGATTTGAGTTTTGGATTTTGTTGGGTTTTGTATGTGTTCTAGAATGTTTCAGATGTTCTCAGAATTCCTGACATGCTACCATGACACCTGGGAACCAGTCATCCAGATTTGATGACTCTCATGGACCCACCTGTGTTAGTCAGCTTTGCATCACTGTGACACAATACCTGAGACCATCAACTTATAAAGAGGAAAGATTTACTTTGACTCACAGTTTCCAAGGTTTCAGTCCATGGTCTCTTGGCCCTGTTGCTCCAGGCCTGTATGAGGACAGAGTGACACAGCAAAGCTGCTTACATCATGGTGGTGAGGAAGCAGAGGGCTTGCTTTTAACAAAACCCTTGCCCCAAAGCCCATTAAGCCATGAACCCACTCATGAAGTCAGAGCCCCCATTATCCAACCACCTCCCAGAGCCCCACCTCTGAACTCTGCTATACTGCAGCCCAAGCCTTCCACACCTGAGCCCTTGAGGGTCATTTAAGTTCCAAACCAAAGACCACCAGAGCAGATTTCCAGGAGATATTGGTGCCATTAAACTCCACTGTGAGCTTCTCTTCAACCCCATTTCCTTTCCTTCCTGAAATTGGATGTGTTGCTCCTAGGCATGTTATTTGGTCTTACAACTTACGTATCACTAAAACATGTATAAAATTGCTCTGTGTGATATTTTTAATTTTCACTAATAACTGTACATGGTATTCTGAAGGGTTTCTTTTAAGGTTAGACATATTGAAAAAGACAGATCGGGCTTATTCACTTAGTACTGCAGTGTGATCTCTTGTTAAATGAATAATCCCAGTTTATTTCACCATTGTCTGATTGAGGGACTCTGTGCCTCTCATGTCAGTCCAGCTGCAGAGAACTTGTCACTCAGACCTGTAGAGCATGCTCAGGTCCCAGAGCCTTTGCACTTCCCACTCCTGCACCTAGAAAGAAGGCTCTTGCCCCCAGTTCCACTTGACTCACCCCATCTTATCTCTTTTGAAAAAAAAAGCCTTACCAAAGAGCACTTCCCTGACCACCTTGAGTGGAACAGCACTCCTTCCCCACCTTGTCACCGTCTCTTCCCCGATCCTGTGCGTTTCTTCTCATGGCAATTACTACACCTGATGCAGAATGCTTCTAGTTATTTTCACTTAACCTCCTGCTTCTTGCACTAGTGAGTAAACAACCTGAGACTGGGAGCCTCATCCACTATACCATGATGTGAGCATCAGCCTCTGGCTTATGGTGGGTGCCCATTCATATTTGATGAAAGAGTGAACAGAGAATGAATGAACCATGGCTGTTGGCATCTTTTCTATTACAAACAATGCCTCAGTGAACATCCTTAGGGACACATGTGTGTGCTTCTCTGGAGAGACTCCCAGGATGGCACTGCTGGACTATTAGGGCAGGTCGTCCTGTGAAAACTTCATGAAGTGTGAATCCCCATAATGAAAGTAATGAACTACTTGGGGACAAGGAGGCAGCAGGCTGCTGATCTGTGAAAGGGAGAAAGTAAGCCTGCAGGTCTACCTCCTGCTATTCACCCACAGCAGGAACAGGGCTACTCACCTGCCCACCCAAACCCCAGCTCTCTTGTCAACCACTTCCTTAGCCACAGTAGAACACCTGTCTCTCCCCATCTGCATAAACTTCCTCTAAAACACTCTTGAGGTTGGTGGACATAGTAGTTGCTTTCACTGTGTCCAGAATAAACACTTGCCATGGACTCTCCCATCCATGGCTCAGAAAACCCCATTGTGCCCTTCTTATTCCTCGTTTTGCAGGTGAGGAAACAGAGGCACAGAGGTTAAGTGACTTTCCTTTCCCAAAGTCACGGCTAACAGGTGGCAGACCTGGGATTGGAACCTGTGCTATTCATGAATGGAATGATGCTACTGATAACATAGATTTCACATTGAATGGTGGTTTTGTGCAGACTCTGCAACATGCTTCACATTCTGTCACTTTCCCTCCACAATATGAGTAGCAGTTGCTGTTATTTCCATTTTGCTGGGGACCAAGGCAACAAAAATCAGAGTAGCTTGCCTGATGTGACACTTAGGAAAAGCAAGAGAGCCAGAATTTGCACTCTGTTCTCTCTGGGCCAGAAGCTCACCTTTATCCATGGTGCTGTGCTTTCCCACAATGATTTCCAGGGCTCGCCAGACTGTCCTGGAGCCTGTTGCTCTTACTCCTTCCTTCAGGGGTAGCTTCAATAGCACATCCCAGCCTCTGGCTTCTGGAACAGTTTCTTGTTGCCCTGACAATTATTTGAGCTCGCAGAGGACAGGTCTGGTCACACATCTGTGTCAGATGCTTATTTTCATCGTTTAGTAGTCTGTTATTTTCTGTCTCATTTTCTACCTCAACAGAAATACCCTTCTTTACACCTTATCTCCATAGGAATAGAATAGGTGGAGGCAGAGAGCTACCACAAGGAGATCTTATCAAAATTTCCAAGAACATGTAAATTCGAGAAAAAAATCTCCAACCAAGAGGTTATGCTATTTCTCCTATGGGAACATGTGCCCCATACTGAGAATCACCCATTTGAGATATTTATTTGGTCGGGACAGGTGTCCAGAGACCATGCCAGATAGATGTGCTCACTCACGCTCAGATTCAACTGGCATCGCAAGTGGGTACTAAAGGTCTGGCCTTTCTCTGGGCACTCTCAGCTTGGTTATTTATTTTTTTCCTCCAGTCCTATAATATCCCATTTTGCAGATGAGGAAACTTCAGGTCCAAAGCCTAAAATTAATCAATTCTCCCTATGTAATGATGGATAAATTTTGAAGGTTTGCTGCTGATTTTTCTTTTTAACCCAGGGGCATTCTACCACTGAGTTACACCCCCAGCCCTTTCTATTTTTTATTTCTTTTTTTGTTTGTTTGTTTGAGTCAAGATTTCACTAAATTGCCAAGGCTGGCTGTTTTGGCTTGGATGTGAGGTGTCCCCCCAAAGCTTACGTGCGAGACGTTGCAAGAAGGTTCAGAGGAGAAACGATTGGATTTGGAGATTCTTAACGTAATCAGTGAATTGATGCCTGATGGGATTAACTGGGTGGTAACTGGAGGCAGGTGGGGTGTGGCTGGAGGGAGTGATTCATTGGAGGCATGGCTGTGGGGGATATTTTTTTATCTGGAGAGTGGAGTCTCTCTCTGCTTCCTGATCACTGTGTGAGGTGCTTCCCTCTGCCACACTCCTCCACCATGACATTCAGCCTCACCTTAATCCCCATGGAATGGAGTCAGCCTTCTATGGACTAAGACCTTCGAAACTGTGAGCCCAGAATAAACTTTTCCTCCTCTATAATTGTGCTTGTCAGATCATTTAGTCACAGCAGTGAAATAACTGACTGAAACAGTGGCCTCAAACTTGCAATCCTCCTGTCTCAGCCTCTGGAGTCACTGGGGCTACAGGTGTGCCCCATCACACACTTTTTTTTTTTTTAATGTTTAAATTTTTGTAAAATTTTTAAACGTTTAGCCACCTCTCCTGTTGCTAACTGAAGCTGAGAAGCAGCAGTTTGGCTGTTCAAGAACAGGCCTGAGGCAGAGGGTTCCATGTTGTCCTTCACTCCCTACAGCCCAGGGAGGTACCCTGGTTCCACTTGGAATCTTGAGCAAGCTGGAGCATTCTATTTTAGGGTTCACTGAAAGTCGTCCGAATGCTGTGGAGTGTTTGGTGTAAACAGGGAGTGGAGAACTTGTCCCATGGTCCAGTTATCGTCTTTCAGGGCTACCTGGAACTTAGAACTCAGAATTAGGGCTCTTGGTTGCAAAATAATAGAACCCAACTCAAAAAAGTTCAAATGACAAAAAAGGGGGGGTGGAGGGATTTGTTGACTCACAGCTGCATCCTGTCCCTTTCCACTGTCAGATCTGCTTTTGTTCAGAAATACTCACCAGGTATTGCCACCTGGGGATGTGCTAGGCATCGCAAATTCAGGTGTCCTCACTTTTATTCAGAAAACCATGACTACTTCAAAGGGATGGCAGAGAGGACCTGAGCAGCTCTAATCTTCCCTTCTGCTTGGAGCCCTGGTGCATCCAAAAAGGAAAAACCTTGACCTTGGTTGAGGATGAGAAGACCCTTCCAGAACCACAAAGACCAAGTTGGGGAGAGAGGAAGGAGGATCCCACAGGGAAAAGAAATGTCCTTCTGTCAAAGAATTGGGAGGTGGGGGAGAAACGGAGCCACAACTGTCCCCCAATACCAGTGTAGACCCCTCAGCTACAGAGGGTGCCCTCCAGCATGTCCTTGCTGTGGCCAGCTGCTCGGAGGGCAGCATGAGGAGAGAGGCAGTCTGAAACTTTGTTTCCTGCATTTTCTTGGTGTTTTTAAAAAGGTTATGATTTTAACGGACTGGGTTTTCTGTATTTTCTTTCTTTTTTGCTAGATTATTCTAAGTTCTGAAAATAACTTTTTGAATTTCTGATCAAAATGACAGATGCTTTTTGTAACAAATTGAAATGCTATAGAAAAATAAACTGGAGCCAGTCCCTGTTCACACTACGTGCCTAAAAGTAGCACGAGTGCATGGTTGAGCGTTCCCATTTTGTACGTGTATGTGCTGATGATGGGACTGCACCCAGGGCCTCGCACGTGCTAGCCAAGTTCTCTACCACTGAGCTACACTCCCCCCTCTTTTTTATTTTTATTTTGAATAGGGTCTCACTAAGTTGCTGGGTCTGCCCTTGAATTTGGGATCTTCTTGCTTCAGCCTCCCAAGTACCTGGGATTACGGGTGTGCACCACTGAGACCGGCTAAGAGCTTCCATTTTTTAAATCCCTGGGCTGGCTCCCTGGGGCCAAGCACCAATCTCAATTTACATATGAATAAGGAAGGGACTCATCTTTACAGAGTCATTATAAGACATTTTTAGTCCTTTTTTTGTGCCAGGTACCTTAATGCTTCTGTTATGTCTTTTCATTGTCAAAGAGCCTTATGAGGCCATCATCCCCATGTCATTGATGGGGAACCTGTGTGATGTTAACCTCCACATTGAAGTACTAACCCTCTGCAACAGATTGTGCAATTTCCATAGAAAACTGATTTTTATTTATGGCCTAAGACAAATCATCCTTGGACCAAATGCCCATTTGTTTGGGAAAAATGGAGGGGCCAAGAGACCTCACTCTTGTCTATATAACCACTAAGCACCCCTTTCTGAATGGTATATTATCCTGCTCTCTGAATCACCCCACTCAAACTTGGACCTTCCAGTCCAAGAGTTCTAGTTCTTTTTTTTTTTTAATTTTAGTTCATTGCACACAAATGGAGTACAACTATCATTTTCTGGTTGTACACAAAGTAGAATCATACAATTTGCCTATTCATACATATACATAGGGTAAAGATATTTGTCTCATTCTATTATTTTTCCTTCCCCACCCCCTCCCCACCCCTCATTTTCCTCTATACAATCCATACCTTCTCCATTCTTCCTGTACCTCCCCACGCCCGCCCCCCCACCATGTGTCATCAACCACTTAAAAGAGAAATCATTCGGCCTTTGGTTTTTTGGGGATTGGCTTATTTCACTTAACATGATCTTCTCCAATTCCATCCATTTACCTGCAAATGTCATAATTTTATTACTCTTTATGGCTGAATAATATTCCACTGCGTATATATACCACAGTTTCTTTATCCATTCATCTATTGAAGGGCATCTAGGTTTGTTCCACAATCTAGCTATCATGAATTGGGCTGCTATAAACATTGATGTGGCTGCATCACTGTAGTATGCTGATTTTAAGTCCTTTGGGTATAGGCCAAGGAGTGGGACAGCTGGGTCAAATGGTGGATCCATTCCAAGTTTACTGAGGAATCTCCACACTGCTTTTTGTTTAACATACATGGATACGCTATTGTTTGGGGCATAAATATTTATGATCGTAATGTCTTGCTGATTTATGCTTCCCTTAAGCAGTATGAAGTGACCTTCTTTATCCCTTCTTACTAACTTTGGCTTGAAGTCTGCTTTATCTGAAATGAGAATGGAAACCCCTTCCTTTTTACTGGGTCCATGTGCGTGGTTATGTTTTTTCCCATCCTTTCACCTTCAGACTGTGGGTGTCCTTTTCTATGAGATGAGTCTCTTGAAGACAGCATATTGTTGGGTCTTTCTTTTTAATCCAATCTGCCAGTCTATGTCTTTTGATTGCTGAGTTTAGGCCATTAACATTCAGGGTTATTATTGAGATATGACTTGCATTCTCGGTCATTTCAACTTATTTTTGGCTTTTAACTTGACTTGCCTTCTCCTTTAATTGGCTATTTCTAGTTCTTCTTTCTATGTTGAAGGATGTAATGACCTTCTCTATTACCTTTATGCTATCATTCACTCTGAATTTTCAGAAATTTGTCAAAATCTCTGATTCTGCCCTCACCACCCCCATGCTTCATTTTTATAGGTTTCTTCCCCCTTCAGCATCTTCTCACATTTCTCTGGGGTCTGGGAAGGAAAAGAGAGCTGTTCAATGTGTGCTTGTTCCTCTGTTGAACTGAAAGCCTTTATATTTCATTTCGCTTTTCTGGATTTCCTAAAATGAGGGTTTGTTATTACATTCATAATAAGAAAAATAACAACAAAAACATTTTTGAAAATGGAAGGACTTTAGAAGTATGTTCTTATCTGCATAAAAGAAGAATCTTGTCCAAATATTTTATACTAACCATCGCAGTGCTAACCAAGAAATCGTTTTCCCTCAGTGCTTCAAGTTGATTGCGGAAGAGGCTGGAGAATTTTGCTATTTCACTTATGCTTTTTATTTTCCCAGGATGGATTAAAATTTTTAATGCAATGAAAGGGTCAAATATAAAGCTGCCATCAAATTAGCTTTTCTGCATAATGAACCAACCCCAAACTAAGTAAAATAGCAAGCACTTATTGGCTTGGTTTTGGGGTGAACTTGGATGGATGGTCTCACCTAGGGTCACACATCTTAGGCATCTCTAGTCAACTGGCAGTCCATGGCCTCACTGAGCTGTCTGGAAATTGGCTGGCTATTGGCTGGAACAAGATGGATGATTGAGCTGTCTGTCATCACATCTCACAGGGGCCAGCTTGGGCTTATTTACATAGCAGTGAGTTATAGGATTCCCAAGAGCAGCAAAGGAAGGATTCAATATCACTTCTGCCACTCTCTATGGTCAGAGAAAGTGATAAGGCCAGCCAGATGCAAGGGGCTGAGAAACTCAAAACACTAAAAATAAACTCTACTTCCTAATGAAAGGGGCTGCACAACATTGTAGAAATTTTGCAATGCACCATTTAGTAATTTTCATTTCCTGGTGTCTAATTCTGTGTTTCCCCAGACTTCTGAGGACTCAGTCTCTGGAATGGTTCTACAATAATGTGAAGAGCCGCTTCAAGCGCTTTGGCAGTGCCAAGGTCCTAAAAAACCTGTACAGGAAACACCGACTGGAGAGCGGCGCTGGCCTGGACATTCTAGGTACCCTGGCTGCCTGATGCTTGGGGGTGTTTGGTGGGCTGATAGTTTGGAAGAAGGCCTGGTTTGGAGTTCCTGGACACTGGGACACACTCACCTGAGACAGAGAAATTTGCTTAAATACCAGATGCTAGTGAGGAGTGGAAAGAGAGGGAAAGATACCAGAGAGTATTAAATTTTGACTCTGGGTTCCAGAATCCCAACTGGGCTAGAGCTGACATGTTAGGAGTCGGCAAGACCGAAATATTTCTGCAAACTATGGATATTTTAATTCTGGATCCCTGGAGATGAAAGATTCTTGCTCATCATTCCCTGATGACTAAAACAGTTGAAGGTCATTTTTATTTGGTCATGAGAAATGAGTTCTACGTTCTGAGGCTATGCCCCTAACTTCTCTTTTCTTCCTCCCCCAAAGTCTATTCTTACCAGGCTCAGAGTCTGATGTGATGGGAAAGTTACCAAAGCATCAACATCCTCCTAGGAGAGCTGAAGGATGAGTTTTTCCCTGTGCTGTTTTATACAATCACAACACCAAGTTAATTAGAATGAGAAATTATGCTCTTTAGACCGATTAGACCAATGCATAGAAAGAAACCGTTGTCAGACTACGAACAGCATGTCTTCTTAAAAAGGCTGTTTTTTAAATCTAAAGGCAGATTTTTTTTCATCACTCTGCTGACACAGGTAAATGCTTTTTATCCATGAGAAACAGGGAAGGAAAAAAAAAATCTCCTCCATCTCTTTTGTAGCTTTTTTGCCATCATTATTTTACATTGTTGTATTCTCAATAATGTCTTTGGTTGTGACTTATCTAAAAATATGCCAGCCACTTAGATAATGGGGGAAATGGGATGAAAGTATTAAACTCAGAGAATCATTAGGGCCTTTTGTGGTCGCTGTTAGAATCTCTCCTCAGGAAGCTTGGAGCCAAGAAGAGCTGAGGGTTTCCATGTGTTATTTTTATCTTTTCTTTACTTATTTTTCTAAAATTTTTTCACTAGGCAGAAAAGAAATAAAATTTTGAAGTAATGTTGTTAACAGTTGTTTGACTCAAACAGATATCTGAAGAAGTTTCTGGAACAGAATTGATTCACTCACTTATATCCCTTCCTTTCTTTCCTCTCTTGTGCATCTTCGGGTCTGCTTTATGTACCCATTTATGACACCAAACTTAAATCCTCTAAGTGTTTTCTGTCACTTTATGTAAATTAAGAAGCGAGCATGCATGGGGAGGCCTCTATAGGAATGGAACACAATTCCAATTTTTTTCCTTTTCTAAGTCCCCACAGGCGGAGAAGGCAGGCATGAATCCCATGTGGGCTAATGCAGGGTTTTCAAAATACAAGTGGCATTTTGAAAGGTGAATCATTTGCTGGGAATAAGTATCTCCATGATTGAAGGAGATTAGGTGCTGGGCCCACTGCGATTCATCTTCTTTCATCTGCACCTCAATCAGTGTCCACCACAGTACATTCAGGTGACGGTTTGTGCAACTGCATCTCCCACGGACCATGGTCCTCAGGTGGAAGCTTCTTTACTTCTGCGTTCCCAAAGCATGACCCAATGTGCCTGGTCCATCTGCGTTCTCAGTATTGCACTAGTCCAGTCTCAGCATTTTATGCAGGCTGAGACACTTCATGGAAATGTTAGAATCAGTTGCTTAAAAATGAGGGGTATGACTGGGGATGGAGCTCAGTGGCAGAGCACGTTCCCAGCATGCACAAGGCCCTGGGTTCAATCCCCAGTACTGGGGGAAGAAATGATGGGTATCTCCATTCAAACTAAGATTTCCTCTTCATAAAAATGGGGACAAGCAGACAATAGACAATTTGTGAAGTGACACTCAAACCTGTGAAGCCACGATCATAAAACAATGTGATGTCTTATACAAGCCATGTTGGAAAGTTAGGTACTGGAGTTTGGAGAAATCTTCCTGTACCTTAGAGGCTTCCTGGTTATGTGAGATGAATGGGAAGTCATTAACACTAGATTTACCTGTCACCCAACACTCTTTTAGGGTTGCCATCCTCAATCCTGACTATGCATTAGAATTACCCAGGCAACTTTAAAAAAGATCTATTCTAGTGCCCAGGATCATCTTCCACCCCCAGTCAATTATGTCTGAATTTCTAGAGCTGAGACCCAATATACATATTTTTTAAAGTTCCCTGGGTTATTTTAAGGTACAGCCAAGACAGAACCTCCGCTAGAACTTCACAATAATTAGTTCAGCAGAATTCTGAATAAGATGGTTCAACCTTCACCTCCATTGAAGAATATTTATTTTCAGAATTTTCAGTATCAGAATATAATATGCAAAACCCACAGAGCACAAGGAATAAGCTATGCTCTAGGACACGCAGTGTAAAACTCTTTCTGCTTATGACACATCTCCACTGCATGGGCCAGTGTAGTTTGCCAGAAAACACTTACTCCATTGAAAATTCATGCAGTCTGCAGTATCTTATGGGCTGTCCATCACATGCACACTTTGTCCTGCCTTCAGCCAACCCTCCACAGCTAGCCTTACTCCTATTTTTGCAGCCTATATCAGATGACCAGGTTAGACCCTAAAGGAGACCCATTCATTTAGGGCTGGCAATGTAGCTCACATTTATTACTGTAGTAACATTTATTGAGCACCTACTATGTACCCTCCTGGTTGAAGTGTTGGGATAACAAGATGGGTAAGATCGTGCCATCTCGGAACCAATATTCTCATAGAGAACTCAGATAAATAAGGGAACACATTTATAAATAATACGCAGTAGTACTGAGTGCTTACTAATAGTCCCAGCATGACATTTTTAGCAGTCATTCTAAAAAGAAGAGCACTACAAGAAAAGGTAAAAGTAGCCATTATTGAAATACTTAGTTATCAGATAATCAAAACCATTTTTATTTAGTATTAGATAAATGAAATTGAAAAACAAACCTACTTTTATTTAGTACCACTCTTGATCTATTTTGTACATGATTCTTGAAAAGTTCTATTGCATCTTTCATCTGGGATTTGATTGACAAATGTGATCTTTTGAGAAAATACCAAAACATGTGACATCAGAGGTTCCTTCAACTCATGAGGAGCAGAGGCTTGACATCGTGTGGCTTCTGTGTCAGTGCTTTGAGGAGCAATTTGATGGTTTTCTGCCCTTGGAAAAAAACACATCATCCTAAATGACACCAATGCTCCTTCGTATGAATTTAAAGGGAGATGGAGAGAGAGGTGTTAAGCGAGAAGACTTAAAATCATGCAGAACTAGAGCTTGTCCTCTGGGGAACTCAGGCTCCAAGAGACGTTTTCAGGTCTCTCTCCTCACTGGACAGGGACTGCCTCGTCTTCCCCTTCTTGGCTGCTGCAGTGGGGGTATTGTCCCTGTGCTCTGTTTCCTGCCCCCTCCCTTGTTCTCTCCATCTAATCCCGTCACATTCCAGGAAGGCCTCAATGTCAACACTCACCTAACTAAAACTTTCTCTTAACTGGGTCCTTCCTATGAATTTATGAACACACCCCAGGATCTCCCATTTCCTAAACTCTTCCTTCACTGCATCTTCCTCCACTTACCACCCTGCCATTCTCTTTCCCATCACAGGTGAACTCCAGAAAGTGGACTACACTCAGGGCTTCCGTTTCCTGTCCTTCCTTACTCTATACCCAACTTCCACTCCTCCCAAGCTCTTCTCCACACAGCACTCTTTGGAAGCACTTACCTGAAGAGGTCACCTCTGTGAAATCTTTAGTGACATCACGTGGCTGTTGGGATCAAGATCCAAGCACAATGTGGCCTCTGTGACCTGCAAGGCCTGCATCCCAGGTCACCTTACCTGTCCTTCCTCTCCTCTCTCAGCCCAGTTGTACTGCCTCTCACTTAGGCCCCCAGATGCACCTTGCTCTCCTAATGCCAGTCTCTGCCCAAGCTGTTTGCTCTGCCCATGCTGAATTCCTACCTCCCCATACTCAATGTGCTGGTTCTCGCAGACTAGACCATCTTTTCTGCTGAACATTTTCACTATACTGTTAATCACCCCATCAGAGCACTTAACCTATCTACCACTCACTGCTTATTTATGCAAAGTCTTTGACTGCACTACATGCTCAGGTTTGTTTGGGCAGGGAGGATTTCCATCTTTGCTCACCAATGTATCCCTAACAGCCCTACTGCAAGCCCAGACACCTAGCAGATACCTGCAGACTATTTGCAAGATGCATGAATGAATGCTGAATGGTGTTATGCCAAAAGGACCCATTCTCACTCAAATGGATAGACTTGGAACTGCAGTAATGACTTAGGCTAAAACTTCATTTTCTAAGTATGGAAACTGAGACCCAAGGAGATAAAGTTCCTTTCTCAGGTCACAGAGCTAGAATAAGTAGACTTTGGGCATTTGAATGCCTAGTCAAAAAAATCCAAATAAAGAGAGTGACTTATGGTCAGGCTGAATTACCATGACAGGCTGCACACTAAAGGTTTATTTCATAAGGACAGCAACTGCCTAACAAACCCACTACAAATATCCACAGCAAATACCTTCAATGTTTCCCCATGGCTGCCCCTGTGACAGCCTGTGTGACCTGGGATCAATGGCAGTTGCCCCTTTTGGTGCTAAGGTATGTAGGTCCATATATATTTTCATGGATTTTGTCAGTGTTCTTAACCAGCATCCAATTATTTATATATATATATATATATGTATATATGTACATATATACATATATATATATTTAATTTTTGGAGTCACCTGATGTCTGGTTGCTATCTTGGGCTCTGAGGTACAGTGATTAAAAAAAGAAAAGCCATTATCCTCACCTCTAGAGATCTCAGCTGATGAGTTATTATGGGAAGCCTCTCTTATAACAAGCCTACTTGCAATGACTAACCCACTCCTACTGTAACAGCACTCATCCATCCATGAGGGTGGAGCCCTTGGAACCTAATCATCTCTCACTAGGCACCACCTCCATACACTGTTGCATTGAGTATTAAAGTTTAACATGAGTGTTGGAGGGAATAAATATTCAAACATTCAAACCATAGCAAAAGGTATTGGAAGAAAGTTGGGGGGGTGGTGACCAGAAATCAGTGTAAGAAAAAAAAGTAGATCAAAGATTGGAGCATTACTGTGGGACCCAGTGTCTCCCTCAATTTATTTGCAAGACTGACAATCAAAAGTGTGTCATGGTTATCTGCCAATTCATGGATTCAGTACTCATCAATTGCCAAAGGCTAATCATGTCTATCTCTCTTCTCTCTCTCTCTCTCTCTCTCTCTCTCTCTCTCTCTGTCCATCCTCTAGGAGGAAGCTTTTTTGAGTCCAACCTGGAGAATGAAGGAAGCATTTCAGGCAGTGACTCAACATTTTATAGGCAGTCAGAAGGTAAGGTTGCTTAAGAGATCACAGCTCCTGGGAAGTTGGAGGAATAGAAACACCGTCATACGGTCAGGGTCTCCCAGTTGTATCCACACCCCGATGCAACCATTTATTGCTATATGTTAGTCTCTGTGGGTCTTCTTATCACCATTTGGATGAATCCATCAACAAAATAGGTGAGTATATCCCAAGCATGGCCTAGAGAGCTTCATTCACCACCTGACCATTTGATATTTTACAGGCCACTAGTTAGTGTTCTGGAATTGGAACATAATAATCCATTCACTTGTGCATCTCATAACAAAATAATCCTTTAAAGAAAGTATAACTTACTGATTACTTTCTACTTGTTGGTACCAATATAATTGTCCCCTAGAGCAAAGGTTCAAGCAAAACAAATATCTAATAGAATAAAACCCTCTTCATCACTTCACCTCCTCTCTAAAGTACTGGATATTGATAACCAGTGCCTCCTGAATCATCTGCCTCTTGTTGGGGGTGCCCACAGCTCTTTTGTATTATCTCTGTTCTTTCTTTGGGTACTGAATGGTTAATTTCATGTCTATTCAACTAAGGAGATCTCAGATAGCCTGTAAGACATCATTCCTGGGTGTGTCTGTGAGGGTGTTTTTAGAAGAGATTAGCTTTTGAATCAGTAGATGGAGTAAAGCGCCACTCAGCAATGTGGATGGGCATCATCCAATCCATTGAGAACCTGTGTATTAATCAGCTTTGTATTTCTATGACCAAAATACTAACAAGAACAACTTAGAGGGAAGAAAGTTTATTTTGGTTTCAGAAGTTTCATCCTTCTCTTCCAGTTCCATTGCTTTGGGCCCAAAGTGAAATAGAGCATCATGGCTAAGGGCTGGGTGAAAGAAAGTGGCTCAGCTCAAGGCAGAGTCAGAAAGTAGAGAGAAGGAAGAAGGGATATCAGGGAAGATGATCCTGCCCAATTCACAACCCCAGTGACCCACCTCCTCCAACCATGCCCCATTGTCTAAAGTTACCATTCGGTCAGTCCATCCAAAAAAAGGAACTGATTATGTTGTAGCCCTCACAATCCAGTCATTTCACCTCCAAGTATTCCTGCATTAACACAGGAGCTTTGGGAGACACCTCATATCCAGAACATAACAATACTAGATAGAACAAGATGGTGGAAGAAGAGTGAATTCACTCACTCTTGGAGCTGAGGCATTCATGTCCTCCTGCCCTCAGACATAAGAGCTCCTGGTCCTTGAGCCTTCAGATTTCAGGGCTTAGACTAATGACTGCCATGCTTCTTAGGCCTTCGGACTTAGACTGCACCACACCTCCTCCTTCCTGGGACTTCAGCGTGCACACAGCACATCATGGAACTTACCTGTCTCCATAATCATATGAACCAGTTCCCATAAGAGATGGATGGATGGAAAGAAAGAAAGAAAGAAAGAAAGAAAGAAAGAAAGAAAGAAAGAAAGAAAGAAAGAAAGAAAGAATCTTCCCTGAATATTCCCATGAAGACTCCACTCTTGGTCATCCTTACTGCCAGTAACATCCCCAAGGGCTACCACACTCTGTCATATGGCTTCAATGCCCTTCTATTTGCTGCTGAGCCTGAAATGCCCAGCCTTAGTTTTAACCCAGAGTTCTAGACTCAGATATCTAATACTTAGTCATTAGGACCCAAAGATCCCATAGGATTCTTAACCTCAGCATATCCTAGTCAGCCCCTTAGGTCCACCAGTAACAAGTCATCTTTTCCTCAGTTTCTTATTCCACTTCCACCCATCCACCCATTGTCTACCACCTCTCTTTCTAATCTTAGCCTTTTCTTTCCATTCTGAGGCTCATGGCCTGAGCATCTCCCTGCCAGGAACTCTTCTGTATTAATACTAATTTCAGTGACCATTGTGTCAGACAGGGTTCTCCAAAGAAACAGAACCAATGGGATCCATATAGGTATGGATATATACACACACACACAAAGAGATTCATTTCAGGGAATTGGCTCATGTGGTCATTGGAGCCTGGCAAACCTGAAATTTGTAAGGTAGGCCAGCAGGCTGAAAACTCAGGCAGGAGTATATGATGCAGTCCTTACACAGAATTTCTTCTCTGGAAAACATCTGTGTTTGCTCTTGGACCTTTCAGCTGATTGAATGAGGCTCATGCACATTGCTGAGGGTGATCTACTTTACATAAAGTCAATTGATTGTAGATATTAACCACATGTACAAAATACCTTCAAAGAAACACATAGATTAGTGCTTGATTAAATAACTAGATACTATGGCCTACTCAAGCAACTCATAAAATCAACCATCCCATCATTTAACAAACCTTCTTCCACACCCCCACCAGTTTTTCTCTCTGAAACACCACCCTAAGCCTTCACTTTTCAGCCAGATTTCCACATCATTCTCATTCCAGAATCATAAATATGATATCCAAAGCCTTTCCAATTATGGTTCCAGCTGCTTGCTTTCCAGGGATCTGTAGGACTTGGTAACTCCCTATCCATCAGGTGCCTGGTCACCTTATAGCTTAGAAAGCACATGAGTGTGTGGACACAGATTGTCCATCAGAGCATCACTAGGGATACCCCAGAGCCTCGCACAGGGGAGGTACTCAGGAAAAGTTTGTTCAGTGACACTGTGGACCTTTTTATGGGTATCATGATGAAGAAAGATAGGAGATACAGGGTCTATCTCCAGGAAGTAGTTAGTGTGATTACAACTGAGATTCTATTGGTTCTGATTATTGAAACATTGGGGAAACTCTGTGTTCACTCAATCAGGAACACCACCGGATGCAGAGCCCCAGGCTGGGCTGCCCCATGCAGCTCCATCACGGCTGTCAGGACTGGCCTGTACTCACCAGCTGGCTAAATCACTGTGACCTGAACTAACTGTGTTAGTTTTAGAGACTTACTATGTTTGCCTAATGCCAGTGTCTTGTCCACAGTGGTGTCTTTAGGAGTCTAAGAAGCTTGAATGTTTTTTTAATTGAGCGAGTGATTAATTAATGAATTAATGTGTTTACCCCCTGTCTTGTTCCACAAGGAGTTTTCAGCAGCTTTCAGGAGATTTGCATGTGTTAAATAATACATGGCTAGGAGATTATAAATGGAAATAAGAGCTTAAAATTGGGGAAAAAGAAACCTAGGCACCCATCCCTCTCAGACTCACATTCCTATGCCTGATATAACTTAGGCTTCTAAGGACAACTAATGGAAGGACAATAGAAATTCCCACAGGCACACAGCAAAACCTCAAGGGAGCAGAACTCTCCCCAGCACTTAGCTCCAAGAAGAATCGTGTCACCTGGAGAAGTCTTTTGATTTAGACATACTTCTTTCCATTCATTGCCATGTACAAAAACTGTGTGTGTTCACTAAAAGCACAATTGCACTATTTTAAAAAGTAATGTTGGCTTGTATTCATTTCACTTTTGTGGTTAAAATCACAGGCTTTTGAGTACTTAATTCAAATCTCAGCTCTTTTATGGTCTTATGGTCTCACCTCAGACAAATTATTGAACCTCTCTGTGCTTCAAATTTACCATCTGTACAATGGTCTCTACATAGTACCTACTCACTGTTTTTTGTAAGGACTACTTGTGGTTATGCATGTGAAACTCTCAGCCTGGGGCCAGGCATCTGGTTGAGCTCTGCAAGGCTCTGCAGCTCTGCAAGGCTGGCCAGTGTTGTTAGTGATGTTTTGTGATCTGAAAAAAAAAATCTCCCATGGGTTTTGTGTTTGCGTTATTGAACCCTGTGCCCTTAGGACATATGATAACTTCTGTCCCTGTCATCACATTGATGCAGTATATGCAGAGGACAGAGTAGCAAAATAACAGAATTAAGAAGAGAGGCAGTAGTGCCCAAAGAACCAAAAAACACCTGCTGTGTCTGGGGTGTGAAATCTGAACGAAGAAGGGGAGTCAGAAGTGAGGCAGGCAGGAAGGGCAAGGGACGCCTGAGTCACTGAAAGCAAGCAGCTTGGCGCTTGTTCTGGTGCCACAAAGGCTTTAGACAGAAGCTGATTGTGAAATAGTCCTATGACTTGCCACTCCCTTTTAGAAAGTTCTCTCTGTTCTGCTTCATGTCCAGGACACAGCATGATGGACACCTTGGCCGTCGCCCTGCGAGTAGCAGAAGAGGCCATTGAAGAAGCCATTTCCAAGGCCGAAGCCCATGGGGATAGCCTGGTAGGGCTTCCCTGTTCCCTGGTGGGAGGTTGGGGTGAGGGTCCTTGTTGCCAGGAGTAGTGCAGGTAAGTCGGGAGGTCAGTGACACAACAGCTTTTACTAGAGCCATGTCCAGCCCCCTCTGCATGTGTGGTCAGGACTCTCCCAGACAGTGATACCTCGTCCCCCCAATTCCCTTCCTGTGCAGGACAAGCAGAACGAGGCCAGTTACCTGCGGGACCATAAGGAGGAGCTAACTGAGGAGCTGGCCACCACAATACTGCAGAAGGTAGGTGCACCCTGGCAATCCAGATGGCTGCAGGCAGCATCAGGGACCTGGAGCTAAAGAGCAAGCATGGGGCCATGACAGTAGCACAGGAGAGCAAGGAGCACACGGTGCTTTTAACCAGCCCTGACCACTGCTACTGACTAACATACCCTCCAAGTCCCAAGGTCAAGATCAAGGCCAAGGACTGAGAAGTATATTCTCCCTGTACTGGGAGGGACTGCAAAAGCACTTGACAAAGGGCTGGTCCCCACCCTGCAGGTGAGGGACATTCCTTGATTAGAGCCAGGTCTGTCCCTGGGCAGGCTCCTCAGGTCCTTGTTCCCTGGCTCTCAGAGCCATCCTTTCATCATCATCTCTAGTCTAAAAGGGCATCAAAGAATACGCCCATCTTGGTGTCTGGACAGTTTTCTTGACTGCTTCCTGCCTATAGAAGTTGAGACCCCACGGACCTGTGTACAGATGGCCCCACTAAATCCTAATGGCTGTGCCTCCATAACGGCTGGTGCAAATTGGCTGGAGCTGAAGCCACTCCCAGCCATGTTGGTGTCTGCCCCATCCTTAGGGCTTCCAGATGCTTCCTAAAGTCAGGATTTTCATCCAGAGACACTGGTTACCTCTGAAGCCATTAGCCACAATAAACTTTTCCTCCTCTAAGCTGTTCTTGTCATGTCTTTTGGTCCCAGTGACAGTGCAACCACTTATAAGCCATGTGGCCTTAACTGAAAATTGAATCTCTCTGAGTCTGTTTCCTCATCTATAAAATGGGGAGAATTTTCATGCATACCTTATCTAGTTATCTTGAGGGTCAAATGAGGTAAAAGCATATATGGTACCTGACACAGTCCAGCATGGTAAACACTTAAACAGAAGAAGCTGCTAACATCATGAAAGGCTGATAGTTGGTGTGTAGTCTGCATCTACGAATGTATCTCATAGTTGTATCTCATAACCAACATGGATTGAAAATATTCAATCAGGGGTGAGGAGAAGTTCCAGAATGTTCAAAAAGCAAAGCCTGAACTTGCCATGCACTGGTCTGAGTCCACATGAATGAAGGCATGCTCAAGCACACCTGCTGCCACCTCCTGCCATGTCACAGGGCCTTTGTCCTTCTTCAGCCCTCATTGGAGCATCATTCCCCTGGAATCTCACTCATCTACCATGCAACTAGAGCTGTGATGGTTGCATCTGTACTGAACATGCATAGACCCTCTTTTTCCTAAATGAGACAGCATCACCACTGTTCACATAGCATTTATATTGGATTAGGTATTATAAGTAATCAACAGAAGATTTAAAGTCCACAGGAAGGTGTATATAGGGTATATGCAAATACTGTGCCATTTTTTGTAAGGGACAAGAGAATGCATGGTTTTTGGTATCTGCAGGGGAGGGAGGTTCCTGGACCTAATTCTCTGTGGAGACAGAGGGACAATTATATTTATAAACACTACAGAACATTCAAGGATTGTATTAGTGAGCTTCTTGTTGCTGGGACCAAATTACCTGACATAAGCAACTTACAGGAGGAAGGTTTTCTTTTGGCTCATGGTTTCAGAGGTTTCAGTCCATGATCAGCTGGCTCCCAGGAAACACCATGGTGGAGGAAGGCTGCTCAGCTCATGGCAACTGGGAAGCAGAGAGATAGAGGGAGCAGGCAGGGACAAAAAATATCTAGGACATGCCCCAATGCCCAACTTCCTCCAACTAGCCCTCCGACAGTTTCTACCATGCCATCAAACTTTTAATCCATCAGAGAATTAATTCACTGATGGGTGAGGTCAGAGCCCTCCTGATTCAATCAATCACTTCCCCAAAACCCCACCTCTGAACATGGCTGCACTGGAGACCAAGGTTTTAACACATGAGCCTTAGGGAACATTCCAGATCCAAACCATAGCAAGGCTATATGGGCTGTTTTATCACAAGGCAGATCTGAACCAAGCTGATGTTCTATTGGAAAGAGACTAAGTGGCTGAGAAAAACATCCCAGAGGTGGTCGTAGGTCTCTGGACTCCTCTCCAATAACTGTCCTCATTGGCCTCCCTGCCAGATCATAAGAAAGCAGAAGAGCAAGAGTGAGCAGCAAGTGGAGGAGGAGCCAGGGTGGCCACAGCCCCAGAGCTGCAGCGCGAAGACGGCGGACGAGAGGAGTGAGGCCTCCTCACAAGGCCACCAAGTGCCCCCCACACTCTGGGTGAGTCCCCAGCAGTGCCATCACCCCACACAGATGCCTCGCACATGTGCAGGTCAGCGCCCTTGGCCATCTGTGGTTGACTCGTGTGCCCACTGGATCCTGAAGGTCAGCCGGGACCAAGAGACACCAAGAAAGCAAGTGAGTGGCAGCCAGGTGGGGTGTGGGGGCAGAGAGAGACAGAGACAAAGCACCAGCCCACGGTTGAGGACCCTGCAGTGGGTTTTCACACAGAGACCAGTTTAAGAAAAATGAAGATGTTGGTCATTTTTATGCATTCTGGAAAGATGTGTGCTGAGCGAAGGGAAAAATAGATTTATGAAGCCACGTGAATTCTTACAACCCAGATCACTTGCTTTACTGAAACTGAGAAGTGACAGTGAGAAAATTGCCTCTGCCCTTTCAGTCACCCAAGTGGTCACCTCTGGATATGGGCGGGAAGTCACTATGCAGAGCCACCCTCGTTGTCTGTTACCCTGAAATTAACTCAAAGGCCGAGTCACAGAGCACAGTGGCCTTCCTGTGGGCCCAAGGGCCTGGGCTATTTGTGTCTGCAGTAGTCCCTGAGCCCAGAAAGTCCTTTGTGACTGTTCAAGTAAGCCCAGCAGAGGAGGTGCAGGGTCAGCCAGAAACCCAGGGTTCTGTTAGCTGCTGGCGCTCCTGGTCAAATCAGGGGCATGGGCAGGAATGCATGGGTACACTTTGATAGTGAAAGTCAGACAGGGTGGCCATGCCAGGTTTTCATTCTGCTCCACTAAGGGTCCGGTGGTATCCATACTCAAGTGGCTGATTTAAAAAGGGTGTGCAAAGCAGTACATGGTGAGGTGCAATTACAGACTTACCTACATCCTAGACTCACCCACATAAACTCCCCATGCCTCTTATGCCACCAGGTGCATAGGAGTAATGAGGACCTTTATGGCTTTATCAGAAATTTCACTTGTTTGATTCATGGGCAGAACCTTCCCTATCAGTACATTTGTCAGCTTGTTTTACAGCTGCTGTCATGCACTCAGCACCAAAGAGAACAAAATAAGTAGAAGACTCAGTCTCCCCTCCACACACACTTCGTATCTGGTTAGCAAGGCAGGAGTAGACAGTTAGTTAAGACTGGTAAAAGCAGATAAGCCAGTGCATAATTGGGCACTCAGTAGCAAGATTGAGACTGCAAAAGCATTTGAAATTCACAGAAGAAAGAGGTCTTTCTGACAATGAGAGGGGAAAGCCTATAAGATGGATCAGGGATGCAAATGTCCTTCAAATAGCCTGTCATTCAGACTTGTCACCAAATCACACCTGCCATTCGGGGCTCAGGCTGCATGCACAACATCGCTTTGCATTTGGGGAGTCTTTCTGAAGTATTTTCTGCAAAAAGTCAAATTTGGGGCTCTAAGAAATAGAAATCTCCATGGCCCCAGATTCAGCCACAAGCAGAGGGGCAAGTACAAGGAGCTTGGCCTCCACCTCTGCTACTCCTGAGAGGGATGCTGAATTTGCCCTTGACTAGCTCTGTGACCTTGAACAACTATATTATTTCCCATCTCTAAAATGGGGATAAGGAGACCTGTCCCAAAGGACAGCTCTGACGAGGCTTTATGCAGTCAACACTGTCTTTATTGAGCTTCTGCTGTGTGCACAGTGCTGTGCTGGGTGCCACAGAAATGAGTTCCTTCCAATTCAGCACCCTGCACATTAATCCAGTGGTGGGACACAGCATCACACATTCCAGTCATTGCTCTCCAGAGGGAGGGGAGGGAGGAGGGATGTTGTTCACGTGGGGTTCTTTTCCCTCTGGAGGGAGTAAGGCAATGGAGCAACAACTCCGGGAGAGCAGATTCAAGATGCTGTCTCAAACTTCATTAAGGAAGTGCAGCTCTTTCATGTAAGAGGGGAGTCTGAGAACAAAGAAAATGCCTGTGACATGATAGTCGGTAAGGATGGTCCAATTAGGAGTCACACAGTTTCACAAAGGGAGGGGGGAGAGAGAAGGATGAGTGAAACTCTCCCGAGGCAATGACTGTCTCTGGGTCTCATCACTTGAGAGTGTGCCCCCAAGCATGCATAATCCTGAGTGTGCTCTAGGATGGTACTGTTCCTCAGCCTAGGGAACATATACCTCAGTGGCTTCTTCCTACATCCCACAGAGGGATAGCTCCATTGAGAAGCATCTCGGAGATTCTTTTCTAAGTGACCTGAGACCAAGACTTAGAAAGAAGAGAGCCTTGGGAGCAGTGAGAGGAAGAGCATTTGGACTGGTGCAGTGTGTGCAGAGGCTCTGAGCAGACCTGTTCAAGAGACAGAAAAGCAGTCACATGGCTGGAGCACATGGCTGGTGGTTAGGGGCTAAATGAGAGGCAGGTGTGGGTCGCTTAGCACATAAGTGTCATTGCCAAATGGAAGTTCACGTTCTTTCTAGTATTACTTTATTTCTATATTTCAAAATCAAGGTGACTGTATCATCAGGGTAGTCCCTCTGAGTCATGAACTGAACCTCTCCATGTTTTGGTCAGCCAGGCCCCAGCCCAGAGAGCAGCAGCGATTGGTGTCTCCCTGACCTGTTGGGATCTACAAGTCATCTGTTAGTCACCCACCCAGACCCACTGTGGTTTTCACACATGCCCTCTCCCCTTTCCTCCCACACATAGGCCTGCTTCTCTTCCTCGATCTCAGCTCACCCCCAGGAATGTTTCTGTCCATCACTGTGTCTCAGGCTGCACGCTTTTTCTTTGTTGGATGTTGAAAGCACTTTCCCAGACCCTGTCCTTATTTGTATATAAACTTGAGGTACAAAGGGCTTGCACGTGTATGATTTCATTAGATCTCCATGAGAATTTCCTGCATCATCCCCATTTTACAGAGGAGTAAACTAGCTGGTCTAAATCACAGACTCTAGGTGGTGGTGCCAGGACTGGAATCCAGCTCCACATTTTGCTGCCTCCTGTTCTGTAGACATGCTCGAGAACACCTGCCTCCTACCAGCTGCCCGTGGGTCTCCTTGTGGTACACATGGTTAAAGCTGGAATTTGGGTTTCCCTGGCCTTCTGGACACCAGAGACACTGCATATTATTAGCTGTGTGGCACAGTGTGGTCTCATACCATGAGTAAGAACAGCAGGCACAACAGAGACTATGAGCTCAAGTGCCCCCCTTTCAACGGCAGGACAGCAGAGGCTTCTTATCCTCACTCCTCAGCCAAGCACTGGCAGAAAGCAGCTCAATATAAACAGCAATGATGTCTCCTAAAGGGACTCACCCCCTGCACATTAGCTCACTGGAAAGAACTCAGTCTCCCAGGGCTCGGGCATGGTCATGGGTTGTTTGCACAAAGGAACCTGTAGAGACACAGGCACAGGATTCCTATTTGGTTTGCTAAAACAAATACCTCTCAGGAATTGATTTTCCTGTCAGGAAATCAGTCTTGCCAAATGCCTGTCTCTTACACAGTACAACTTCCAGCTTTAGCTTTGACTCCAATGTAAAGAGAACTTCAACATCTCTTCCTTTTTCATGAGGAAAATAGCAGATTATTTATTTCTAGAGTGGGTGCAGACATGAGACCTAATGGAAGCCCCTCCCTGATTCTCAAGTGTCTTATGAAGTTCTAATATACAGTGCCTTGCAAGCAATGTCCACCTTCTGTGGACTTGAATCCACCTTTGTGGGAAGCAGGTAGAAGATTACCATGATGTTCTAATTTGGAAAAGCCCCATAGAAGATACTGATGCACCCCCTTGGGTGAGCACCCCTCCTGGCATAACACTTTAGCCCCCTAGATCATATGACCAGTAGGGGCACAGGTACCTTACAGAAGGGGCATGATTATCATCTGGTTCCTATTACTGTAACCTTTACCTTAACTTGGACAGCCGATCAGGATGTCCCCTTGTATCTTCTGCTTGTGAGTCCTCACCATTCTGTGATTTATAATATATAAACAGTATATTTTTGTCAACGATAGCAGTCAGGAAAAAGACAAGTGCGTGCTTCATCTCCCTCCACCCACACTTAAGACTCCCAGGGAGCTCTCTAGGCAAAGCAGCCCAAATCTGGGAATAAAGAGAAGTCCATTGTGTATCCAGCTGGGTCCCTGGCATGGTTTGAGAAGTCAGTATTATCAGCCCCTTCAAGATTATCAGTGGTCACATATTTTCTGGTTTTTCCGTAACTCAGAATTGGGTGTGTAGTGGGCATCCAGGCAGATACGGGTCTTTGGCAGACTGATGGCAGAACATGTCAGTTTGTGGGGATTTAGTCAAGGCCTGAACTTGAACCCTTCTTCTCTGGTTCCCAGGATACCTGTGAAGGGAGGATAAAATATTGATTAATGTCCCAGAATGAACTCTGGGAACCCACATTCTTTTAGCTCCTGGCTTATTTTAACAATAAGCATTTCAATGAGAACTTTTGTAAACCAACCTCTGGGCAGATAGCTTGCACCTCACCCAGCCTTGGTGATAAGAGTACAGTGGGTCTTGATTAACTGACTCAGCTAGAGAAGCCTGTACCAATCCCTAGCTGCTCTAGGGACACAGAAGCCAGCACCCACCACTGCTTCAAGCAGCGAATTGGTTTCCAGTCATCCTGCCTCCATTCCATTCTGAACATCTGCTTTTAACAGATCAGCAGGGCAAACTGAGGGCCTTCCCAGCCCCACATTGACCAGCCTAGGAGATGGAGGATGACAGGAAGTGGCCTGGACCCCTCTTGTACCTGGCCTCCAACCATCCTTGCTCCTTGTGTCCCTCTCTGATTTGCTGCCCTCTCTTGCCCTCTTCCCATTGGTGTGATGCCTGTGCCTTGACCCTGTGTGAACACTGCCTAACTTCCCCCAGCCAGGACCCCCAGCCCTTCCCTTCTCTCCTGCACCACGGCAGAGCCAGCCAAGGGCCCCCAGAGGTGCACGTCCAGTGGCTATGATCCTGCAGTCTCACACTGCATGCGATGTGGCTGGGCACCCTGTCCATCCATGTAGGCTAAACCAACACTCACTTGACCCCAGACACCTGTGATGAAAGAACCTGTGCTGAGAGAAGGGTCCAGAATTTCAGAACACCTCCAGGAATGAGGACCTAAAGGGGACTGGTCCTGACCATGACTGCCACATGGCACAACTCCTGGAGCTCCATCACGTAAAAGATAATGCAAGTGGGGCTCTTGAGGCTGCACAGCACAGTGACCATGACTCTGGCTGCTCTGAAGTCCCCGTGGGAGAAGGACAAGGTAACCACTGGTGAAGGAATGGTTTGCCCATCACATGTTATTTCTCTTCCTGCTCACCACAAGACGGGGATGCAGGTACCATTAGACCCATTTTATAGATGAAAAACTGACACTAAAGCACTAACAAAACCCACCTAAGGTCACACAGCTAGCTATCAGTAGGGTAGGAACTTGGCTAACTTTTTCCTCTTCCAAAGCCCTGGATTTAGCTGGTTTCTCTACAAAATGAGATCAGTGAACTTGCTGATCTCCAAGGTTCCTTTCAGTGCAGAGATTCTCCAGTACGGTGGCCCGAGTCACAAAGTTAAAATTAAAACTCCTGTTCTTGAGTCACCCTGACCACATTGCAAGTACTTAATTCCACCAGTCGCCACTCATTGGATGGTACAGATACAGAACATTTCCATTCATCCCAGAAAGTTGTTGAGATAAACAAAGGACATAAAGGCAGAAACACATAGACACTGGCCAGAACCCAGACATGAGCCATGATGCCAACAGCTGCGGGCTTAAGGATGATATCTTAAGTAGGACTTCCTGACCTTCAGACTGTGGAGGCGCCTAAACTGGTGGCCTCCTGGCTGGACTTCCTCCTTTCTCTGCAGTTCTCCAATAACCTTGACACCTGGGATCTAGGGAATAATGGTGCAGAATTCCAAAATCCACTGCTTGAACTTAACTGCAAAACCCAAACTTAATTCAGCTCCATTCAGATGGGATTTCTCATCTAATCTCTTGAAAGACAGTTCAGTGTGACTGTTCCCTTTTTAATTTCCTCCCTCTTTGTGTGGCTCTCTGCTAGTAGGGGGTCAATGCAGCCTGGCTTTCAAAGCCTTAAGATGCAATATCCTAGAAGATACTAACGCCAGACCTGTGATCATTTAATGACCCTGTAGGCGTGTGTGTATGAAAGGGTGTCTGTATACTCCAGTGATCTTGTTGATAACCATAATGGCTGCTGGGGCCAGACACTGACTATGCGCCCAGTGACTCAGATGAACCTCTGCGTGACTCTTCCTCTGTCTGGCCCCTTTCTGTTTTCCTTAGCCTTTTCTCTTTATGTCTCTCTCATTTCCTCCTTCACATCGGCTCTTTCCTTTGAATGGCCAAGATATAGAATTAAAGTACTTTTATTACTGTTATAATTATTGGGCTAAATTTAACGCCTACCTCTGACCCTAAAAAAACAAAGCAAAGCTCTATCCGTTCTGCATTCATGTGACCACGCTTATCAATCCCCTTGTATCCAAACCCTGGATAATAAAAACATCCTCTCTCACTTTAAATAACTGTGAGCTCTTTGAGAGTAAAGACTATTCCAAAGCCATGTTCAGTGTCTCCAAAGCCTGTCCTCTTGCATTGATGATAATCACAGCAATCATCATGACAACTTGTCATTTCAAGGGAGCAAGGTAGAACACATTGCTGCTGCCCACATAGGAGACACTGGGATTTCAAAGGAAGGATAGCAAAGGCCACTGGTGATCACAAGGTGTTTCACAAGAGCTTGAGAGCCAGCAGGTTCCAGTGGAGAGTCCTGTTGGGTTGGAGCATATTGTTCCCAGAGTTCCCTTTCATCAGGGTCTACAGGCACACACCAGGACACCAACTTGGAGCCATGAAGATTCAAGCTCAAACCCTGCCTCTGCCCCTTGACCCCCCATTTGTGTTGGGGAAGTTATTCAACTGACTCCATAACCCATGTGCTCCCAGTCAGATTGAGTGAGTTAATGGATAAGAGTCAGTGGTGGGGCTTAATAAATGCTCATATTAGGGCTAATATTTATCCAGTGCCTTCTCTGGGCTGGGCATGATACTGATCCCTTAATGTGAGGACTGAGGCTCAGAACAGTTTAAGTTCCTCCAATATCTCATACAGCAAGAGGAGGAGCTAGCCCTGACCCACTCTACCTAAAACTTCACCCATGAATTAGTGCCCCAAGAGTAAAGACCACTCCAGGCCAGGCACGGTAGCACACACCTAGAACCCCAGCTACTCAGGAGTCTGAGGCAGGAGGATCTCAAGTTCAAGGCCAGCCTGAGCAACTTAGTAAGACCCTGTCCCATTAAAGTGGTGGGGGTGGCTTAGTGATAACAGTATCTCTAGGTTCAATCTCCAGTACCACCAAAAAAATTTTGAAAAATAAAAATGAATAAGCAAAATCAAAGAGTAAAGAACCGGTGCGTGTTTGAAAGTTCAAATTTTCAAGTCCATCTTTGCATGCTGATGATGTGTTAACACTTCTGAATACAAGGAACCCCACGGCCCCCACTCCAGACGTCCCGAGTCCTGCTTCTTTAGTGGACGGTGGGTGGGTAAGAAGGAAAGAAAAGCAGAGGCTGTGGATGGGAAAGAAAGGGTGGACACAAAGTCTCCACTAGGGGAATGAATAAATAAATTATTCAAGTATTCAGACCGCTTTCCAGGAGCCACAGAGGAGGAACCAGCAGAAGAGTAAAAGTGTTGCTGTTGCGCCATCTGCTGGTCTCTTTGTTTATTGCAGTGAATGCCTGGCAAAACCAGGTGTAGATATCAACCCTGACTCTTCCACCCTGGCTGGAGACAGTGTCCTGGGCCCTGTTGGAGACAGTTCTGTACACTTCATGATCGTCAGGTTAAAATTTTTTTTAGTATGGACTGTGGTTTTCTTTAAATAGAATTATAAAAACCTGACATCCCCAATTTTCATGAAAAACACAGAACCCTTTTTCCCTGTTGGGACTAGGGAGAGATTTTTCATTTGTTGGTCTTGGCTTTTGTAGGGAGTAGGGAGCATTTTTCCTCATGAAAATGGACCCCACCAACCTCCTACAGACATACACATACTCATAAAATATAGCTTGAGCCAACACAAAATAAAATATTAAAAATTATTTGTTTGCCTTTTTGAAACATATTCAGTGATGGACAGTGAGCAGCAAATAGACTTTTATTTTAAACTTGGAATACATAAAATGGCCTCTGTGAGCTGTAGTAATACTGGACCTGGCAATGGGGCTGTCATCTCCTTAAGAGCCAAAACTGTCATGCATCCTACAAATTCAGTTGCAAACATGAGACTGAGCATCATACACAGAAGACCATTCCTGCCTTCCACGAGGAGATGTCAAGTCAATGTGTGGAAAACCCATATGGTGGCACAGAAGAACCCTTGCTCTGTCCCAGGTGGAACCAGTCCCAGGGGAATTCATGACCTAAAGGTTTGCCTTAGGAAGATGTTTCCTTCTTCCTAATAACATCCCTGCACTTGACTATCAGCCTTGATCTCTGTGCTTTCTGAAAGCCTCTCATTATTTGTCAAGGATTTAGCAATATCACAAACAATTCCCTGAATCCGCAGCTCCATGAAAACCTTTGTGGTTGTCAAGTGCATCATCAGAACCGTTCCCGACACTGGGACAGGGAGTCCTTGCCATGTCCTTAGAGGAAAAGGAACATTTGGCCGCAAGCCACTTGTGCGTTTGACTCTCCTCCAAGTAAAACCTTGCTCTCCGGATGTAATTGTTCCCTCCTACTCCCCAATTTTATCCAAGAAATTACAGAAAAATAATTCAGGCACTTCTGAAAACCCATCCTCTAACCACCCCTAAATCCCTTTTGCTGCACAGCAAGTGTTCATTGACTTCTAGTTCTATACCAATTACTGTGCCAGGGCCTGGGAATGTCACCACTCACAGGACATTAACTGCCCTCAGGTGCTCCACCGTCTAGTGTGCACACCAGGTCAGAAAGCAGATATTTGCAATGGAGCACAGTAAAGCATGAGTAAGCAGAGAAAGCCAGCCCCTGAGCAGCCTGGGGAAGGGGCAATCAGTGGGTTTCCCATGGGCCAGGGCCTGCTGGAAATGAGTCCTGTGCACAGAATCCGTAAGGGAACAGCTCATTCACCATTAGACCACACTAACCTATGGTCGCTGCACTGAAAGGCATCTCTGGAGGCCCACCATCTTGCTCTTGGCTTCTGCCTTCATAGAGATGGGAGGTAGGTGGTAACCCTTGGTGCACAGGTTAGAAGGTTCCTTATTTGTCCTGAAAGCCCATCTTCCTCCTAGATTGCCCAAATGTCCTGTGGGGGGAACTAGAGGCTTCTCACAGCTCAGAACCTGAGCTAATCTGCCCCACACTCCGCAGCACAGTGAACCGGTGCCCTGTGCCTGTGCCAGAGGGTTCTGGATCCTTACTTGGCCTGCAGTAGTGGCATGCTGGAGACTATGAATCGCATTTGTCTCTGTCTTTTTTCAGGCTGGTTGAGTCCTTAGGAAGCAAGGCCATTGAGTGTGATACCCTCTCCCCAAACCAACCATAAAGCTCAGCATTGTCACCCAAATATCCCATGCTGGCTTTTGCTGGCTATCTTTGTTGTGCTCAAACATCTTTTTTTTAGCTGCCACCTACCATGCAATCTACGGGAATCACAGGGCAAGGTTAAGTTTCCAGCTTGCTCAAGAATTAAGTCATTTGCCAAGGTGTCAGAGCAGAGGTGGCATTTGAGCCCAAGGACAGCTAATTCCCAAGTCCAACTCCAAACTATGCCACAGCCTACTCACAGCTCTCCCTGAGCATGCTCCTGTGTCTCCTGTTCTGAGCACTTGTGGTGGAAGAGGAAGAACATAAGAACATGGGGGAGAGCACATTTGTCACTGGGATAGAAGATAGTGGGGCTGTTGGCAGTGACATCAGCTCACAGGGGGCGGGCACACTGCTCAGGAGCCTGAATTACAGATCAATACTTTGTTTAACGTTGTCATCAATATTAAAAAAAAAAAGACCAAAATAAATAACCAAGAAATCCCTTCATTAAATGGCAAAGGAAAAATAGTCTCTTCATGTTTGATAAAGTTATCTGTGTACAGTGTTGGAGGTTTCGAATATATACGATGCAATGCAGATGTTGCCTGTCAGTCATTTGAATTCCCATTTCCCCTATTCTCCTTAGGTTTGGGTTTGTTTTACTTGTTTTATTTCAGAGGCTAAATGGGAACATGTTGTAATCATTCCTGGGCTTGTGGATTAAGCTTACCTGATGCCATAACTTTGTATTCCTTTAGGTTTGGAAGTCTTTAAGAGGAAAATATTTTCATTTTTCAATGCCCTAGAGAAGGTCTTCACACAGTTAGTCCTAACATATGGACTGGGAGAATGACCAGATGAAAGGAGCCATCTAAAAACTGGCCCTATGGGATTCTTCTACAGCTCTATGCTTCCTAGTAAGCCTGGCCACTTGCAATGGAATAAATAGGGAACCATTTTACAGTGACAGTGATGTAGCATTATGTACTGAGCTTTGATGCCTCACCAGAGAAAAGTCAACACCATTAAACTTGATCTCTCCAAGCTGTACCATGTCTGCCCCCAAAGCTGAAGGCATCTGTCCCAGGGACTGGCTGTATGAGCTCACCCCATCCCTTCTTTTCTTTCCACAGCGGTCCCAGTCTGCATTCTCGTTCACTGGTGAAGATGCCCTAAAGCTGGCTTCCCTAGAGCCTGTGTCAAGACACCCGAGGGACTGGGGCCAGCATCCAAAGGAGGAGTCTGTTCTGACCAACTGGAAGAGCGTGGATGGGCTGGATGGAACAAGTAACGGTTTTAAGCAGCCTCTACTTGGTCTGTGGGCTTCAGAAGTGCTGCTCAGAGGCTTCTCGGCTGTTGCATGGCTACTCGGCTCTTCCTTCCATAAGTTCGAGTTGGTGTATGCCCATTTGGGGCAGCTGGGCCAAGTCAGAAGGCCTCTGACACAGCACACCATATATAACGTGGTCGCATTTCCCACCTGGCCACTTTTTCTAGTTGTGGCAGAATGAAGGCCCTTAATATGCCATCAATGTCCCACGTTCATTGCTGAGACCTGTGGGACAGGGGTGCTCCTGGGCAGGTGTTTTAAAATGACTCTGCTGCACAGCCCCACCATAGCCACCTGTTCTAGGTAGACTTGGAGGATGCATCTTATGTAGGACAGGATGGCTAAACCATCTTCTTAGGGCATTTCAGCTTTCAAAGGGATTTGGGTCCCAGGGTCAGTTTGGTTTTAAGGGAATCCTTTCTGAAACCAGATATATGAGTAGGGTAACACTTGCTGCTATAACAAGTAGACCAAACATTCAAGTGGATTAATACAATCATTTCCTTTTTCATCACACACCTGTGCAGTGCAATTGTCCCTGGCCTGCAAAGCCCTACAGAGGCCAAGGTTCTCAGGGTCTTCTGCTGGATCATCCACATTCAGCCAGCAGGTGGAGGAAGAGAGAATGAAGGAGGCAGAGTATCTACTCCCTAACCCCTCCACGGGGAAAACCATGGTCACTCCTGTCTCATGGGCAAAAATAAAGTTTTGAGGCCCCACTTCCATACAGAGGAACCTGGGAAATGTAACCCTGTGCGACCCGGGTATCCCAGCAATATCACCCAGCCATGAAAGGGCCTTAGATGGAAAGATGTCTATCTTGCCACACCTGGGGATAGCACAGCCATTCACTAGTGTCTGTGCTCTTCCTGCTTATTTTTCTAGAATGTTCTAGCACTACGTGGGGCAATGGAGCTCAACATCTATAACACGTAGTCCTTTACAAAATTGTTAAGTCATGAGTCTCAAAATGAAGAAGTTCAAATGAGTTAGTCACTCTCAAAGTCAAATCGAAAGGCTGCAAAATGCTTGTAACCATGTGGCCAAGAGCTGATGGCCAGGAAGCCCACATACTCAGGGGTCTCAGACCCCATGACTGTTGGAGTAAAGGTGGCTGCCCAGACCCAGCAAAGGTCTGGTCCTTTCCCACCTTTCTCTGGTGTATATATCCACAGAATGGAAGCCAGGCAGATTTGTCTTCACATGAGAAAATACCAGTGGTACTCTCCCCCTTGGTGTATGTCAGACCCTAACCTGAACAACAAAAACAACCAAAAAGATTAATAGCCAATAACCATTCTAGACATAAACTTCTAAAAATGGTGCTGTCGTTTCCACTCTATGAGGAAATGATTTAACCAACAGCTGTATAAACAAAATCCACACAGTGCAAAGAATCATAAACATTCAATGTTTTTAAATGTCACTCCAAAGATTTTTCCAAAAGAGATGGTTTCCAAGTTAACCCTTTAGTACCTGTTGGTAGAAACTGCAGAGCCAGGACATTGCAGAGATTCAGTAACACACAGTATTTTCCTTATGTATTGGTTTTTGTTTTTACTTTTAAGTGCATTTTTTTTTATTTCTAGTTGTGTTTCTCTTTCCTGCTATTGCCCAGCATATTCACATTCATTCATTCATTCATTCTCTTCCTCTTTCTTTCTTCCTCTCTTACTCACTCTCTCCCATGTCCCTCTCCTTATGAACCGCATGTTTCCACAGAGAAAGGACTGAAGATTCCACAGAGCTTATGAGAATATTATGTAATAGATCTTCACTAAACAATAATGGCTAACCTTTAAAATCACTTCACCATGTGCAGAGTCCGTTTTAGCTAATTGCTCTTAGTATCTTCTTTGGGCAATGAGATTATGTAACTTGTCCAAGACCCCACAGCTAACATGAGCAGAGCTGGTCCTCACACCCAAACATCATGACTCCAACTTGTGGGGGTTTTCAACTACTGCACAATATGTAATATGTATCTACCATAAAAACAAACATACAGAAAGAAGCAGCATGTGAAAATTCAGATTTACAAAGTGATACATGTGTCGGATATTCTAAAAACTGCTTCAAGACACTCCATATCACAAAGTATTTCCCCCATTGAATTAAAAGCATTCTTAATAAATTTACAAAGGGATTTTGTTTTTGCAACATGATTGTAATTTTCTGTGATGTTAGGCAGTCATATTAATTATATATAAACATAAAGTATAATTCAGAAACATCACATGCACAAAATAAAGATTTCATACTCTGTTAAAAAATCTACACATCTCACAGGATAAATATTTAAAACAAAAAAAAATTAAAGCATTTGATTTTCTGCAAAATGTTCAGCCCTTAACATGCTAAAATGTTCATACCAACCCCAGAGGTCTTGAGGGACATGTGGCATGTTTAGCAGAAAGAAAATTATTCCCAGAGGCATTGCTCAGTCTTGGCAAAGCAGAAATGTCTAACGGAAGAGGCCCAGAGGTGGAAGTCATGGTAGAAGGTTAATGCCTACCCGCCTATTTTCAGCAACTGTGTTTATGCCTCAGAAGGGTTGACCAGGAACCTGTTGGTACAGAGTTGGGGTCAGCCCTGGGGACATTGTCATTTAGGGAAACCACAGCAACTCCACCTTCAGCCTTGACAGCACTTACAGCAGTTATTAGATTAGATTAGATTTCCTCAAAATGCATTCTCACTTTATAGACTTTGAGCACCTACTGTATACACAGCACATGCTTAGTGTTGGAGAAATAAAGACCAGGGGATGGTCACTGCTCTGCAGTGGTTCACTGAGCATTATCTCTGCCAAATTAAAGAGCAGGAATTTTGATACAGGAGGAGCTGGGGCTAGCAGGGTCCCTAAGGGATGTTCCTGTCAGACTAGAGAATGTGATATTGGACCCCAGGTACAGCTTTGAGCAGCTCTGAGGGTGCTCAACGAAAATCCTCTTAGGGCTGGAGATTCAGGGAGCCATCTGTTTTTGCTAAGGATGGATTTTCACTGGAGATAAAAGTTGGCCGATCCTTAACTTTTCCAGAGGCACATGGCATCCTAGGATTGTGAAGTTAGAAGAAGGGAAGAGCTGGCAATGGGCTGAATCTCATCCCACTAAGTACTGGGTATTGGAGTCCAAGTACCACATTTACAAATGGCCAACCCTGGAGCCAGGTACTGCATGGCTCTATCAGGGGATTTCCCTCTCCAGGAAAAGCTATAGTTAGCAGGGCTCTTTGAGAGCTGCAAATCAAAAGCCCACTCTTACCCCAAAGCCTGTTGGTGCCTGTGTTCATAAATAAGTAGTCTGTATGTACCCAGGATGGAGCCCAAAGTTGGGCAGGGGATGGAAGTACAGCAGTAGAGAAGTCAGGACCCTGCCCTCAAAGAGTTCACAGCCAGGGTTGGGAGTAGAGTAGACACCCAAGACAATAAACCATGATACAGTGTAAGTGTGAAAGAACTAAAGCTTTTTAGCAGAACTCAGAGGAGCCAAGAGCCAGCTCCTCAAGGAAGATAGGCCAAGCATGTGCCACTGAAGAGCAATGTTTGAGTCAAGTTTCAGAAATTGTCCAGAGAAGAGGTGTGGTGACTGACTTTAAGGCCCAAAGGGCCTTTCCCTTCTTCAGAGAGTAGCCCAGTCCACTTTGCATCTTCTGGGTATCTTTGACTTCCCCTAGAAGCAGTCTAACATGAAGATCTGAGGGCTTGTGGTTTATTTGAGACCTTAGCCCAGAAAACTCACAGAGAAGGGAATGGGGACATGAAACAAGTGAGGAAAGGGAGGCAGTATATGAATTTTATCAAGCAGGTTACCACTGTGGGTGACTAGAGCTTGTCCCTGCTGGGGAACTCTGGACTCCATATAGAAGACCCACCTGCATGGCAGGCAGAAGAGCTGAGAACTCCATGAGCCTCCCCAACCACTTGTTAAGGGCTTCTGTCAGGATGGAGTGATTTCCAGGCACTTCACCCTGCCTCTGGACAGCAATGCATACTCTTGCACTCAGGTCTAAACTCAAGCAAACGATTGCAAGTGGTTGAAAGTGAAAATCCACAAGATGTGGCCTAAAGGGGTGAGGCCAAGGCTAGGGGCATGACACCCATAGGGTCTGCAGCAGGGAATAGCAGTATGGCTCCTTATTGGCTCTCACCATCTTCACTGAGAGCCTGAGTGCTCTGAGAAACCCAGGCTGCCCTCAGACAGCTTTGGAAGAATGCCAGCAAGATAGAAACACTTTGCCCAGAAAACCAACTACTACCACTACCTCAGGTAGAGCCCATAAACTCTAGGTGGTAATAACCACCCCAGGTGACCACTCTTTCAAATATTTACATAGTCAATATATACACACTCATTCGTAATACTGAATCATGGCTACTCTTCCCTGCTTTCTATATAGATACAGATGGGATACATGAGTGTTGATCCATAGTCATATTTTAAATACTAATACTATAATGCAATTAAACAGATTTAAGATAAAAATATCTGAAAGCCTTCTGTGTGGCAGGTGCTATGATGGATGCACTGTGTCTCATTCTCATACTAATCCCAGCAACAGCCATGGTGTGTCACCCTGGCAGGCCAGGAAACAGGCTTCGAGGCTCTCTGACTGAGGTCTCCTGTGAGTAAATTCAGTAACATGGGATCAGCCCTGGATCTGCCTGAATCCATAGTTCGTATTCGTTGCCCTGCACAAAAGCAGCTTTTCATTTAAGAAGAAGGGGAAAGGAGCTATCAAGAATTCACCTGCCCTGAGCAGGTGTGAGTAGCACCTCCCATGTCATCCTCACAACAGTTCAGTGGGGTGTTAGCTATCCCTTGTCATCCATGAAGGGACCCAAGTTTAGAGATTCACAGGGCTGCTAAGTGGCTGAGAAGGGTTTCTGCCCAAGCTCTCTGACTTGGAGATTTCTGTCCTTTCTACTGCACAAACCAGATCAAGGGCAGGGAAGGCTGATTTGATACTAGGATAAAGAGGTGGCTGAGATGCAGACCCTGCAGATGCAGGACCTGTTCACCTGGAGGGTGGCTTAGCCATGTGCATGGTCATCCAGAACACAAGATCATGGAAAGAGTCAGCCAAGAGGGCTCAGACAGCCACACCTGGGCAGGGAGATGAAATGTTCTCCTGGAATAGGGGCTGTGGGATGAGATGTGTAGGGAGCCACTGGGGTTTCACCATGTGTTGTGGCAGAGACAGATATTGAAGGTGGAAGAGGCAGGAGAAAGGATGCCACTTGGCCTCAGTCTTCCAGGAGCCCCTGCTTACATCAGCCAGCTGCTAGGGCTCACTGCCCTCCTGGAAAGAGAAAGACCCACTTTCTGACTCCCAGAGGAAGAGAAACTTGGTGTCCTGCCAGCCTGAGCAGGCCATTGAAGTGGAACTGGGTCGCTCAGTTGGAAACACGTGTCCCACCAACGTATGAATTCTCCTAAGGCTTGGTTCCTAGCAAGGACAAAGCTCTGTGGACAACACCACAAACACTAGTTACTTTCATCCCATTATATGGAGCAGTAACTTCTTAATCGTTAGAAAATCCACATGCTTTAAGTAGCACAAGGTAGGTCCCTGACTCAATGTCCTACAGCAGAGCACTATGGCCCCAAAGGCCTCTAGCCCAGAAGCTGGAGTCCACACACAAGTTGGAGAACGGTCCTTCCCAAAGCCCTGAAGCCCTTTTCTCCCATCCCCAGCACCCTGCAAAGTCCCTGATTTTAAAAAGGCTTCTGTTGGCAATTGCTGCACCAAAGCCATCTACAGCTAAAGGAACACATGTCATCTTATTCCTGCTCCCAGGTGCGAGGGCAGGTCATGCTTTCTTGTATGCCTTCATCAGAAACAAGACAAAGCAACTTTTACTCCCCGATAGAAATCAGCCCTTGAGCCAGTTACCAGTTATCCCAGATGACCCAAGTTCCATTCAGACCAACCCAGCCCGTGGCCACACACTGGCAGCCATGGCTCCAGTCTGCCCCTTGCCCAGGGCTTTTCAGCCAACCAAGTGCTTCTATGGCACAGCCGATAACATAGAGCTGGCTAGAGCCAGATAAAGGCTGCATCTTGAACCAATTCTACCAGTTACTCTCTGTGACCTTCAGCAAGTTATCCTTGTTTCCTCCTTTGTAAGATGGAATTGGAAATAACAACTTCTTTGGCCTCAAGTCCTTTTCAGTTGAGGTCTATGCCTTGAATTCACAGCAGACTTCATGCCCACTCAGAGGCTGATGAGTGAGACCTGTGTCCCAAGGGTCAATGTGTTCAGTTGAGGTCAGTCAGGGCAGGTGGAATAATTTCCCATTGATGTGGGGGAGCCAAGGATCCAAGAGACAAAACCACATGACCCAAAGACAGAGAGCCAATTGCAGCCCTTATTGCCAGCCCAGGGCAGGAGGAGGGTGATTCTTAGGATATTGAGGTGGCCATTGACTCAGGGAGACAAGAAAGAAGAGCTGTACATTCAGCTGTACACTCCAGCTGTGAGACCTCAAGGGAATTCCTAGGGACTTATAAACTTCTTCCCCAACTCAGTGTGTCCTACTGGTCTTCCTCAAGGCAGTTGCTCCCCAACCCCCCAGGAGCTGATCATGGGAGGTGACAAGTGGCAGCCTCACCTTGCTCTACAGTGATAACAGCCCCTCTCTGGTTTTTCTCTCTCCTGTCCTCTCACAGATCCGGTTCCCGTATTGCAGAGCCCCGATGGGAACTGGGTGGCTCTGAAGGATGGTGCTCTGCCCCCAACCCGCCTGCTGGCCAAACCTAAGAGCGGGACATTCCAGGCCCTGGAGGTGGCTTCCAGTGTGGCATCTGCCTATGACGAGATGGGCTCTGACAGCGAGGAGGACTTTGACTGGACTGAGGCTTTGAGCAAGCTGTGCCTGCAGTCCCAAGGTCTGCCCAGGAACGCCCAGCCACTGTCTGCACAGGCCCAGGGCTCTGACCAAGGCCCCTTGGCCATCTCCTCATCTGGGATCTCCCCCAACCCTGAGGCCATGTGCTCTGACTCAGAGACCTCCTCAGCAGGCTCTTCCAGGGATGCTGGGCGCAGGACCAGACTGTCCTGGATGCAGAGGAAGGTCCCCAAGAACCCTGTGGCAGAGAGGATGCGCCTTCAGGGAGAGCTGGATGTGAACTTCAACCCCCAGGTAGCCAGTGGGGAGACCTCAGACAGTAGCGAGCCAGAGGAGGCCCTCCACACTGGAGACCGGCGGGCCAGGCGATGGAGAAGGGCCCGAGTGGGTTCAGAGGAGCCGAACAAGGAACCGTCTTCCACCAGTGCCCATCCCCAGGTAATAGACTGCACCCCAGTGGTTTCAGGGTGATAACTCAGGTTGCACACACTTCTTAAGTAGAATGTGCCCTCCTCCCAGCTCAGTGGCCTAAAGAGTCCTGGGTTTGGGATCCACAGAAGCAGATTCTCATCTTGCTTTTACTGCTAAGTAGCTGAGTGACTCTAGCCAGGTCACCTCAACTCTCCATGTCCTCTTCTTTGAAGATAATAGCTTAGAATTCAAAGTGTGGTTTTCAAAGTTTGCTTCTCCACACCAGCAGCATCAGCACACTTGGGAATGTCTTCAACATACAGCTTCCCAGGCCCCACCCAGAACGTGCTAGATCATTTGTTCTGGTGAATACTCCTTGAGATTCCACCCTGTGTTGAAGTTTGAGAGCCAGTGACTTAGAATTGAGGGTGAGATATCTAGAGTCAGGCTGCCTGGGTTCAAATGTAACTGTATGGTCTTGAGCAAAGTATCTCTCAAGTCCTCAGTTTACACATCTGTAAAATGGAGATAATGTGAGAACCTGGCTCAGAGGAAGGTTGTGACAAGTGAATGTTTATAAAGAGCTCAGATCTGTCCCAGACATGGCACAAGGCCTCAGTGAATGTTGTTTCAGTACAACTCAGGGTGCTGTTATCATACTGAACATTCTGCAATTTCTAACCTTCTGTGATATGCTAACATTCTGTGATTCTTAGTCTACCTCACGCCCCACCCAGTATCCTCAGTGTCTCTGCTCAAGTGGTGCAGTCTCTGAGCCAACTTGGAATGTGCAATTAAAGCTTTGAACTCTCTCCCTAGAAAAATGCCTCCCCACACCCACACACATACACACACAGAGTTTTTCTTGCAATTTCAGATTTCCCAATCAGGTTGATCTCACATCCTCCAAAAGCACTGCTCATTCTCAGCTCTACCTTTGTTTTGCTGCTCCCATGCCTTTGCCTCTTCTGAAAGGAAGCCCTGTGCATCACTGCAGACACACCACCTAACCTCAGGGAGCCCGCTATGGCCTCTTCATAGCAGTAGTTTCTAAACTCAGAAGTGACACATGTGGCCTGGAAAGTTTCAATAATCTCATATAAGCAATGAATTGTAATATTTGAAACTGGGAGTCTTTTAAAAAAATTTTTAGTTGCTGATGAACATAATACCTTTATTTATTTTTATGTGGTGCTGAGGATCTAATTCAGTGCCTCACACATACTAGGCAAGTGCTCTACCACTGAGCCACAATCCCAGCCCCCAAACTGGGAGTCTTAGTTATATTGCCACTTTCACCATAGGCACAGTCATTGATCAAATCGCTATCAACTTGACTTCGTGCTCTGGAGAAACCACACCCACTTCCTAAATGTCCTTACGACTCCCACAACAACCAGCAACAATGTCCTTCCTGCACTCCTAGTTTTGGTAACACCAGAATCAACCTTATGTCAAGGAATTGGATCTCAGAAGCCCAAGGGTGAGGCAGGGATGTGAAAAATGTCAATTAAGGTAGGCTAAAGGTAGCTGGGGCTCAGTCCTACCAGAGACTCTCTGGGAAACCATGTAGGACATAGATCAGAATTTTCCAATTGGAGGACAGGGAGCATTGATCCACATCTCCCATACTCCTTTGGTAGAGGGTTGTTCTCACTAGGGTGAGCATCAACTCTGTACATAGCCAGGTTTGTCAGGTTGGGACCTAAGAAATTCCTCAGATGGAGAAGAGAAGTATGAAAGTTTGACTTTGGATTATTTCAGTGGGCCAGAAACTGTCCTCCAAGGCTGTAGGCCATTCATGAAGGTCCGTGGGATTCAGGCTGGAACTTCATCAGTGTTTGCTATAAGACCTTCTATGAATGCATCAGCCAGATCCCTGATCCTGAGACCCTCCATGAAGGGCCTTAGAACACAGAATCTGGCTTCATTCCCATCTGACTTGCTAATGTATTGCCTGTAAAAACTCTTATTTGGTCCTAGCTCCTATTTTCTCCTCTGTATAACATAAGATCATTAAAATTCTGCCTTATGGGATTGTTATGACCACAGAGTGAAGCAACGAAAAATTCAGTCCAACTGCTGCCAATCATTGTTATCTAGTTCAAGTAGACATTTTTGTACAGAGACTTTGAGTGACTTGCCTCATGGATCAACCACATGATTCACATAAGGATATAAAATGCCTCATCACTACCACAAACAGGTGCCTGAAGCCTTATATTTATGACAGAGTGGCTTTTAAGTTATGTTCTGTTGTTAATCTTTGCAAGGCATAAAGAGGAAGAAGGCTCAGGCCAGCCAAAGGCATTGGGGCCATTCATAGCAATGTCCTTTTATCCCCACTAGGTGGGGCTGGTGTGGCACTGCTGGAGGCATCAAAATCCTAGCCCTCTGCATCCTCCCTTCAATATAGTTTACTAAGGGAGTTCTCTTCTCCAAATAAATATGTAAAGTGTTACTTGTTTATTATATAAGTAAATCCATACAATATAAAAATGAGTATACTGCAATATAAAGAATACTAAAATATATGGAAGACGTTCCCCTTTGATCACAACACTAAACCCATTATCTCCTCCAAAGTAACTACATATGTATTTGGTGTGAATCCTTCTCCAACTATATGTATAGTACATATAGAAATACAATTGAGTGATGTATCTATGTTTTAGCAAAATTGGCATTGATGCTGCCCATATTCTTCCACCCGTCAGAAGAGCTGAACAGTAGAAGTGTCAGCATGCAAGGATTCACATATTCTGTGTGCAAAAGATTACATGGAGGTGGTGTGTCGGGGGTGGGAGCAGTTCACCTAGAGAGCAGGCCACAAGGGGTGCATTATCTGTAGGAAATTTTAAAACAATAGGAAGTCCAGTCAGCTTCTCTGCTTTTCATCTCCGCATCATGTCATGGCGGGACAGTGCTGAGTCTTGCTAGTGATAATTGCCTCCTGGCTCAGGAGACTTCCAGGGCCCCGCTCAGAACCCCTTGGCTCACCACAAAAACGACTCTATTTTAATTACAATAACTTTCCACAATGATGGGTATTTAAAGGCTGTTCCAGTGTGCCGTTGTTATGAGCATACTACAGAGATTGTCATTGCTCAGATCTCTTTATACAAGTAGAATTGCTGATTGGTGGCATGTGTGGATCTCTGGCTTTAAAGTAGACTTGCCAACTGAGCTCCCGAGACCTCAGCAATTTACATAGCCGTAGCGTACCCGTGTGTTCTCGCATGTTGTCAACAATATCGTTGTCAGTCTGTTCTGGTTTTGCCCATTTTATGTTAGAAAAAAGTTCTTTTCAGTTAGCAGGTTCATAATTGCTACTGAGATCAAGCATTTTTTCCTGTGATTCGACTTTTTGTCTTTTTCTTCTGTGAAAGACACATGTATATTTTTCATGTTATTTTATTGTACTCTTTATCTTTTTCTTATTGATTCCAAGAATTAGTTTTACTTCCCAATTATATTACAAATTCTAGCTCTCTGATGATTGCATACAAAAATATTCTCTCCATGTCACTTTTGCTTCAACATTATTTTATGTACATAATTTTTCTTAATAATAATTGGTCGATTGTTTCCTTTATTATTTTTGTATTTTGTGCCTTAAGAAGACCTTAATTCCTTGATCTTATGTTTTTCCATTTTTTTTCCAAATGTTTTGTGGTTTTGTATTTTTCCATTTAACTCTTTAGTCAATCTGTATTTTACTTCTCTTATTACAAGGTAAGCTCTAGACTTTTTGATTAAACTGATCCCTTGTCACCAGATTAGTAATAGTAGGTAATAGCAGGAGGAAGAGGAGGAGGAGGGATTGACTCCATGGGTGTTCTACCCCTGATCCATATCCCCATCCCTTTTTATTTTTTTTATTTTGAGGCAGGGTCTCACTAAGTTACTGAGGCTGACCTTGCCTGCCTCAGCCTCCTGAGCTTCTGGTATTACTGGTGTGCACCACAGTGCCTGGCATCCTCAAATTATTGTTAAATAATCCATCAATGTATCTGATGGAATAAATTGTACCTGATATTCTCATCATGTTTTTTTAAAAATTTCCTCTGCACTGTATTATTTACCTTTTCTGTTTACAATACTAATATTTGTTTCCTTTCATGCTTTCATTCACATAAAATACCCTCCACCACATCCCCCTCTCTCTCTCTCATCCTTTTCTTCCTTGGATTTATCCATCTTATTATTATCCCAGTAGTTTCAAAAAATCAGCTTTTAGTTTTATTCTTTAATTCTAGGAAGATGGGGTTTCTTTCTCCTTTTTTTTTTTTTCCTGTTTTGTTTTGTCTCCTAGTCCATTAATTTCTGCTTTTATATTTATTGCTGCCTTCCTTTTATTTTCATGTTTCATATTTTTTATATATTCCAATATATTAAATGTGTCACATACACACGTTTCTAAAATACCTAGTGAATCATCCCTTAGTACAGTTTTGTGTGCATCCTAAAGGCTTGGATATGAATGTTCCTATTGTCAAGCTTTTCTAAACAGCTTATCCTTTCAATATAATTCCCATTTTAATCAAATTAAGGGCAAATTAGAGCTGGGCACAGTGGCACACACCTATAATCCCAGCAACTCTGGAGGCTGAGCCAGGAGGATGGCAAGTTCAAAGCCAGCCTTTGCAGATTAGCAAGGCACTTAGCAACTCAGTGAGATGTTGTCTCTAAATAAAATATAAAAAAGGACTGGGGATGTGGCTCAGTGGTTAAGCACCCTGGGTTCAATTCCAGGTGCCAAAAAAAGGAGCAATTTAGAGAAATGGATAACATTTTTCTTATTTTTTTTTTAGTTTTGATTTTGTTGCTCAATTTTAGCATGCATTATGAACAATGAATATGTCCTTTGTGAATTCTGCTGAGAATTTATTGCAGTTTCCTTTGTGACCTAACAAAGTGTCAGTTTTTGTGAATGTTTATGTGCATTCGAAAAGACAACACTACATGTGCATGCATGCACGGTTCTGGGTTTTAACAAGACAGACAAGGTCCTGCCTGGTGGCGTTCATGTTCATTTTACCTTCGTGTCTGCCAGTCTTCATTTCTAACTCCCCACCCTTATCTATTGTTGTCCTCTTCATTCCTTGGTGTTCTTAATTCCTATCTCTTTGCAGTCCAGCGGGGCAGAGTGTCCTCTTTGTGCTAGATGCTAGCAAACATTAGCAGATAAGCCCAGCTGAGAGCAGAAGTCCCTTCCCACATTCTCTACTTTTATCCCTGACCTCAAATCTCCACACATCCTTTGGACCCCGAGCCTCTGTGTAAACTGTAATTATAAACTGATAAATGAATGCACTCTTCTGTCCTGCTAAGACCAACCCCTGGATGTCCCTAAGCTTTGGGTTAGAACTCTTGCTCTGACACTCTGCAGAAGGTTTTTACTTGCCTTCTGGCATATAATGTCCAAGAGAAGCCTGAGCACAGTCTTATCTTTCCTTTGTTCACAGGTTTTTCTCTTCTCCTAGATGTTTGTTAGATTTATCTTCTAAAAGCAGCCATATTGCCAGAATGGTAGGTGCTGACTCATCTTGTGCTTTTATACATAACACAGTGAGCTCTTTTCTGCACATTCTGATCTTTTTCTCAGAACAGGAGCATTTTCTTTTATATTTTTTATTATTAATTTTTCCAGAGCACCCATAGTTTACACATTTGGACTCCATCCTCGTCTTCCACATCTAACACCCTCTCTTACTGCTTTCTCACTTTGTTCTTTTCCTCATCCTTGAAGGAAGCCTTCCAAATTTTGTCCTCCTATCCCTTATTTTATTTGCCACTGTTAATTCCTGTCACCATCTTCAAATGCAGGTCTATATCTGAAGCTGGGTTTTCCGTTTGCAGGCTTTCATCCTATTGATGTCCCCATTTCAGCTCATTCTGTACTCTTTTAATCTAAGTGATTATCCCTTCTAACTTTTTGCACCTCTTCACTGAGACTGTATTAGTTCTCTCTGATGAGAATGCAAAATCACTATCAGACCTTGTGTCCTGGTTGCTAATAAATTCCACGTGATGCCCTCAGGCTAACATTTGTTTCCTTTGCTCTGCAGCATTTTTCCATGGGTATCACATTAAATTTTTCTGTTAGTAGTTCTTGAATGAGGAGCTGCTGTCTGCTCACCATTGTTTGCCAGTATCTAGTATGCAAAAAATCATGTCCACCCTGCTAACTTAAGATAGATGCTTCCTAATCTTACTTCCTGGCTCTGTTTTCGAACAGGTGGTTAAGAACCTAGCCACAGTACTGAATATATGTAGAATAAATGATCGATAAGCAGCAAGCCCACCTGCACACTTTGCATAGTTTTTGTGGACTCTGCCCTCAGGGCCTACCTTCTAGGACTACAACTCCCAGGATGCAACACTGTACCGAGGCTAGTTCTTCCCCCAACCCCACCTACATAGTTTTGAGTTGATACATTTTCTAGGTAGCTATAAAACAGAAAGTGGATATAGGGCTTATCCTTAGATGCTCATAAAGACCAAGTATACAAGGTCCGGTTGTTGTATACTTGTTTGTTTGGTGTTTGTTTTATTTTATTTTATGGTTAGCATTTATCTTTCATTTCTGGACCCAGTTCTGAGGCTGAGAGAATACTGGGGGATGGGGGTACCAAAAATTATATTTTAACTCCTTACAAGAGGGAGAACAGATGGTCTACAAATGCATTTTTTCAGTCATTTCTATGGACCTTGTATTTAATGAAAAATTCTCAGATCCCTTACTGGTAACAAGCTGACTTCCATAGCTTTTTAGTCTTGTGAATTTTCATCTTTTTATGCATCATCCCACACAATTTGGGTGGAAATTTGGAGAGGTTGTATGAGAGATGTGTGCCAGATGCCATTTTTATATGGAAGGCTGCTGATTAATCTTCTGTTGATTGAGGCTTCCTGATTGCAGGAGGCTGCTATTTTAGTTCCCTCCAGTATTTCATTTTTGGTTGTGCTCATTAGTAAAACTTGTTTTCTTGGGGTAAATTTGCCCCCATCTAGCATTCTGGGTCCTAATTATTCTGGGTCCTAATTATTCTTTTAAAATGTGTTAAAGCATCTTACCATAGTGAAAAGCTACTAATTTTATATAACTAATAATCAGTAAATATTCCTTTATTTAATATGTATATGCCTTGCTCCAGAAATAAAGTGGGTCACATAAAGATAAGCAGAAGAAAATAAAATTAAAATACATTGGTGAGAAAAGTAGGTCAAAGGAAAAACCAGGGTAGGGAAGATAAGATGAAGCCAGGAGTACCATGAGTTCCCAAAATGGATACAATAACATCCTACTCATAGGCAAAAGATAACCAAAATTCAGCTCTGGGTTTCTTGAAAAACAATAGAAGGAGGGCAACATGAGCAGTTTTCTGGGTCATAGAAGTCACAAGGGGACAATCAACCTGTTCCTTCCTTGGGAGCTGATATCTAAAAGAAATTTATCCTGTAGATCTGTGTTAGTCAGCTTTCTGTTGTTGTGACAAAATACCTGAGATAACCAACTTGTAGGGAGAAAATTTTTGTTTGGGCTCATAGTTTCAGAGATTTGATTCCATGGTTGCTTGGCCCCCCTTGCCTTTGGGTCTGTGGCAAAGCAGAGCCTGGAAGGGAGCTTGTGGTGGAGGAGGAAGCTCGCTTCGTGGCAACAACAAAGCGGAGAAAAACAGAAAGGGCTAGAATCCCAATATCACCTTCAAGGGCACACCCCCAATGACTTGACTTCCTTCCACTCTGCCCCATCTCCGACAGGGCCATAGTGTCTCCCAAAACACCACAGGCTGAGCTTTCAACACTCGGGCCTTTGGGAGATAGTCAAGATCCACAGTGTGGCATGAGATAATTCAGAACACAACACCCTCCACTATAGACTGCTTGCAGTGAACACATGCTTTGGGGGCTGCTTCTCATAATGTCATTCAGTGTCAATCAATGCAGCCTAGCAAGCACAGTGTAGTCCAGTCAGGCTTATGAGGGGCCAGGGTGCTCTGTGTGGCTGCCCTGGTAGTCCAGGATGAAATCTGGGGATATGTACAGGGGTGGACAGCTTCCTCCCCAAACCCTGTTCATGAATGCTGTGTGACTTTGAGTTCAAGGGAAGGCTTGTTGACAAGTGTTGTGAGACCCTTCCTGTGGGCAGTTAGCTGAGCTGGGCGCGGGAGTGACCATGAACATCGAGGCACCCAGTTAAGTACACCATACTCTAAAATGTGCCAAGAAAATGTCCCTGATCAGGGCCCTTCAGTCTACTCAGAATTGTATTTGAATTTCCTCCAGAGCACAGACCAAAGGGTGATAGTTCCACTCTACCCCTCAGTTCTCCATTGTTGATTTTCAAATTTTGTAGGCAAGGGATCTTTCCTTCAATGACATCTAAAGAGAAGACAAATAATAATATGGCTGAAGGCAGAGCTGCCCTAAGCCAACATTGCCCTCTCCCCAGGCCCCTTGCCCCACATCCTCAACAGCCTAATGCATTCAAAAACCAACCCAAAAACAATTTAAGCAGGTATGCTCAGACACCCATCAGCAGAAGAAAAATCTTAGCCACGCATTTGTCAAGTGGTCCCTCTTGAGCATGAGAGCTGCTGGGTGTGTCTCCAAGATAAACTGGCTGAAGAGAACCCGTCTAGACAACCTGACACTTGCTGAGTAACTGGGCTTCTTTAAATGCTCTTGTGCCAAGGGCCCTGTTAAGAACCTAATGAATGCTCTAGCTCTTCTTCCTGGCTGGAAAAGATGCACATGAACACAATGACATTTTACATCCAGCCTCAGGGAGTTTCCGGGCCCTCTGGAGATTCTCCAAAGAGGGTTTTTAACCAGGACTCTGTAGGATATTAAGGGTCATCCTCCAAAAAGGATGACTTTAGTGTTGCAATAGTTAAATTCTTTCAGGTTTTCTTTTGGACAGATATTAAATAACAGAACTAACTACTAATTAAAGCCTTTACTTAAATGTGGCCATAAAACCATGTCAACCCCATGAAAGAAAATGTTGAGTCCTCCATTCTTTATGGCGAAGACCCAAGCCCAGCTCCCCCAAAATGGAGAGCAAGTCACCAGGGATCACTGAAAAGAGGGACGATTGGGACACACATCAGTCTCTCCACCCCAGATCCTGACCCCAGACTCATTATGGTCAGTATACAAATAATTATATCTTAAAACTGCCCTTTCCTCATGTAAACACTGACCTGAACAATCCAGGCAGGAAATTTCCCAGATAATTTGTGTGAGATTCTCATAATTGTGGAAAATAATCGGTGTCCTGTCAACATGGCATGGTCTGATTCTGTCAGGAGGAAAACAGAGAATATGGGCAATGTCCAACAGTCAGAAGGGGTTCTGTTCCCAGGGTAGGAGATGTGCCAGATTGAAGTAAGGACTTTTTTTGGGTTTTTGTTTTTAAATCAATTTTATAATACAAAGAACTTGACAGCATGAATCCATACCAAGACAACTGATCTATAATAATAAAAGTTAAAAATATATCTTTCAGATAACACTGTGGTGCTAAGATTCCCCATGCTTATCCCCCAAGCAATCCCCCTAATCAGAGTCAAGTCTTTGCACATGACAGCCTCTTCCTTGCGGCATTGAGAAATATAATGTTAAATTCTAGAAGGTGCCAGATGATTTCTTCCCATTTCCTCTGTGCTTCTATGATCAGGGTTTGACATGTATTTTTGTGTGTGTCTGACTGTTGTTATCAAGTGAGTAATAATGAAAATAAATGCTTTGTTCACCAGGGTACAGCATGTGAATGACACTAGTTTTAGGTTAATGGCAACACCTCAAGAGAGGACCAGCTTCTACCTCCAGGTACCAGAGACAGACATTTTCTGGGCCCTCAGAGAGAGAGGCAGGTCAGCGGTGGAGCCAGTCGGCCTGTCACTGATTCTCCTTCAGCACAGTTGTGGCCAGGGATTCATATGTTATGAGCATTTGCCATATATTCTGCCTCTACAAATATTTAACCTGTAATTGGGACTTTTTTGTGAAATTCACCAACATAAAATGTGAAAGCAAGGTGCAGAAACTTTGATATTTAGGTCAGGTTTAGTATCTTTCATCACCGGACACTAGGATCTATTCAATGAAGGTTGACATGTAACAGTTGAATGTAATCCTTTGGCTGGGTCTCTTTTTAGAGGGTACAAGTATTAGTCAGCTTTTTTTTTTTATAACTGTGACCAAAAGACCTGACAATAAACTTAGAGGAGGAAAAGTTTATTTGGGCTCACAATTTCAGAGGTTCAGTCCATGGTTGGCCAACTCCATAACTCTGGGCCTAAGTAGGCAGAACATCATGGCGGAAGAGTACAATAGAGAAAAGCAGCTCAGGACACAGCAACCAGGAAACAGAACTTTGCTCACCAGGGAAAAAATATATACTCCTCTAGCCACACTCCACCTGCCTAAAATTACCCCCTAGTTAATCCATATCAGTGGATTAATCCACTAATTGGGTTATACCTCTCATAATCTAATAATTTCAGTTCTGAAAATGCTTGCATTGTCTAACACCTGAGCTTTTGGGGGACACCTCATATCTAAACCCTAACAGTGGAAAAAACCCAGAACCTTTCCCCACCTTCCAAAATGACCTGGCAGATAAAAAACAGGTTCTGTGAAAAATGCTTGTTGGACCAGGGTTTGTTAGTCTGCAAGACATGGAAACTGCTGCCTTCAAATGAAGAGCATTTTTACAAGGAAGATAATGAGGCTGAATAAAATGTGTCTGCATTAAAGTAGGCAGGATTTCAGGGTACACAAATCACTCCAGTAACTAAAGGTAAGGACGGTCTTCTAAGAAAATGTGAGTGAATCTGTCTCAGAAAGACCTCTGGAAGAGTTATCTTCTCATTCCTTTAAACATCACCTTTGTGAAACAAGAACTTAAACCCTTTGCCTCTTGGGTTCTCTTCCTACTTCATAGTCCTACCATTTTCCTTTTAATGAGCACAATAACCCTCACCCTAAGAAAGCTGTGCATGTATTCCAAAGTTTATGAACAACAGTAGGGTCCTCAGAGGCCCATTCACAGACCCCATGCTACAATGAACTAATTCTTCTTATGTCCTCATGTGCTTAACAGACCTGAAACATGGACTGATCGTGTCGAGCAGGCTTCCATCTTTTGGATTAACTGTTTTAGCCTTCTAAATTCATATTCCACTGTCTGTGATTCCAGGGAATAATTAGGCCAAAGCTAAAGAAAAACAAATATGAGATAAGGTGACAGCTCCATGTGTTAAATACATTGAGTAGAGATCAGGGAACGTCTCCTGGTGTGCATTTGTAGCCAGTTGCTGACTTCCTGGCCAACTCAGTGCTGCTTGACACAACAGCAGTAGAAAAACTACTTGAGAGGAAAAAGCCCCCTTGCTTAGGCTGATGGTTCCGCCTCTGCAGTCTGACCTAGGTCTGTTTCTCCATACCCCTAAGCCTCCCGCCTTGTCCACTTCTGAGCCTCATTCCTCTAATTGTGCCAAGGGTTCTCACATACCTTGGGTCTCATTGGTCCCACTGCTTCCTCATCAAGAATGCCAGTCCCCAGGATTATATATTAAAACATTCCTCATCTTTTGAGAACTGCTCAGGGCCCATTCTTCCCATGGACAGTCCCTGCATCCCAAGCTAAGGGATTCCTCCTTCTGGAGCATGTTTGCAGCACACTCATGAAGCCTCATCATTGATTCTCACTCAGGACCAGAAAGAAAGAGACATTTCCAATGGATCTCTCTCTTTTTATAATTAAATCGGTGATTTTTAAAATTTATATTTCCTACATGTCCTTCTAATTACATTTCCAGAGACATCTGCCTTTTGAATTCATTTAATTGCAAACTACCAAGTGAATTCGGCACACAACATTGTAAAGGATAAAACAATCTGTCACACACCCAGACTCTTGTCACAAAATGCCGAGTGATGAAGCCCTTCCTGTTGAATGACTAACTAGATGAAAATGCCATAATATTTCTTTTTTATAATTATCAATATTGCAATAATGTTTACTCATCGATGCTTGAGTTGGAGAATATTCGCCTAGGACACTGTCATTGCAAGACTCAGATTTCACATGATACAGTCAGTTCCACCATCATTGTCAGAATCTGGAGAGCTGCTCTCTTCTTTGAATTCATCTCGAGTCCTCTAATAACTTTGAGATGTTCCCTGTTGGTTTTCTTCTCTTGATCACAATGAAAACTTTTTAATTCTCATCTGCGTACAATGAAAGCGAACACAATGATGATTTATTTCACTGTTGAATCCTCCTAGGCAATTCCTTTCTCCTTCTGTTTATTATTTTTAGTCACTTTTAGCATAATTTGGAATAATTGGTGAATAATGATGGAAAATAATTGTGAAGATTATGAGTAACAAAATGTTTTAAAAGATAATAAAATAAGAGTATCAAGATCCCCTCCTATGAACCAAAATAATAATAAAAAAAGATTCCCTCCTATATCTTAGATTTAAAAAGCAGTCAATGAATACACATGGCAATTGCAAAATATAATGGTTTTATTCCATTTTTTTAAATGAGTAAATTTTCTCTTTGTTCTCTGGAGTCCTTCAAAGAGAATAAAGGTATGAAAAATCAAGCCCTACAAATAGAACAACTCTTAAGGGAGATTCAGAAACAAAAACTGGGCCCAGAGGACGTGGATGGTGGGCCATATTAGGTACATGTGAATGTTTCAGTGCACATCTCTGCAACTGAAGGCCCAGAATAGAGATGAGCTATCATCTCCATGGCATCCCCAGGTCTGGGAAGGACCTTACTCATGGAAGGAGCTTAGGAGGTATTCACCAGATGGATAGGTAGATCGAGAGGTGTCATTATTAGATTGGAATTGTAGTTATTAAGGGGCTGTCACACTTTCTTACACATGTGGAAGGACTTTGCTGTCTCAATGTCTCTGCCCTTTGCCTGGAATACTGATCCTGCCTTTGTCCCTTTTCTCTTCTCAGAGTGGCAAGTGACTGCTACACTTTGACTCTCAACTCAAGCAACAGTTATGCAGGGAAGCCTTCCCTAATCCCTGACCCCACCTGCTTATGGGATGTCAGACACACCCGCATACACACACACAAACACACACGCAATCTTCTCTGTACTATACCACCGTGGAAACATGAATAGTTGGCAGGAAAGCTTTGGCATCTCCTCCACTAGGGCACTGGCTGCTCAGGTTTGCTCAGCCTCAGGGCTGCACATGCCATGATGAGAGCTAAATGAGAATTCTGTGAATGAAAAACGAAGAAAGAAGTCCAAATATTTTTCTAAGTACAGATGCTCACCTGTCTGAGCCCTTAGCAAAGTGTTAAAATGCATGCATTTGAGAAAGTCGAAGGCTAACTCCCTCTGAAGAGAAAGCAGATCAGGAAAGAGAGCTGCCTGCTGCTTTCCTGGACTATCTATACCTTCCCTCTGGAGTTACTGGGGACAGCAGGCAGCACGACTTAACAGAGGGGTCCTCATTGCATGATTCTGCTTCTTTTAGGTGTCAGGGGATTTATCAGAGACCGACATCAGCAACGAGGCTCAGAATTCTAGGACCAGCACAGACACCCCAGAGGAGAAGCTGAGAAACAGGTTGTACGAGTTAGCCATGAAAATGAGTGAAAAGGAGACTTCTTCCGGGGAGGATCAGGAGTCTGAGCCCAAGACAGAATCTGAGAACCAAAAGGAAAGTCTGTCTTCTGAAGAGAACAACCAGAGTGTCCAGGAAGAGCTGAAAAAGGTAAGGGCCCTGCAACCACCTGCAGGCAGCTCAAGTTTCTGCAGCTAGGGTGTTGGGAAAAGACTCCATATTTGTTAATGATGTTCTGGGCTCCAAACAGCTCTCTCTAAAATGCCCATTGCTATGCACTTGGGAGAGCTCAGGAGAACCCTTATCAATCAGAAAAATACCACGGGTCCATCAGAAGTCTCCCAAGACAGCTTGTTCCCTTCTTCTGTCCTTCATCAGAATAGTCCCTTGTCTTTGGATCCATAAGTTAGTACCACTGTTCCCTCTCATTGGTTTAATTTTTTAAATGTTGTTATTTCTCAATGTCTCCCTGAGTAATTTCACTCATGGATTGGGATTCTATGGTCAATCCCTCATTTAAACAATGATGAAGTTTTATTCCATGGTATAGTCTTTGTGCTAAAAGTGACCATCTGGATTGTTCATCTCTGCAGTTCCCAGATTCTGATTCATTGGTTGGTTGGTTGGTTGGTTGGTTGGTTGATTTTTTCAAACAAACTTTACAAGGAATCCCTGTGCTTCAAACAGTTGAAAGTACTTCTGCTCTCTGGGTCTCCAAAGCCCCAACCACTTGATCTTCAGTCCCACACTCCTTCTCCCCTCCCCCAATTGCTCCCAAGTTCCAAGGACATGGTTTGAAGACTACAGAAGATAGAGCCAAACCCTAACCAAAAGGGATTCTGACTCCACCTTGCTTTACAACGAGGCACTCAGCACTCTGCCCACTTTGCCTAAGTTTCCTCGACAGCGTCTCAAAGCACATTTATGCTCATCTTGGTCATTTTGCAGGCAAGATAGTCCTGCCTGTCTCCAATGAAGGGAAAGTAACTAATATTTACTGCATGTCTCCTCTGTACCTGGTGCTTTGTGTACATTAATTAATTAGCTCATCAAATAACCCTTTGAAAAAGATGCAAATTTTGCAGGTAAGGAACCTGAGGTTGAGTTATTATGGTACACACCCAAGGCCCACAGCAGGTGAGTCCCAGAACTGAGGCTATATCACCAACTTGGCCTCAAATCCCACACTCCTTCCTTTACAACATGCTGCCTCTTCAGTAGCTCAGATAAAGTTTTGCCTGCTAACATTGTAGATTGTTTTGCATTTGTGATAAAATCAGTACAAAAGATTTAAGTTCATCTTTTGAGAGATGGTTCTGGTAGAGAACCATCTCCCAGGTCTTCTCCCTATTCTGAGTGTAAGCTGTATAAGCTAACAAATTGCTGGTGACCCATGTGCATGGCAAATGAGCTCCCCTCATCTGCATTGGTGGCTGAACTGATGCTGTGGAGGAGCCAGGTCCCACCCAGGAATGACCATGGATGGTCAGGAGACTGTCACCCATGCCTGAACCCTTGAACCCTCCAACACCTGGGGCTCTGCTTTCATCCATTCCCATTCCACCCTCCATAACATCAAGTCCTCACCCATAAACCTTTACCCCTGGCGTATCTATGGGTTGCAGAGTAGAGGTTGGTCCCCAGAGACTGCCCTGCAATGGGACATGGACTCCGGCCTACTGCTTCCTTAATGATAAAGGACTCTGATCCTCTCTGTTATTTGAACTGATGCTGCATTATAGTCATATTTGTATCCAAGAGCTGAGAGCCAGATGGTAACTGAAGAATATCACATTATTTCTTACAATGACTCTATGTTCTGCTGGCTTTGCTGCCTGATGGTCCCAAGGTTCTAATAACTCATGCTGTACCACTGGCACTCCAGGCTGTGATGAGTCACACAGTGCCACCATCATCAGGCTTCAGAGAGTGACCTCCGAGGCACACCCACCACCTTTGCTGTGCATTCCTAGGCTGAGATACGAACAGGGAAAGGAGGAGCTACTGGGGCAGGGGGACATCCTAGGGACTGGGGTAAACCTCCCATCATTGCCCTAGACCCTCGTTGAACAGAAAATTAGGAGAGCTGACTTTATTCAGACTCCCAAATGTGTCAGCCTCTCCAAGTTCAAGTCTTGCCCCTGCCCCACAGTTTGCCATGAATCAATGAATATTCAACAGATATCATTTTTTACATATAAAAACCCCTAAAGCAAACAAAAAAGACAATTAACATTTTTCCCCATCTGGCAGGATAACAGAAAGAAGAAATACAGCTTTATATGTTGAATATTATATAAAACAGAAGTGTACCATATAGATAGGTTTCAGGATTTGACTGAGTTTGAAGCACAAACATGCAGTTTGCAAACTCTGTAGACTTTGGTGACTGTCTTAACTCACTGCCACTACTTCAAACAAGCCAATGTCATTTCTTGCCTGCTTGCTATGCCTCACATCCTCAGTGGTGTCCCTGTCACTCCAGCCTTCTTGGACCCTGCAGTCCTTTCTCCACTCAGCAGCCCAGGCTGACATGCTCTCAGCATGTCAACAGGTCCACGTCTGCACTGTTTTTAGACACAGTCCAGGTTTTTATTGTTAACTAGATAAGCACATCTTGGCCTCATTTATAAAATGGGAATAATCGTACCGTCTTTTAGAGTTGTGAAGGTTGAATTATGCAGTGTAGGCTTTAGCACATTGCAGGAGCCCAGCAAATATTAATTAGCATATCCCCTTTAACAATCTCAAGGAAAATAAACTTCCCTGTCATGAAATAACACCCATCTGCTGGTACTGAAAGAACAGCGAGCTTAGTGCTGAGTTCCAATCAACACTTGCAATATCAAGCCGTAGGTCTGTGGCCACATTTGGTTTGGTGCTCCTCCAGGCTGTGCAAACTGCATCAGAATGAACCCCCAGGTTCCCATCTTCAGGATCAGAATAGCTGTGACTTCATCTGTGATCCAACCACATTAGTCTGCACAGTTCACAGATGCATTCACACATCCAGGTTGGGGAGTGGATCTGGGCTACTGTGACTATTCTAGAAGTGGCCAGTACTCCACCCCTATCTCTGCTATGGACGTGCACACTGGCCTAACACCCAACTGCTAAAGAGCTTTCTCAGGCAGCTAGAGCTCCTCTTCCTGGAAAAAGGCAGGCTGGGAATGCACAGGAATGCCCCTCCCAGGAGCAGCCCCAGCAGGTGACTGATGGAAAGGTAAATATCACAGCTCCTCTGCCCCAGTTGGCGTAGCCACGTAGTCACGCAGAGTGAGGCATGAGCTCTATGCTAACCCCAAGTTCCTCAGCAGATTTAGCTATAGGCGCCCACACTGTAAACAGCTTGAGAGGGCAGCCTTTCCTGTCCCTCTCTCACTACCTCTACCTCTCTCTCCTGGGATAGACTCCCAGATAAACCACATGCACTCAAGTCCATGATCAGGGTCAGTCTCTGGTGGAGCCCAGACCAGGATAGTAACAAAGCAAGAGAAAATTTAGAGTCCCCAAATCACACACCTCACTTCAGTGTTGTGAATGAGCAGCGTGGAAATCCAAATCCTAAATATTAGTCATCCTGATCTTACCAAGAGGAGCTTTCATGTGGCTATTTGGCAACTACCTCCATCCCTGCTCTCTGGGAGCCAAATCGAAGGAATGTGCATATATTAGCATAGACACAGGGATATCAGTGGCAGTTCATGGCCTTAGTATGGCTTCCTGTCTAGGAATCATGGCTCCAGAATCCTGATCAGCAGCAGAACCATTTTAGAAACATTCTTTTTGTGATTGGAGTCAGACCTTTGCTATACATAGACTTATCCTTCCAGTTAGATTAAATGTCTTCCTTTGGCTGGTGTCAGTGATGATCTAAGTGATACCGCCATTTACCAGTGACGAGTTCTGCTTCCTCAGGGGTTGAAGTATAACGCCAGAGAAGCATGCCAAGGCATGGCCACTCCTGTCTGAATTTTATCTAGTTGAAGAATGAGCATGTAGAACTTGGGGTCAGTCCAAAGCCCTCCTGGGATCTTGGTTGCCCAAGGTTCGTGTTTTTTCTTTGAGTAACTGCTTGATCCCATGGACCTCAGTGGTCAGCCTTTCAAACTTTGTGTTCCTCAGAGCCTGGGAATAAGCACCTGATTCCCCACCACAGGGCAGATGGCCTTGCCAGTGGTTCTGGAAGGAAGTCCTGGTTGAAGTGGTTTCTGGAACCATTTGTGTCTAGGAATTCAGGGGCTGCACCCCAGAATGAAGGATGTAAAGAAGGGTCTAGAACTCCTGGCCTAGGCTTGAAAATTATATTTCAGGAGCCCAATGTCTCACAAATCCCCTAATCTTTTGTGATCTGGAGCAGCTGCCCCCAAAGATCCTTCTAGCTTCAAAATCTCATAATTCTAGATATGTAATAGATTTAATAGGTTTTTGTTTTCCAAAAAAGTACCATTTAAAATACTATTCATATGACAAAAGATGTGCTCTACCTTAGGAGCATAAATGTTTATTGAATGCCCAAATTAGTAAATTCATGCAATACAGTCAAATTTGCATATCCAATATCCTGAAATATTTTTAACACTTAAAGTGTCTCTATTTATTAATTTCTATCACAAGCAGCTGAGTCATTGTGTCTTATTTTCATAAAGGAGTCACAGATCAGCAAACATCTACCATATTTATAGTGTCATAGAATTATTCTCATCAAAATACTGAGACTTGGCTGAACTAATAAATGTCTTTCTTCCCAACAAGAGACAAATCTTCAAATGGCTGCTCCCAATTACTAAGGCCCCCTGGAAACACAATACCAGTGCATGTGAAAGAGACAGAATTATAGACTGTTATCTGTTGGTTTCTCAAGTTCAATGTGTTTGTCATGAAACTTTTGTTCACGTCAGAGTGTTAACATTAAGTCAAATGTGGTTTCCATGTGTGTCTCATCCTTGTAAAATAACTCCCCATTCCTGTGAGGCTATCTGGTATCACTTTATTCCAGAGGGGTGTCTTCATCCCCACTTAATGCTACAGTGAATATGGCATTGGACACTTGTGACTTCCAAGCCACACTGGTCTCTGTAGGCCTTATGCCTACAGAGGAATTAACGCCTCTTCTATAACTTTTGTGTGTAGTGGGGGGAGGGGGCGGGTGCTGGGGATTGAACTCAGGGCCTTTTGCGCTCAAAGCAAGCACTCTACCTACTGAGCTATATCCCCAGTCCTCTAACTTTCTATTTAACTGCTGCCCAAGAAAACAGAAACTTGAGCTGTCGCCTTAGAGTTACAGCTCTTACCCACGGTGCTTGAGCAAATGAGAAGGTTTCATTCACTCATGTTGTCACAGGTATGATTCATTCTGACAGGGTGTCCTCTTTGTGTGTGCAATAGGGAGAGGGTCAGCCTGGCCAGGTAGGCAGAGTTCCAGCCCTCTCCTGGATCACTGTGGCTTGAGCAGAATATCCTCCTCTCTAGACAAAAGGTGGACTGGGCACTAGGGAAAGATTTCCCAGAACTCCAAAGCAGACATTCCCTGAAGTCTCTGGACTAGGCAGAAAAGACAAGAAAAAGATGTCACCCCAGCCACAGGAGTGGCATGAGACATAGGACAGATATTTCTCTTGAAGAGTTGTTCTAGAAGATTGTCAGTAGAAATGGTCTAAAAAACAAGACACTGGTTCTGAGCTCCTGCCAACAGAAGCCCAAAGTCAGATGCCCCAGGAAGGCAGGATCATGCAACATGAGAGGGGAACAGAGTCAAATATAGAAAAGATAATCCTGTATGTCTGAAGCTCAGCAAAATAAGCAGGATTTGCTCCTAGGAAATGTTTCTGGGTAGACAGAATATAAAAACAAAAGAAAGAAAGAAATGCATCTCTACCATGTTTCTTACAAACACAAATTCCTTAATCCTAAGCAGCATAAAAGCAAACTGAATTTTACAATATTAAGAGAAACATATCATACCACATATATTTTATTCTGAGATTCCAAAATAAAGTTAATAGCAGGAAACCTCACAGTTATAATAAATCACTTAGTAAATACTATCTTTTAAAAGCACCAAGTAATATCAACTGATGCCAAAATGGCACTTGGAAACACTCAACACATTCAAAGATAATTCTGTAACGTGATGAAGGGTATCCATCTCAGTGTGACACGGTGAAATCCTAGATTTTATTCTTTTCTGGATGAGAACTCATTTTAAAAATCAAAGACATCATGAACATTATAATATTTTACTATTGGTCAAAAAATACATGATGAAGAGATGAATTTGTAAATATTTTTACATAAATGTGTATTTTGCTAATCTAAACAGCACGCGCATGTGTTTGAAAGATAATAAATATGTATGGCTTTAAGATTAATTTTACATTACAGGTGAATGATTTATAATTTAAGTTATTCAGAAAATAGTGCATTTTCTAAAGAAGTAAATGAACAAAACTGATTCTGAAAGGATTAGAAAACCTGAAAAATTATTCCTCAGAAAGAAGCTAGTCCCAGGTATCTTTGACAATAAAGACCCTCAAACATTCCCAGTGCTAATTATTCTCATACTATTTAAACTGTCCCCAAACACTAAAAACATGGAAAGCATCCCGGTTCATTTTATTTAATTAAAATCTTAGTTTGAACCTGATACAAACAAAATAATCCTTCACCAACACAAATTTACATACTAACTCATGTCAATTCTTCACATGTAGAGAATCTTGAATAAATTTCAAAAATTCAACATGTTAGCAAATTATAATTTACAATGGCCAAGTAGGATTTAATCTAGGGATGTATGTCATAATATCAATTTTAGGAAATATATTAACATTTTTCATCATATTTACAAGTTAAAGGGAGAAAAACATGATTATTTTGTGAAACTCTTAAATTGATGAATTCCAGAATAACAGCTGATAAAGTAGAACAATCATTTCTGATAAAGCAGGTTAAAAATTCAATAACAATGGCTGATCACTTTCTGTGGGTTGTGAACCTTCTTATGAATTTGATAATGTTTGGACCTTCTCTCCATGAAATTTAAAGAATGAAATGATTTGGATAGAATTGGAGAATTTACCAACTCCCTAAAGCTCATCCATACAACCCAAATTTGCAAATTCCTCATTAATGACAGGAAAATAACAAAGATGTCTTTGTTACTTTTCGTATTCAACCATGATCTGACATTCTCACCAATGTAATAAGAAGTAAAAGTTACCAGTACTGAATAGCAGAAAACAAAATGATGATGTAGACATCTGAATTAGGACAATAAAGTCAACTGAAAAGATGATTGGAAATAATGAGTGTGGGGCAGGGTGACCTATCACAAAAGAGTAATACTGAAGCAAAATTTCCTATACTCCAGCAATAACCTCTAAGACATTTATGAGGGGAAGCTCTATTTGCAATAGCAACCAAAGTATCTACAGTGCTAAACCCCTACTTAGCATATAATCCAACGATCTCACTCCTAAGTGTTTACTGAAGAAAAATGAAGATCCATATATGTCCACACAAGGGATTGGAAATGTTTATAACAGACTTTGAAATCACCAAAATCTAGAAACAGTCCAAATGTACATCAGCTGGTGGATGGACAACTGTGTTACACCCGTACTGTGGAATACTACTCAGCAAGAAAAGAGAATGGAATCATCAATACATACAACTTGAATTAATTTTAAAAGCTTTACACTGAGTAAAAAGGACTCAAAAGTCTACCTATTGTCCATTTGAATGACATCCTGGAAAAGGAAAAAACTACAGGGACAAGAAACATCAGTGATTGCAAGAGGATAGGGCGGGTGGAGGGTTGACACCAAGAGACATAAAGGAATGCTTTTAGTACAATGGAAATACTTTATATCTTGATTTGATGGTGGCTACACAATGGCATGCATTTGTCAAAACTCGTAGATCTACATTCCTTTAAAGGGTGAATTTTACTGTACGTAATACACACACATATGTGCACCCATGCACACACACATATGTTGTCAAATGTATACATCGGAGGCTTTGAATAACTTGACTAGAAATCCATAAGATCCACAAATAAAATTAACTAACTTTGCTAAGAGACAAAAAGAAAGACTGAATAAATGTTGAAAAGTATCCTGTGTGTAGGTGGAAACATTTCAGACTTTTATAGATGTCAGTCTTCACTAAATGAATGCATATATTTAACAGAATTCCAGTCATCTTAGTGAAATTCCTTTGAAACGTGATGAAGTTTTTCTGAAACTTCATCTGGAAGAATGAGTGCATAAGATATAGTCAAGAAAGTTCCAAAAAGTCATGATAATCAAGGAATTTTCAGCCACAATAATAGCAGTAGTGGCAGCACTGGATAAGCAAAAAGATTGATAAAACACAGAAAATACAGAAAGAGAAAGAATAAGACATTTGACGGTACCTTTAATATCAGGGAGGAGAGATTCTTTAGCAGTCACTGAATTACTCAACAAATTTTGTAGGACATCCTAATTTAAGGATTATGGGTAATCATTTAAGAAAAAACTAAGATTCATACATAATGCCAAATACAATAAATTCTCAATGGGCAGGAGTTTAAAATGGTAAGTGACGGAAGCTATGCAATTACTAGCATATATTAGAAATGGATGTTTTATAACACTCAAACAAGGAAAGTCAGAGAATTTAAAGGACTGAAACATATGGTCATATAAATTTAAGAGCTAATGTTCAACTGAACAGCACTTCACAGAAGAAGAAATATGATCAATCAACAAATAAATGAAAAAAATGTTCAACATCTCTAGCCATTAGAGAAATGCAAATTAAAATTACACCAAAATTTCATCTCACTCCATTCAGAATGGCAATTATCAAGAAAACAAGTAACAATAAGTGTTGGCAAGGATGTGGGGGAAAAGGTACACTCATACATTGCTGATGGGAATGAAGATTGCTTGTAACCACTTTGGAAAGCAGTGTGATGATTCCTCAGAAAACTTGGAATGGAACCACCATGTGACCCAGCTATCCCACTCCTTGGTTTATACCCAAAGGGACTTAAAATCAGCATACTACAGTGATACAACCACATCAGTGTTCACAGCAGCTCAATTTACAATAACCAATCTACGAAACCAACCTAGGTGTCCTTCAACAGATGAATGGATAAAGAAAATGTGGCACATATACACAATGGAATATTATTCAGCCATAAAGAAAATGAAATTATGGCACTTTTCAGGTAAAATGATGGAACTGGAGATTATCATGCTAAGTGAAATAAGTCAATTCCAAAAAACCAAAGGCTATATATTCTCTCTGATAGAAAGATGCTGACGCACAATAAGGGGTGTAGGGGGAAGGAAGAAGATCATTGGATTAGACAAAGGGGATGCAGGGCAGGGAGGGGGAATGGAAATAGGAAAGACAGTAGACTGAGTCAGACATTACTTCCATAGCTATGTTCATATATGAATACGTGAGCAGTATAACTCCACATCATGTACAATCACAAGAATGAGAAGTTATACTCCATGTATGTATCATATGTAAAAATACACTACTGTCGTGTATATCTAAAAAGAACTTATATTCATCAAAAAATCCATAACTTTAAAAAGACAATAATTAAAAAAACACTGCCTAAATGTAGAATGAGTGAAGAAGTATTATCCTCATAATGCCAATATTTAAGGAGAATGCACATAAGAATGCTAGTCTGTTTCTTTCTAAACACACACAAAAGAGAATGTAAATGGTCAATAAGCATATTAAAAATATCCAATTTCAATTGTGTTACAATTTGATTTAATATAACACCTAACCCAGAACTTCCCGTATGGTCAGTACTTTCATTCTTTTTTCATTCAGCAAATGTTTGCTGAGTGTCTCAAGGTGCCCAGCACTATTGAATCACTGGAAAATTAACCATAAACAGGGAAAAGTTTGTTTTTTGCTTAATCAACAAAAATGCAAATTAAAAGAATGAGATGCTACTTTTGCCTAACAAATTAGAAGATTAAAAAGAACAATAATTGATGGTTAAGAGTTCAGGAAATGCACATAAATAGTGACAACACATACCAGCATGTTGGTAGCCCCAAACCATCTAAATGGCATAACTTTTGTTCCAGTAAATGATTTATCCTAAAGGGAAACAGGGCAAGCAGCCAAAGGTGTATTAATGCATCTCATTAAGCGTTGTGTTTTTATTGTAGTGGAATGTTGGAAATAGCCTAAATGTCCAACAATAAGGGATTCTTGGAGATGGGGAGGATGAGGTCCAGAAGACAGATCGGTATAGATGCTGGAATAGTAGCCTTGGCCAGATCTGAGTGACAGGTGAATTTGATATTGGTATGTTGAGGGAGGAGGTTGTGTTGTGTGTTCTATGCTGTTTTGTTGCTGCTTCTCCTCCACCCCTCTCTCTCTTCAGAAGACAAGTATTTTTATGAAAGTGAGAGGTAATAGACTTGGAGTTTCAGGATTGGAGAAGGGATTTGAAGTTGCATAGAATGTGATAAAATCAATGTAGAGAACTAGAAAGATCCCCAGACAGCACTGAATCCCTCCACAAGGTCAGATCATGAACATTTACCTGAAATACAAAGAGCCTGTAAAAAAAGAATACAGCAACCCTGAATGCAAATAAGTGTAAAATAAAAAAATCCATTCTAGTCAAAGGAAAGGTCTATTCATAGCAAGTCTATTCATGAACCACATCACTTGGCATAATTATACAGTAAGGCTCAAGTGGTTCTGGGATTTACATTAGAACTCCCCATTTCAGAAGTTTCTAGTTTAGCCATTAATTTTCTGTGAGCTGAAATTTGCATATGAATCTCAAAACAGATTGGGGGGACAGAGGGATAAAATGGAAACTAATTCCATCCATAATAAGAGCAAAATATGTGAAGTTAAAACTTGACAAGAAAACTGCAGATCTCCAAAAAGTGTGGCTGTTTGCTGGAAGGGAAGACTGTAAAGATGAATTCTTCCCAATTTAGGTAGAAGTTTCATGCACTTCAAATCAAAATTCAAACCAGATGTTTTTATCTTTTTTTTTAACTTTTCAAAAACATTCTAAAAAATCAAAATCAAAATCATCAGATAAAATAAACAGTCAAAAATGGTTCAGAAATATTTAGAAAACATGAAAGAGGAATGAAGAGGACCCATCTATTAAGATATTACTTACATGTCTTAAAGACACAGTACTTAAATTTGTGATAGAAGATAGGATGAAATAGTCCAGAAGCACAACCTAAAATGTAAATTAACTCAAGATTTATCTCATGATTTTTAACCCACTTTCCAACCATACTTAGGAAAAGATGATTTTTTTTTTTAAGTAACTGGTGTTAGGGCAGTTATTTACTTGTTTTTGCTGGAGGGGCAGATTGGATGTGGTATAAGGAGAAAGTTCTTAATTTTTACTCCAATATAGGAATAAATGGATCCCAGAGATAAACACAGGAGACAATAACAAGGCCAACTTCTCTTGTGAGGGCTGGTGGTGCAAACCGTAGTTTGAATCCCTGCTCTTTCACCATTCGTCCAACAAATAACCATTGTGAGTTAAGCTACTGTCATGTATAACTAATTAGAACAAATTTTTAAAAAATTTTTTAAGAAAACAAATAATTATTAAGCTGTTGTAGGAACCGCAGTGCAGTATGCATAGGAGAGGGAAGCCCCTCACTCTCCTGAGTGAATGTTGCAGGAGGCAGCTGAAAAATATGGAAACACATAAAGGGGAAGATGTGAAATAGCGATAAGTGCTAAAAAGAAGCTTAACCAGGGTAGTGATGGAGGGAATTCGAAGGATGAAGTCCTAGACAGTAGGGAACTCTCTGGCCAGGTATCTTTTGAACTGAGACCCCAAGGACAAGCAGGAAAAAGGCAGGTAAAGATTTCAAGGAAGGGTTCTCCAAGGAGAGGAATCCAGTTGAGGTCTTCTAGGGGAAATGACCTTGAGAGATTCAAGGAATCAATATGGCTGGAGCTCGTGTTCAAGGAAAGAGTGGTAGGAGAAGAGAGGCAGGGGCCAGAGCAAGCAGAGCCAGGTGGGACACAGAGAACACTGCTGGCGTGGTAGGAGGCACACAGGAAAGTTGGAGTAGAGAAGTAACCAGAAAGACTTTATATTTATCAAGGTCACTTGGGCTACTGCATGCCACCTCCTTCCCAAGTGAACATGGAGGTGATTTTGTGTCTTATTGGCTTCTTCAAAGATTAGCACCTTCTGGCCCCCTGGCAATGGGGGGAGGCCATTTCTCAGCAATGGAGAAATGTTTGCAATTGAAATCGGGAATAGCCAGTCTTAAAAAACGCACAAAATATCAATGGCCATGAACCCACTGAGCTAAGAAACAGTCCCTGCCTGTACTACACCTGCTAGGAAGGTTTGGTCCAAGGTAATGGCTTCATAGTTCCCCTTGTCTGTCATCTTCACCAGACCCTGATGGGGCCTCATCCAGGTGACCTGCATCAACAACAGAGGATGCTACCCAGGAAGGACAAGAAAATGACCTCAGGGAAACATACAGACACTGACTGGGTTTAGTCAACTTTTTCTTCACTGTGACCAAAAGACCTGACAATAACAATTTACAGGAAGAAAAGTTAATTTTGGCTCACACTTTCAGAGGTTCAGTCCATGGTTGGCGGACTTCATAGCTCTGAACCCAAGATGAGGTAGAACAGTAGATGGAAGAAAGAAGCTCAGGACTTGACATCCAGGAAGAAGAGAGAGAACTCTGCTCACCAGGGACAAAATAAAACCCCCCAAAGTACACCCACAGTGATCTACTTCCTCCAGCCACAACCTAACCACCTATGGTTACCACCCAGTTAATTCATATGAGTGGATTAATCCACTCATAAGTAAGGCTGTCATAACCCTGTCGTTTCACCTCTGAGCATTTCTTGAATTGTCTCACCCATGAGCTTTGGGGACACCTCCTATCTAAACCATGACACCATTTAATAAAAGGAAAATCTTATTTCTTTTGTGAATGATCTTGACCATCACAACCTGGATGATCTAAGAACTAAGTTCTTCCTCGCTCTGTTTTCCTCTGATCTTAGTTATGCCTAACTGTATTAGTAGATTATGCATGCTAATTTATTAAGTTCATGTTCCAATTTCTTTCCACAGTTCTGTTCCACCCTCTTTCATCAAGTCACTCTTCAGGGACATGAATCTGTTCATAAAGAATGTATTTTGACGGGTTTTAGAGGCATTACCAGAGTGCCTTATGTTTCTTGAGAACCGAAACACATTTGCACTGAATTTTTCTTGCAGATTTCTGTCAGCTATTTAGGAGGACATATGGAGTTTCTTTTCTTACCTTTGAAAAGAAGAAAAATACATGAAATCAGGGGTTTAGGACAAATTTCCCTGCTTGCTCTGGTAGTTTGATGGAAATAGTTCATAATGGCAAGACAACGTCTGTAACAGGGGAGAGTAAAGTCATGAGCAGATGGTGGCGTCTGGATTTTCTTACAGAGCACATTTTTTTCTCAGTGGTTGTCATGGGCTACTCCACCCTAGGTGGGATCTGGAGCACTCAGAGCAGGAACTCATCACTGGACAGATCTCCAACTCCATTATATGGCTTGGACTTGACCTGCCAAATCAATGAGCTTGTTCCTTGGTAGAGGCTGCAGACGACCTGAGGCTCCCTGTCCTTGGACCTTTCTCTTGTTGATCTCTTGTTCACTGATCTGATTGTCCCTTAGATTCTGTTTCATCATTGCTTTGTACATCCCACTGGATCCAGGGAATGAAACATGGTAGGGATGGTGATGGTGGAAAGGAGCATGGGCTTTGGAGACTAGTCTCTGGGCTTGAATCCTAGCTCTGCATCTTCTTCACTGCATTGCAGTTTCTTCATCTCTAGAGATGTAGTGAGCATATCAACCATGTCAGGTTGCTGCAAGGACTGAGTGAAATCACCGAGAGGCCTGGAGTGGACCTGGGCAAGATGGACCCATGCTGACTGCCAGTTGGCTTCCTCCCTTCCTTCCTTTTTTCCTTCTTTCCCCTTCTAAACATTCTGTTGGACATTGGAGCATCAGAGCAACATTCAGCAATGGGAGAAGTATGACCTCATATTTGCTCTATGCAACTTTAACTGCAGAAAGGCTTTTCAACTCTGCCTGTAGTTCCCCCATTCACTCCATTGTCTTCAAACCTGCCTTTAGAAGAGCTCTGGTGAGGTTCTTTCAGTTGCTTGGGTTGCCCAGAGTCCTCTAATCCCCTAAGGAGAGTTCCTTTATCACAGGGCTGAAAGGGGAAGTGGAGGGCCCCCACCTTATTACCTATTGCTCCATTTTCCTAAAGCAACTGTGAAGATCACATCCCTTCCCCCTCACACAGGACCTGACATCAAGAAGAACAAATTTAAAATAAAATTTGAACAAATGACTTGGATGTTATTCCATTTTGGCATTTGGTAATCACCTAGTCTCTTAGACTGTGAGATATGGAGCTTTGGGGTGTTATATTTTTCCTATTTCAGGAGCCTAATGAACCCTTCTTTTCCTCCCGGTGTTTAAATCTCCTTTCATGGTCTCAGTTGCTACCAGAGCACCAAGCTCGAAAACACAGCAGCATCTTACCATCTCCCATTTCCCCACTTCATAGCCACAGCATCTCTTAGTCCTCTTTCCAAAATATTGTACTTTTGATCTTTTTATCCGTACAACAGCTGCTCCCACCTTTGACCTTTTGACCTTTGATTTGAGCTGCAGTTAATAGTCTCATGCACTTTCTCTCTGCCTCCAATTTTCTCCAGTCCTAGCCCTGTCCCTCCTATGGCAGACAGAATTACCTTTGTGAAGCACAAGTCTCCCACGCTGTCATGTTAAGAGCCCGGGCTTTGACATGAGACAGATCTGGGTGCAAATCTCACCTCCTTCAGGGCAAACCACCGTCACTCCTTGAAGCCTCAGTTCTTTCTATCTCAGAATCATTGCAGTCTCGCATCATGGGATGATTAGGAGGGTTAAATAAAGCAAGGCATACAGCACGCTCACCTGGTGTAGGACTGATGAGGCTGGACATCCGAGGAATTAGCAGGAAGCAGGTTTACTAGCTGCAGTGGTCTAGAGCGTCTATTGCCTAAAAAAATTCTCTTGACCTCAAGTCTGGAAATTCTTTAAACTTTATGCTCAGTGAGGAGGTTACCTTTCACGTAGGTGGGTACATAACGGTTCCTTTTTGTCCCATGTTTTTAGGCTAGACAGGGGTTTCACAAGTCTTTAGCACAGAAAGCAAAAGTAATCATTTTTGGACATCACGAAGTTTGGGGTCAAATTTAGCTTTTGCCAGATGGAGCAACTTAGCCCTTACAGAAAATGGGAAATTTCAAACCACATTGAGTTCTTTCCAGAAATTTTTGCTGATATTCTGTTAATAAGAACAATTATGGTGAGGGTCTCTGGAGAAGCTTAATTATGACTCTTTGGTGGAGGAGGTGGCCCACTACAACCCAGTCCCTGGCACATAGAGAGCTCAGTAAATGACAGCTATTGATAAAAAACTGCTGCAGAAACCTGCTGTGGCACCTCACTGCCAGGAGTACCAACGGAAACTCTAGGACCCACCTCTGCCTCCCTTTTCCCATCCATCTCCTACCCACAGCTTGCCTTGGGCTGAGGTTCCCCTTAACTCACCTCTTTCTTGTGTTTCCAGACTCAACTCCAAAGTCACGTGGCAGAACCGAGTTGCCTCTGCAGGTCGCAGCCTGATGCTCCTGTGCAGGACAAGTCTTGTCTTCCACGACCTTCTGTTAGTCTTCCTGAACTTCTCCCCTCTTGCTTTCTAGGACAGGGCCATGGCTTATTTGCTTCAGCATCCCCTGCAGGACCCAGTGCAGTTCCTAGCATAGAGTAGATGTTTCTTGAGGCTTGAACTAAATTAGGAACAATGGGAAATAGTTGATGATGTTTGGGGCCTGGTTTCTTCAATGTCCCAGCAAGCCAATGACATACCTTGTCTGATACTGCCTATCAGTATTAAGTGGACTGCCAGGGAAGGGAAATATAGCCGCCTCCGCCCACTTTCTTGTTACTCTCTATAACAGTGAGAAAGAACAGAATGAGAAATAAAGACTTCTCTTTCTCTCTCCCTCTGTGTGTGCTCACATGTGTATATGGGCATGGTGTGTGTGTGTGTGTGTGTGTGTGTGTGTGTGTGTCTGTGCATGTGTGTATGTTGTGTGTATGTTTTTATGTATGTGAGGTTGGTTGCTTAGTGTCATTTCTTAGAAGAGATTATTCTGAATTCTGATACTGTGTACTCCCTTCTTGATATCAAGTTGTCCCTTCTTTATGAAATTATGGAGGCAGTAGCCAATAGATGATAGCAGATTTCTTTTCTTTCTAAAATATTATTATCTGGCAAAAGAAAAATGTAAAAACTAATTGGAACACCAAAAGTAGCAAAGTTTAACTTTTTTTATACAGAATGGTAAAAATCATTCTTTAAAACACCAAGCAGGCACAGAAAGATGTTTCAGAGTACAGTATGTAAGGAGAGGCAGCTAAGCCACCTGGCCTTCACCAAGAATCTGACCACCTCCAGCCAGGAAACAGGCCTGTAAGGCAAAAGGGCAGTGCTGAGGAGGGACCCACAGCCCTGCTCCCAGAGGCCGTGTGGACACTGACATATGCTGCTTCATTCAGCTCTCTCAAAAGCCCCTTATGCTCCATAGTGCTAGTTCCTTTCACAGTGGAGACTCAGAGAGGTTGTTATTTATATAAAGTCACACAGTGTAACTTGAATTCCTCAGGCTTCCTAGACCTGTATGTGCAAATGAGGAGGTGATGTCAACAACAGTCCCCAGTAGAAAACCTCAAGACCATAGCACCCACCAACCTCTACCATCTCCCTCCATTCGTTTGGGGAGTCTCAGGGAGGGTTCTACCATGAGTTTATGAGTAGTGGTCTTGTAGGTGTCCACTCAAGGTCCTCACGAATGCCTGGAGATGGCATAGCACCCAGCTGCTGTTCAATCATTGTGGGAACAGGGCCTTGCCAGGTACCTTCTTATAGAGGGGCTCCAGATTAGCAAGATCAGTGCCAGTTTATGACTTTGATGGGCCTGTGCATTTTTACTTTTGCATTGTCCATTAAAAAATAATTAGGGCTGGCGTGGTGGCACACACCTGTAATCCCAGCAGCTCAGAAGGCTGAGGCAGAAGAATCTCTAGTTCAAAGCCAGTCTCAGCAATGGTGAGGCACTAAGCAACTCAGTGCGACCCTGTCTCTAAATAAAATACAAAATAGGGCTGGGGATGGGCTCAGTGGTCAAGTGCCCCTGAGTTCATCCCTGGTACCCCCTGAAATTAAAAATGAATTTTAAAAATTAGAAAATCACATTTTATGACTGTGTTCATTTAAATATTAATATACTAATATTATGTATTAAAACAGGCTCCTGGGCCAAAGATTTACTTTTTTCTTAGATGAGACAAACATCATTACTCTACATATATGTATGATTATGCAAATGGTATGAATCTACTTCATGTACAACCAGAGAAATGACAGGTGTACCCCATTTGCATACAATGAATCAAAAATTTTTTAAAAATTAAAAATAAAAAAAAAATAAAAGAAAGCATTTTCATGGGTGCCTAAGGAATCCCATGGGTGACTACAGTGCTCTTTGCAAGACCCTGAAGGGTCAGTCCCTGGCCACTGCCCTTCTCTGTTTCTTTATTGACCCACAAACACCTAAGTAGACTGCTTGCTTCTGTGTCTCTCAAAAACCCATTGTCAATGTCCCTTCACCTTCTACCAAGTTGCCATTTTTATCCTGTTATAGTTGTCAGAATTGTCCCCAAGGTAGAGCTAGGAAAATCTCTCTTCTGCCCAGACACCTGTACACATTGCTTAATCCTCAAAGCTTTTTGTCTCATGTCATATCAAGACATATCAAGAAACATAAATCGATACCTGGAGTGAAAGGCACAGCCCCCAATCATAACATACAACCTGCACTGACTGTTAGCCCAGCTAAGACACAATCATAGGTATGCATGCTCAAGGGCACACCTGGGCAGGTCCACCCTCTTTAACTCCAAAGTGGCCTCTTTCTGTTAAGCCAGTCATCCAATGATTAGAACAAGCCCCATCTTCTGGGAAGGAGCTTTCCCATTCATTACAGCTCCAAATGAGTTTGCATTTCTCTGTCCAGCACAAAAAAACTTTGAAAGGAATGATGACACAGGAAATTTCAGGAGAATTTGCAAGGATTGCTAATAAGGACTGCCCCTCTAGTGCCTGAATGAAAATACTTTCTTCTTTAAAACTCTCCAGGCTCAGAATCTCCCCCTGGCCAGGCTTTGTGTCCTGCCTATCTTTGGAAATCAGTTTATGAGGAAAAGTAAATGGAGTAAGAATTTGTCTATAGTAGCATGTTGTTCACAAAGAGAAAGCCTCTGGGCACAGGATACAGAGATTGCTAAGGATAAAGTTTGAAGGTCATGAGACAAAAAGTAAAGATGTCTCCTTCTGCCTTGAAGTCCCTAAGAGAATTTAGGATATCTATGACATGGTTGGATATTTATGACTTGGTCGTCTTTCTTGGTTTCACTGAAATGGCCGTGGGCAGGGCTCCAACCATGCAAAGCTAATCAACTCTATTAAAGGTCAGCTTTGGTCCTGCTGTCAGTTATAATGCTGTATGCATGAGTCCTCATAAGCCTGACACTAGTTTTGCTCCCTCATTGATAATTGATTGAGGAAACTGTTCCAGGCTGAGAGGGGTCAGAGCCTTTGCCTCCCTGTCCCTCTGAGGATGTGGTTCTGTGGTGGGCTTTCCCCACCACAGTGCTTCTCATCACCTCTGAACCCTGAGTGTGGACTTTTTGTTCAGCTCATATTATGGATTTGATGTTCTCCATGGGGCTGTGATAGACTAAACCCTAGAATTGGACACCTGGGCTCTCAGAAGTGACGCCAGTCATCAAGGGATCAGGAGCGTGGATGGATCAGAATAAACACCTCCTGTGGTGGGTCAACAGCCCAAAGTACATGTCACATCTGTGCTAAGGCATGTTGGTATACAAGTGGCAGCATTAAAGAAACCATGCACTTATCTGGCACGTAATAAAATTGTTGTTTTGTGTGTGTTTCTTTGATCAATTGAAGGTTGGATTTTGTTTTGTGGATTTACCAGCCATTTCAATTCCATCATTTCTGGTTCCCTGGGTCACAGCGTCTCTGAGGTCAGCCTCCTATTCTGTCAGTTGATTTTTTTCACATTTTCACCTCTCCCTTATTTGATCCCATGAAACTCACATCTGATCCATCTTATAATTAAAATTTGGAGTAGTGTCGACTCCCATAATGGAGCATACTCTTGGGCTCTCAAATCGTGCTTTGTGACATTCAGCTCATTGCTCTGGGGCTGTAAGCAATAGAAACAGAAAAGATCCCTTAGCTTTTCATTTCTCCTGCAGCAGGGCTCCCTGCCAGCTACCTCTGAATCTCCACCAGCTTTTTATCTGAACAAAACCCTGCCCACTGCTAAATATAGTTTTTGTAACATAGTTGTAGACGGTGCTTTCAATTTTTAACTCTAGACTGAGCAAGGAACATTTGCATAACAAGCAAAGTTAGTCATGTGTTAAATCTGGTCTCTTTCATTGGGCCAGTGACACTGGGGATCAGGGAGATTAGGTGACTGGCTCCTGTCAAACAAGCAATGAAATCCCAGTTATCTCAACTTCCAGTGGGTGCACTGTCCGCCCTGAGCCCCAGGTCTGAGCAAACTGACCACTCCTAGGTACGAACAAGAGACACTTGGTTCCTACTGGTGGGAAATTGAGCATAGATTCTGGCTTGCCTTTCTCAGTGGAGATTAAATTAGAACACCAAGCAACAGAAAGATGTTTTTCAGCTTTCATATGATTTTAAATTTTTAGTCACTTTTCTCAGCTGGAGATTATCTCCCTCCTGAAATAATCCAGACCACAAACCCTCCAAGTGAAACTGTGGTGCTCTACATACACCAGGTACCAGAAACTCCTCACTGTGACTTAGTAGCAAATAAATGCAAGTGGCTTAGGGGACAAGGACAGTGTGTCAGCATGTCAAGTGGCTGGGATAGGGTCAAAGGCAGGCTATAGGCAAAAGTTTCATCTGCTGTGCTCCCTGCTTCATCCTAGGACCTGAAGCACAGTCCGCACACTGCAGGTCCTCAGTAACATGTGCAGAATGAGGGGGTGGGGGACTGCAGAGAACTCGGCAGTGTGTAGCTCACAGAAGGCATCCTTGTCAGGAAAAAAAAAAAAAAAAAAAGCATGCCTCTGTGCAATATTTAACTTCCACCTTGCATGTCTTACAAAGTGCTGTTTTTGGACAGAATGGGACAATCACTTCCAGACAATATCGATGCCCAACCTACCCTTTGATATCATAGTTTTAGTTGAAGTTAGGATGCAGATCACTCTATTCAAATGCCTTTTAGGCTCCTCCCATTAATAACCTTGGCCTTCAATGCCCCTGGATTATTTAGAAATGTGTGTACATTCTCACACTATCTATCATACTATGATGGTTAAACTTTTCTTTTTCTGAACCTCTTAGTCATGTGTCTTTCTTTCCAAAAGATGTGTAAAGGCACTTTTTCTACCGAACAAGGTGCAAACTTTCTAAATGCATGTTGTATTTAGTAAGAGTAGGATAGCAAATCTGTTTTCATGCGTACAATGCTGACTTTTCTAAAATGGACTTAAGCAAACACTGATGGCTAATTCATGCCAAAATCATTTTGAACCCAACTCATCTCCAAAATCTGCCACATCAAGTTATAGGGTCCTGGATAGGGGAGATGCCCTCTGCAGGTTTCTCCCAAAGTGAATCGTTGGCCCTGGCTATTTCCTTGGACACTGTCCTTATTCTGGTGGGTCTTCATGGTCTTCCCCCAGTAACATTCCCCTGACAACCCAGATGCAAATTTTTTGGTATGTAGCAAAGCCCCTTGAACCAAAAGAAACACAGCTGTCAGGTCAGACATCTGTTGTGGAGCAGGCAGATAGCAAAAAGCCTCTGGGCACCTGTGCCCTCACCCAGGGGTGGGAGACCATGTGCATCCATGTGGAAGCCCAGAGGCAGCATCAAGCTGTGAATTCAGGCACAAACTCATCACTTAACCCTTCCAATCTCCCACAAAGTGGGAGAGCTATCAGAAACCCCCTCTAGTGAGATAAAATGTATGGTAGAACCCACCTAGAGAAACAAAATTTCCAAAAATCAAGCTATAGGTATTATTAATATTTCAGACAGGATGTATGAGACAGGCAGCCCACCAAAAGCATTACCATTCCTGATTTTCTTGAAACACTTTGCTGGGGAATCAAAACATGCCTGTGGACAATATTTGACCCCTAATTTACAAACCCTGTCATAAAGTAAACAAAACTCTTTACTGATGGAAATCCTGACTGCCAATCAACACTGAGCTCAGGATGCTATACATCAGGATGCTGTATATTCTGATGAACTCAAAGATGCAGATGATTCTTCGTGGTTGAAATGCCCTTGCCCCAATGATGACCTGAGCCTGGATCTGGGTTGATTGTAATTTTGAGCCTTGAATGTAAAGTCAGTTAGGAATATATTCAGACACAAAAAACAGAAAACCTGGACAATGGTGGCTTCAACAGAGAGGGAATTCTTTTCTTAATTTTTTTTTTTTGGAACAAGATATTCAGAGGCTGGTGGTGGCTCCCCATGGTTCAGCTAATCCCTGCTGTGTGGACCCAGATCTTTTAGTCTTTCTGCTCCACCTTACTCAGCCCTGGGCATCTATCCTCCCTCTTACTGGCACATGAGCTGCTTAACTATCTTCAAAGCAGAAACAAGCTGAGGTAGGGGGGTCAGATGTATCTATTCCCCAATGAGGAAAACAAAAACTTTTCTAGGAGCCCCCTCAGTGGGTTTCCCCTTCAGGCTCAGTGGTCAGAAATAAGTCACATGACTTCTGTAAGGGAGACTGGGAAGCAGAGGGTTGTTTCCTATTTGCCTCTGTGGTGGAGGAAAACCAGGGAGAACAGGCTTGAGAACAGATATGCAAATTAGCACAAGTGCCTCCCAAGAGGTTGCAGTGAAACCCTTTGCCAGTACTTCCACTGACTCAGTATTCCCATGCTCTTTTCCAGTACTCCATTCATCTCAGTACAGATGACCTAGTGAGTTCCAGAAATGGAAAGTAACTTGGCCAAGTTCCCATAACTGGAGAAGTTAGAGCCCAACCTGGAGTCCAGGTCTCCCGACTCCTAGTCCAGAAAGCTACCCTCAGTTCCACACTATGGATGTGGTTTAAAGCTCTCATCCAGCAAATGAGGTGATGGATGTTAAACTGTCAGCAATGGACAGAGACAGGCAGCTTCTACTTGTACTTTCCTTCCTTCCTCCCTCCCTCAGAGTCTGCAGTAATTCACTGTGAGTCACAGAAGCTAGGCCAGGTCATACCATCCCTCCCCCGAGTTCCCTTCTGCCATGTAGGTTTTTTATCTTCTCATCCTTTTGGCACATTGATGTTTGTGTGTTATTACAGAATCAATCTCATGATGAGTGCCATGACAATGTAGAATTTCTGTGTCATTGTTAATGTGCTGTTCTTGTCTTCTGTCCCCTTCTGTTATTGGACCAAACAGAAGTATTCTGCTGTTTCTCTCTGCAACATCTCCACAGAAGTCCTGAAAGTCATCAATGCCACAGAGGAGTTGATAGCAGAGTCTACAGGGCCCTGGGAGTTCCCACCAGTCCCTTCTGACAGAGAAAAGGGGACGTTTCCTCTTGGGACAGACCAAGTGAGACTGGATGAGCAGCTGACTTCCCTGGAAGAAAACGTAAGAGGGTGTGGGTGTGCCCAGTCTAGGGTGAAGGTGTGCAAAGGAAGAAGCTGGTGACGTTGTAGCTCATCACAGAGTACAGGACACACATCCCTCCAGCACCATGACAGGTGTATTCTCAGGAAGCAGCTTAGACAGGGTTTCCCAGAAGCAGATCCTGAGATGAAGATTTGATGCAAGTGACTAGCAGGGAAGTTCTCCCAGGAGAGGCTGGCAGAGGAACCATGGAGGGAAAGTAAAGGGAAGAAGCCAAGTGAGGGTGTGATCTTAGACCTAGAGTAGCTTCAGCCTGATTCTGCACAGGAGCTCTGAACTGATGTAATGCATCTCAGAGTTGTCCTGATCTAAGGCAAAGGAACTGGTGCTCCCTACAGCCAGCAGACATGTTGGTCTCTGCACCCAGGCAAAATGTTTCCAAAGGAAGTCCTTTGGAAGGACTTGAGATGTTGGCAACAAAGGCACACTGAAGTTTGGGGACAGGGAAGGTATTTAAAAAATTATTCAGTAGCACATGTTAAAGTGCAGTGAGGAAGACTTTAATAAGGATGACTGCAATAGGTGTAGAGACTACTGCAATGGGGTCTTGCAGTGGGGAAGAGGTTAGACTCAACTCTGAATACAGCATGGGCAATCGGGGATTTAAGCTAAGGAGCAGGGTGAGGTTCACTAGATAGAAAAGTTGCTTGAAGGAAACCTCAGATGTAGAAGCCATCCTAGCTAAACCAACAGGATTCTTGCGAAAGTCAGGCCAGGGAAGATCAGACATCACATGGGAGGCAGAGCAGGAGGAACCTAATTAGATATTGAGATGATCAGATTCCAAGATGGGGGATTCTGGCTAAATTAAGCAGGATTCGTTTGCTAAAACTGGGTTTTATATAGAAGTACATAAATAGGAGAAAGTTCAGAACCTGACTAAAGTTTGGCCAAGCAGAAAATCTTGGTCAAGGGAATGTGTGGAGAACATGAGATCTGAGGGGATCTAGGTGGAATGTTGGCAGTGCCACTTCAGGGACTGAGGGTTGCTGCCAAAAGAACCTCAGTCACTACACCTGCTCTGCTTCCCTAATGGAAGACATCAATGAGGGAACCTGTCTCTTAGGTTTCCAATCAGTCACCTAAGCCTTCAGGTGCCATTAGAAGCAGGGAGCCTGCTGCCTTTCTCCTGAGGCCACTCCACCTCAGAGTGAGGCTCTGCTGCACTACCTGCACTCCCCCCTAGCCACATGCAGACCCCAGACTCTGCCCTCACTCCCTCTCCACATCCCTCCCCTTTTCTCAGCCTATCTGACTCATCAAGAGGAAAATGCCTAAGTAAAATACCAAGTGTGTTTAAAATTATATTTCTTCTTTGAAAAGAAAATATTTAGTGCAATGCTTGGCTCAAGATAAATACCCCATAAATGCTAGATATTCATATTTCACAGGCATGTCATGAACCTACTTCTAAAATAGCCTGTTAAGCCAGGCATGGTGACATACAGCTGTGATCCCAGCAAGTCAGGAGGCTGAGGCAAGAGGATCACAAGTTGGAGACCAGCCTCAACAACTCAGTAAAACCCTCAGCAACTTAGTGAAACCCTGCTGCAAAATTAAAAAGAAAATAATAAAGACTAGAGATAGAGCTCAGTGGTAGAGATCCCCTGGGTTCAATCCCTAGTACCAAATATAAATAAATTATATATATATATTTATGTACATATACACATATATAGTATAAAGTTATGTATTATATAATTTATTATATATAATTTATAAATTTTATCATTATATCTGTATATAAATACATATATTCATACACACATTTTATATATATATACATATATATATGTGTGTGTGTGTGTGTGTGTGTGTGTGTGAGTCCCATTAAACTTTACAAAGGAATGAGTTGTTAAAAGTTGTTCCAACCTTCATAAGACACATTTTCTCTCATCTTAGGACAATTATGCATTTGCTTTTTTCAAGAAAAAGACACTTGAGAAAGAAAGGCAGTGAAACAACTCCCACTGGTGATTATGCTTTGCCAAAAAACGTCCACGTTCACTGCAGTGTCGGCAGAGTGGCAGGGAGGGTTCCCTGCCTCCTTCATCCTGTTTGTACTTGGTCTTCTAAGGACCCTCCGAAGGCTCTGGGCCTTCAGTGGTGTCAGTTCCTCCACGCCTTGCGGGAGAGTCAGGGCCACTGGGGTGGGTGGGACCTACCAGGCTTCTGCAAAGGACAGTGGGGTTGAAGGGGGAGTTGCAGATCCATCTTCCAGGAATAGATTTTTCTCCCTCTACTTGTGAGAAAAGAAAGAAGGAAAAATCCTTGCACATAAATACCTGCAATTAGCCCTGAGTATTTCAATATCTGTCTGATGATGAGAATTTTCCAATACTCTAGACCAAGGGTGACGCAGAGAGATCTGGACATTGGCTACTCGGGCCATAGTCACTGTCGCCAGTTGGTGTGCATCAAAGCTGCATCACAGAGCTTCCCCAGAGCTGCATCAAACCCAGGCAGGTGATTCATCTTTCCAGACCAGCAGAGTCAGCCCTGCCTTTGGAGCATGGGCGTGAATGCTGTTATCAGGAATCAGGAACTGTTCGTACAGGCATTTTTGATTAAAGTCAAAATGACAACAATCAAAATGACTCAAGGTGAAAAATGCCAGTATTCTTTTCACTTTGGACTTACTCCTTTTGGACTCCCATAAAACCTAAGTATTTGTCTATCTGACTACATCCCTCACTTTCCCTCCCTTCTTTATTTTTCTTTTTTAATCTTATTTGTTCTAATTAGTTGTCTTTCCATCCTTTCTGTCCACCCATCTAACTCCCATTAGACCCTCACTATTGACATTTTGGGTTAAATAATTGTTTGGTGGGACGTGTCCTGAGCATTGAGGGACGTTCAGCAGCATACCTGGCGAACTCTCTGCCACTAGCTGCCAGCAACCCTTCTGCTTAGGATAATGGAAAACGTCTCCAAGCATTGTCAAACTGGAGAGGGGGCAAAATCACCCCCAGATTGGGAACCAGATATACAAATTCCTACCGAACAAGATCCACTGTCTTTCACATCCATAGCCCCATCCTCAATCCAAAGTCTGACACAGCAAATGCTTATCTGACGTATGATTGTATCAGATGAATGAAGCCCTTCTTTGAAAAAAGAAATGTTTTACTTCAGATGTGCAGGGGCTCTGTTCTTTAAATGTGTCTGGGAAATAGTCCTTTGAGTGCCGATGGTCCTTCTACTCACAGAATAATCAATAAGGTTAAAGTAAAGATAATGGTTCTTCAGGAAAGTAATGCTTTTTTTTTTTCTTTTTTACAAAATATGATAGCCAATGCATCGTACCTGTAAAATCCCAATTTAAACTGACAGTGGTCAGTTTTCACAGCACACTTAAAGCAAAAACAGTGTGCCTTTTCTTCCTCTCTAAGGAGCACACTAAAAAGTGCCTGGCCTGTGCTGTTTTCTTTTTGTAAGATCCTTTTATTGTATAGTAGGTTAGAGGGATTCTTTAACATTTTCAATTCAAAACACATTCAAGAGGTCAGAAGCCCAAGAGGGGTCATGAGGCTTAAGGCTAGGTTTGTTGTTGACTGCTCCCCAGTCCTGCACCTTGCAAGCCAATCCTGTAACTGCCTCTGCCTCTTCCTCCTCCTCCTCCTCCTCCTCCTCCTCTTCCTCCTCCTCCTCCTCTTCCTCCTCCTTTTCCTCTTCCTCCTCCTCCTCCTTTTCCCCCATCCTCCAGCTTTTCAAATATCACCTCTGAAGAAACACCATCTAGGTTCCTTTGAATTTCAAGGGTATTTGTGTCAGAGAAGGGATGACTTTTCCTTCATCTCTTTAATTCACCAGATCACAGAGCCTTGGGCACGTTGCTCAGCTGGGCTGTCTCTAGATTGGAATTGAGCTGAGCAGCGGGAGGAGGCCAGGGTTGGTTCTTAAACTGGACTCTGAGTGCGGCTGATTTAATTAAATCCTGGCTTTTGTCAGCCTGTGTTGTAAAGAGCTCGCCTTCATTCCTTAGCTCCGTCTACCTGCTGGGGAACCAGGGACTGCCGGAAATAGAAATAGCCAAACTATTGTCTCCTGAGTGCCGGGACTCAGATGAAAGAGAACATTTGGTTGAGAATATTCACCTTTACAAAGTGCTTCTGAGGTTTTCCGAGCTGCATAAGATAGAGAAATACCACATTCATATATGCAGTCTACAAATTTTCATAACTGCTGTTAGTCTACTTGCTTAGAGGGGGGATGGGAGTTTTAGATCCTGAAGCCTTCAGTTCTGATTCCTCTCGCCTGCCGCCTGTTGTTAGGTGTGAAATCAGCTGAAATCAGTCTCCCCTAAGACAATAATGACCCCAGCTAATCCTAGCTTGGCAACAGCACACAATGGGGGCTCAGCTCTTGGGCAGAATGCCTGGGTCTCTCTCTTTCCTTGCATTTTAAATTCCTGCTGTGAAGAGTTCTGTTGTACCCACTGGGGTCTGGCTGGGAGAGGAGTGTTTCAAGAAGGCACTAGTAAGTGAAGTGGGGACCGGGCGACAGGATGCCATAGGGTCAGAAGGCAGGAGTGGGAGAGAGCTGGACTACTCCCCAGGCAGTGTAACCAGAGCCCTAGGAGACCTGGACCTGGAAGAGTTGAGGCTCCTTAGAGGAAGCTCTAATCATGGGGATGGGCTTCCACCAGAACCTCGATGCCCACCCAGCGAGAGAGTAGGGAAAGAAATGCTCTTAACTTCCTCCTACTCCTACCTTTACTCTCCTGAAGGTATCTACCAGTGGTCAAAGCCGTCCCAGCCAATCAGGGAGCTTGGTGATAAAGTTCACATAAGTCGATTAAGCAGGGAATAAAACAGGACACAGAAGGGTAGAAACAGACCTAGGAGATCAGCAGAGAACAAGAACAACTATTCTGAGCTCTGGTGTGAAAGGTAGCAGCAGCCACCTTATGGATTTACACAGGGCTACAAATAGAGGGATGAGTCAGCTCCTTCTCCCTGCTGCCCCCCATCTGAGGACCAACCTCATTTTCATCTTTGCTGTGTGAGGCAGGCAACTTGGTGTAACCCATACTCCCTAGCCACAGGGGCAGTGGAGGGCAGTCCCAATTTCCTTTTAGCTCTGGCCCATATTGTCCATGCAATAGTGGCAGCAGGTGCAGTGGAACTGTCCCGTGGGAGCCCAGCTCTGCTACCAAGTCCAAGACCCTGCAGAGGATACTGGTCCTCCTTCTCAAGCTCTTGTACAACATTGACAGCAGCAGAGAGGACATAGACCAGAACTCGTGTGGGTGGTCATGGTTACTCAGGTGCTTCTCTGCCCACAGAGAGCAAGAAAAGAAATACTATCAGTTACCATCTTTTCTTTGTTCCCTAAAGTGTGTTTCATGGAAACCAAGCCCAACAAGATGCTCTAGGGCCAAATAAGTTTGGGAAAATTGCATACTCTCTCAAGGAAAATTGAGATACATATTAACCTGTTAGTCCTGCAGTAGAGAAATCTGGTTAGTGCTCTTTTTTTTTTTTTTTTTTTTTGTTGTTCTTGTAATGTTTATTTCACCATTCAAAATCATCAGAGTACATTATAGTGTTCAGTATATTTTTAGAGAAGCCCATGATTATCTCTTATAAAGAAACAAAGGTGTGTATCTGGGGGTGCTTTCACTAGTCCTGAGTGGCTCCAAGTTGAGTGTGATGTGGAGATAGGAAGAGGTTACTTGGGGAAAATCTACTTCTTTCCATTGTATTTTCTAACTGGTAATGTTCTACCTAATTATTTTTGAACATTGATTCCATATTCAAACACTTTACTGAATTCTCTTATTTCAAATAGTTTTTCAATTAATTCTCCTGGTTCTTCCAGGCATATAAAGTGCTCTTTAACCTCAGGCATTTGACTGGGAAATCCTTCCTTAATGAAACACCTATTTTCATACCCTGAATCATTTTGAGAAAGGCTTGTTGAACAAGGAGCCAGCCAGTGGGGTCATAGGCACCAGGGCTAGAAGTTTAAAAGGACAAAGGTTACTCAGATAAGATAACCATAGTCCTCAACAAATATGGACCTTAACGAAGCAAGCAATTGCAGGTGAACATTCATCTGGTTGTTAGAATAACATTTGCATGTGCTTTCCATTTATCTCATGGCAGGTAACTTCTGCTTTTTCAAACCAGCAATGGAGCCAATATCACGTCCATCTAGAACTGTAATAACTCTAGTATGTTTATGCTAAAATTTGAAACTTTGAACATAACATCTGAATAAGATGAACAATCACAGCAGCATAGGGCAGGGAGAGTGAAGGCATAGGATCTGGGATTAGCCTTTTTGGGCTCACTTCCAGGTTCCACCTTTTCCCAGAGGTGAGACCTGGCAAAGTCACTGAGCTTTCCTAAGATATAAGACGCTGTCATGTTTAACACAGTGATTGTCATGGCCCCTGCCTCAAGGATTGCCATGAGTATTAAATAAGAGAAGTCATATAAAATCCTTGGCTCATTCCTGGCCCGGGAAATACCTGTCACCCTCATCATTCCCACCATGACAACCACCACCGCCACCTCCATCACCATCATGCTGTCCTTTAGGCACCGCCATTGCTCTGGCTGGAAGTTCAGCTGGTGTCTGGGACAAACCACTCAATGTCCCTTTCCTCCTCATGCCAGGAAAGCAGGTTTTTAGGGAGCACAAAGCAAAGAGGAACATTCTGGCCTTACTAAGGACTTGGAGTTCTTTCATATTGTTTTGCCTTGGAAGAAGAAAAACAAACAAACAAAAAAAAACAAGCCATAGCAGATGACCATATTGAAAATGTGAACCGCCATAGATGGATACAGTCCTAAGGCATGACGATAACCGAATTTTGCATGCTTCTGGTAAAAAGAGGGTTCCAAGACCAAAGTTACATGAAATTATGCTCTGTCACGCTTAAATTATTCATGTCATTTAAATAATAATTCCATAGTTTGTTTGATGGTGAAAAACTAAGTTTATATTTTAAAGTGTGTTGTTAAAATAAATTTACCTTTTTATGAAGATGAGGAAAAGTATTTTAAAAGTGTAATAAACTCCAAACTGCCCTGGCTTTCTCTTTTCTCCTCTCTCTCTCTCTCTCTCTCTCTATCTCTCCACACACACTCACCTCCCTCCCTCTCTCCCTCCTCCCCTCTTTCCCTATTTCTCTCCCTTTCCTACCTCCCTGACCTCTCCTGGCCTCCCCTGCCTCCCCCTAATTTTTTTATTCTCCTTTCAAGGGAAGTTTTTTTGACTTTAGGAGATATGTTTTTTGAAGAATTTCTCCACTCTACCCTTGAAATAGTCATCATTTAACAAAGAACAATGGCTATATTAAACACAGAATTTCTCTAATACACGGTGTATGATAAAGAAATACAAAACAAAGGGCAAACTGAAATGTTGGGATGAATAGCAGCAGGCATTTAATTCACGGCCCCCTAGTGATTGTCCAGTCATCTGATGTTGGTCCATTGTGTCCGTCACTGCAGGAAGCTCCCACAGCCCAGATAAGTACCCCTGGCCATGAGATGCTGTCACATTCTCTTTCATCCAACCTCCACCTGCCTATGCTCCACTTTGAAATGTTTTGTAAAATTGCCAGTTTTAACTCAGATGAGTGAATCATGCCAAGGAACTGACAGAATAGGAACATCTCCGGGTTCTTTGCCCCCTTGCGGATACTCAGCCATCACTGGGTGCGTGACGCCTGTGCGTAAGTGCTTGGCTTGTCCTCAGCTCTGTTATATTTTTAACTCAAGTTACAGGAACTGTTAAAGTCCTGACCATGCACTTCATTCAGATCAACTCTAAATTGCAGGGATCATGTTGAGAACTTTATATACGTCCATTACACCTCCAGAACTTCTCCTTAAGTACTTTCCTCCTTTAGATACATCTTGTTCCTGTGTTGTGGGTTGTTTCACCACATTATTGATTAGGCTGAGAAAGTGTTTGTCGCATTCCCACCAACTGGCATCCTTTTGTCTGAACTCTTCCAATGATTCTACCTTCTGTTTGCCCACTTTCAAATTATTACCTGATTTGCTCATTTTCAATAGCTCCCCAAAATTATCCTAATTAACAAATAGATTCCATATTTCTCTTTAACATCAAATTTTTTTCTAAGAAATAAGTTTTTCCTACTGCCTTTTAGACTCATTCTCATTTCCTTAACCTGTTTCAAATAAGCAGAAAGTCATTAGTCAAGCTCAAAATTTGTAATTATTTTAAGTCAGTTTTACCCCTTTCATGTTTTCTAAATTTTCTTTGGCTACTAAATGCCAACCAAAACTTTTTTTTTAATACCAGGTATTGAACCCAGAGGCACTTAACCACTGAGCCACATCCCCAGACTGTTTTTATTTTTTATTTTGAAACAGGGTCTCACTAAATTGCTCAGGGCCTCACTAAGTTGCTGAGGCTGACTTTGAACTTGCAATCCTCCTGTCTCTCTGCCTCCTAAAATGCTGGGATTACAGGTATGCACCACCGTACCTGGCCAACCCAAACTTTTACTGAGAAAAATCCCATCATACATTTTTCTCTTGATATTGATTTTTATAAGTCATTAGACAAATTCATAATTTACATAGTTCATTCTATGTATTTTGTCCTGTTTTATCAAAATCAACTTACAAATTGCTTTTCCTTGCAGGAAGGTTGGAGGGGACAGGAGGTGTGATTGACAGTAAGGGTGGCAAGATCTTATGATACCTCTTACGAGTGAAGAGTGTTTGTAATTAGGGGTTCCCATCTCTTTCCTCCAGTATTGAGACCAGTTCTCTCTCACTTTCTTTAATCACCGGGGTCCCCTGAAGGATTCCTACCAGAACCAGCTCTGCAGACCTGACTTCAAAGGCCATGCTTTCTCTCCAGGTATACCTGGCAGCTGGCACTGTGTATGGGCTGGAGGGCCAGTTGAGTGAGCTGGAAGATGCTGCCCGCTGCATCCACAGTGGCACCAATGAGACCGAGCTGGAGGATCTGGAGGACCAGGTGGCGGCCGCTGCAGCCCAGGTCCACCATGCTGAGCTCCAGGTGAGAATTCTTCTTTCTGCTCAAAGTGGACCTGCAAGGTGAAAGAAAGTTCTTCTTGATAGAGGATTCCACCAAATCCTTTTTAAAGTATAGCTCTCTTCTCTTCCGAATAATGCCCTTGTTAATATATCAGCTTTCCTTTAAGATCCTATCAATGCTAGTTTACCTGACCCAAACCTGGGTCTCCTTTCTATGGAGATTCCATTTAATTCCAAGGCCTCCACCACACTGTTGGTTACTAAAAGCCAGTTTTTACCATCATTGACTAAAAGCTCCATGAGGACAGGACTATAGCTGAGTAGCTTTAACCTAGCAATTCCAATGCCCAGCCCAACACCAGACACATGGTAAAAATGGGATGAGTAAATGAACAAACTCAGAAGGTAGGTTTCTCAGGCCAATATTTTGCAGGAGGAGCAGGCAGGATTTAGATATGACTGTTTCAGAATTGATCCCAATAGTTTCTAGAACTTTGTGAAAATACCTATTGGCACTTTTCATGGATATTCCCTTGACCTTTGATTGTATATCAGAACTGATCATGGACTGAACAACTAATCCTCAGACTGGAGTCTGTGGACATGCTCTTAGGAGTCCATCTCAGGTTTTTGTTGTCATTGTTGTTTGGTTGGTTTTTGGTTTTGGTTTTGTTTTTTTTCTTTAAAAGGAGCCCGTATGCTGCTTTGGTTTCAGAAACACTGGTCTCTGCAACATAACTTCAATACAGACCCCTGGTTCAAAATATTTCTAGACTTTGCATCTTAAAACTGCATCTTTGGTAGCACTGTGGTCAATAGACACCAACTCAGTATTTGGAAGAAGCCGCTCCTCTGAGTACTGGCTTTTGTCTTATGGACATAGTCCTACACTGAGTTCTTTGCTTTGACTCCCAGGAAACTCAAAGCTGATTTATTCATACCCTTCTAGCAAGTGTATGGCTCACTGGGCATGCAGTCTTAAGATAAGATACAGACAAAATCAGCCCTCAATAGTTTCCTTTCTTCTCTCTTTGTCCTTTATCTTCTGAACTTAGTCATTTTAGTACTTCTTATTCCAGAACCTTATTCCAGAGCAAATCAAGGGCCAACAGAGTATTTTCCTGTTGTCCTTGTCTCTGAGGACCCTCTGAGAAAGGCCCTTCATCAAAATTGCTTCCAGGGAAGAATGTGAGCATCCAATCCACATCAGTTGCAAATGACTGATAAAATCTTAACCTGAAATTTTTCTCAGAGACTTGTGCAATTTATTGGTCTATGAACCAAAGGAATGCAACTCTCACTGTGAAATTTGAGGAGGCATACAGAAAGACATCTGGGGGCCAGTGAGGGGCAGAGCTGTACAGTGGCTCCTGGAAGTTAGCTACTGGGCAGCTTAACTTGGACTCTCTCCCAGCTTCCACAGACTTGGCCTTCACATACCTCTTCCTCCTTGTGTGATCAAGACTGTCCACTTTGGGCAGGGGTAAGGGAAGCATCTCCCATATTAACTCCTCAAGCTTCATCTATGCAACTCCTATAGCACCTTATCCCCACAGACCCTGTCCAAAGATGCCCTCAGTAAATGACAGCAGAAGTGGGATTTGTCTTGAGCAGCACAAAATTGTAGAGGGACTGGGGAGGCAATGCAGTCTGGGAGTGGACTGCATACGCATTGGCTGGTGGCCTGCCTCTGGTTTCCTTCCCAGTAATACCATCTCAGCAGAAGGTCTGTGATTCCCACCTCTCTGCTCCACTCTGTGGTGTGCTGTTGGGTATGTCAGTTAATCCTTTGAGCCACAGTCTCTTCATCTGTAAAAATAACAAGAGAACAGTCCCTACTTCTAGGATTATTTTGAAACATGACTGTATTCATGTATTTAAGCACTTATCATAGTGCACTTTTCTAAGAGCAGGGACGGTCCCTTCTTCAACCCAGAAGAAGGGGAGGATCAGGGCTCTTCCTGGGCACTGAGTAAGCTCTTGCTCTTTATATCTGCCTTCAGATTCTTGGGAAGAAATCTGAGCTCGCTGACCTTCCCATGTTGCAGATGAGGAAGGTGATTCCCAGAGAGGGGAGGGAATTTCTCAAGGCCACTTGGCCCCTGAATGAAAGAGATGGTTTTGAACTGGGAAGCCACTGGGCCTTGCCTCTAAACCCTCATGCTGTGGTTTTGAATTAATGGAATCAAGGAAGAAGAAAGCAAGATCTTTCATTTATTTGCCCTTTAAGTTCAAATATTGTCTCCTGTGGAATCTGTATTTTTTGTTTCTGTAACAAAATAACTGAGGCAGTTGGGTACAGTGGCACATGCCTATAAATCCCAGTAGCCTTAGAGACAGGAAGATCAAGAGTGCAAAGCCAGCATCAGCAATGGCAAGGTGCTAAGCAACTCAGGGAGACCCTGTCTCTAAATAAAATGCAACATAGGGCTGGGAATGTGGCTCAGTGGTTGAGTACCCCTGAGTCCAATCCCCGGTACCAAACTATAAAAAAAAAAAAAAAAAAAAAAAAAAACTGATGCAAAGTGCTTCTATACAGAAGTTTATTTAACTCACAGTTTTGAAGACTGAAAATCCAAGAACAAGTAGCCCCATCTGTTTGGCCTCTGATGAGGGCCTCATGGCAGATGGCATAGCAATGGCAGGAACACAGATGCGGAAGAGATCAAAGGGTGTTATGGTTTGGATCTGGTTTAAATGTGTCCCCCAGGGCTTCATGTGTTGGAAGATTCATTTGTTGCTATAAACTCAGAGCATTTTTGTGTGCGTGTATGAACATGTAACAATTAATCCCACTATTATGTATCATTATAATGCACCAATTTTTTTTAAAAATTTAAAAACTCACAACACTTTTAACAAGTATAATCCCTAATGTGGCAATATGGAAAGAGGTGAGGCCTAGTGGGAGTCCTTAGGTCACTGAGGGTGCTGCCCACAGAAGGAATTAAAGCAGTTCTCATGGGATCCCTGAGTCAGTTCCCTTCAGAAGATTGCAAGCCTGGCTCCACCCAGCTCTCTGTGGCTTTCTGTCTTGGGATGTTATATATTACTCCCATACATGCTCCCATTGTTATGACACCATTTGATACCCACCATGATGTGACACAGCCAAGAGGTCCTCACCAGGGTGAGCTGATTCCAATGCCCTGCCTTTGGATTGCTAAAACTATGAGCTAAATAAACCACTTTTCTTTATAAAGTTGGCCTATTTCAGGTATTTTGTGATAGTAATGAAAATAGGCTAATACAGATGGTGAAACAGGAAGTGGGACTCAGGATTGCTTTTTTTTGGTAACAATTTACTCTCGTGGAAACTAACTGGGGTCCTGTAAAACTACATCAGTTCCTTCCAAGGGAAGCACTGCCAATGACATAACCACCTTTCAGTTGGTCCCATCTCTTAAAGCTTCCACCATCACCTCCACACCACCACACTGAGGACCAAGACTCCAGTATGTGAAACTTTGGGGGACACACTCAAACCATATCCAAACCATAAGAGAAGCCTTCCTTGCCCATTCCCCCCCAACCCATGCTGAGCTAGGTGGCCGTAGGCTAGCTCTCCCATAGTGACCTGGCTTCCATTTATCCCTAGGCATACTCTGACAGAGTTGTTAACACAGTCTAGAGCTACCAACCTAGAAATTTAAATTGCTAAAAGAAAAACATATATTTTATCTTCTCACTGCAACCCTAAATAGAGAAGTGCTTGGTAGAGTTAAACGGATGAATGAGCATGCATCAAAGAGATGCATTCTTCCTAAACTCCTAACACATCTAACAAAGATTCTTTCTGTACCTTCTCCCCACTGATCCTGTCTTTCTGTTGCATGAAGATTTCTGATATTGAGAGCCGGATTTCAGCCCTGACCATTGCAGGCTTAAACATAGCACCGTGTGTGCGCCTCACAAGAAAACGGGATCAGAAGCAGAGGAACCAGGTGTGTTCATCCCCCATTCCCTCTGATGGAATGTTGCATGGTCTGGATAGTTGAAAAGATAAAATATCTTTGGCTTTACAAAGTTGTACTGATTACAGTATCGTGTTTGTAGGTACAAACCATAGACACATCAAGGCAGCAGAGGAGAAAACTGCCTGCTCCACCAGTGAAAGGTAAACTTAGATCAGAACCACTAAGCTACCAAAGGACTCAGCCTGCATTGTTTGCTTTGAGTAGCTCAGAGAGCTGAGTTTGAGGACTAGATCCCACCAGGACGTCTCACTCGGATTTGTCCTTATCCATCTTTGCTTCTGGTCACCCCAGAAGCAAACACTGGGACAAGGATAAGAGTACAAGTTTATTTGGGAGGTGGTTCCAAGGAAGCACTGGTCAGGGAGGGAGAGAAATGATTCAGGAAAAGGAAAGACATTAAACCAATACAGGTTAATTAGTAGGTCACCTGTTTGGGCAAATGAAGCTTAATCCTCCTGGAGACCTCTGGAAGACAGTGTTGACTACACTTCTGAGTTTCCTGCCTACAGGGCAGGAAGATAGTGTATCTGACCATCAACTCTCATCCATCATGGCTGAGGGATAATTCTGGGTACGTGAACTTCCTGGTACTTGTGAATCTGCCAAGAGAGTGGTGGTGCTTACAGTAGGATGCTGTTGGAATGTGCTGGAATGGTGACTGTTGGGAAGAAGTATACACAGGACATCAAAAGCATCTTCCACAGTGCCCCACCAGGAAGAGATCCCAGTGATGCCAGTCAGGTCACCCTGTGTCCACTGTCCACAATTTCCTTAGATTAGGGAGCACATAATGGTGATGCCAAACTAGAAAGAAGAAAGTCAGAAGACGTGCATTTGAACTTTGGTTTCACCTCTTGACATTTAATAAACATTTATCCAATGTTTATATTCTATAAACCCCCCGTTTGGAGAGTTTAAATTTTTCACAGTTGCATAGTCCTTTAACTGAACCCTCCGTCCTCTGTATGCTCCTTTCTTGTGTACCAGCAAGGTCACATGGCATCCAGGCAGCATCTAATAGTCAAACACAAACATCCTTACAGCAAAGTGTGAGGACATTCACACTCCCTTGTGCTAGACTAGAACCTTCAGTGGCCACATGTCAGTTCAGGTCAGGTTTGCAATCAGATTATTTTGACTCCAAACTTATAAAAATGTGCAGATTTTCAGGATTTGCAAATAAGAATTTAGGGACCATACTGGTTCATCTCTGAGATACTTTTTTTCAGAGAGCCAGCAATGCCTTGACTTATTTGATCCATCATAAAAATAAGCATGAAGGGGCTGGGGATATAGCTCAGTTGGTAGAGTGCTTGCCTCACATGCACAAGGCCCTGGGTTCAATCCCCAGCACTGCAAAAAAGAAAAGAAAAAAAAAAGAAAGATAGAAAGAAAATCAGTCCATCTTCTGGGTAATGCTTCTTTCTTTTTGTTTTCTTTTAGCTGAAAAAATAGAGGCGTCTTCAGTGACCACAATGAAGACATTTAACCGCAACTTTATCCTCCAAGGCTCCTCAACAAACGAGGCCAAAGAAAGGAAAAGCCCCGCCAAGGATTTGACGGTAAATGTCATCATCTGTGTCCTGATGCCCATTCTTTCACTCTTGGTGTGTCTCCATTCTACAGCCTGCTTTCTGTGGCTTCCTTAGCAGAGCCCAGGACGCATCCTTTCTGCATAGCCTCATGGCCTATTGGGTATGAGGGGACAAGGGTCTAAGGGAGGGGAATAACATCCACCTGGTGGCGGTCACCTCTTCAGTAGCCTCTCAATCATATCTCCCGCTCTTTGTAGGAACCAGGTTTGATACAAGAGAAATAAAAATATGTGTCTAAGGTCTGCGTGAGGTGGAGGAGCTCTTATTCTGTTTTTTGTTTTTTGTTGTTTTTTTTATCCAGATTCACCCTTTCTTTGATTTCTTATTAGCCATTCATGCCATTTTTTCATTAAAAGTGTCAGCAGTGCCCCTAAAGGGGGCAAAGGAGGAGACAGTAGATACTTTGCACAAACTCTGGAAATCATCCAGAGGACTGATGGATCAGTTGCTTAAAAACCAACATAAGCATCAGAATTTCAGCAGATGCTCAGTGCTGCTTAGACAGCAGTGGTGATCCAGCTAAGCTGCCTTGGTGACACCTATTGAGCGGAGGGCAGGCTGTGTCTGGGAGGACAAGATTGAAGCCAGAGCAAACTTGCTCTGTTGCCTTCTGAGCATCACCCACCTCTCCCTCCCTCTTCCCCTCCACCCGCCTTGGTCCATCTCATGAGCATGGATGCACCAGTGATGGCAGCATGGAGGACACATCCACTCCAATGTGGCCCCAAATGGCAACAGAGCTGCTGGTGACCCCTTCAGTGGTCAGCCAATAGCCTTGGCGTTTCACCTTGCTTCTGTGCATTACTTCCAAGAGCCAAAAAGATGCTTTCTCATACTTAAAAGGCAGACCATGAGGGTCAGAGAAGGAATAGGTTATAAAAAATATGGCTAAATGACCTTTCATAGAGGTAGAACTTAGGCGGGTGGTTGCTGGGAGCTAAGGAGGCGGGAAGAAGAAACTGCTGAACGGGTAAGTGGTGACTTCGGAGTGAGGCATGTGTATTAAAACTGGACGAAGGTGACAGGTGGACAACCTTGTGAACAGGCCAAAGCCATGGTTAGCTTTATGCTGTGTGGCTTTCACTTCAATAAATTATTTTTAGTAAAATAAAAATAAAGTAATACAAACAAGTTAAAAAATAAAGTATGCACAATATGTGCTAAACAACACACACAGAAAAAGAAAGGGCAGAAATATTACTTTGAAACAAAGTAGAATTCAAGACAAGTATTCAGAGAAAATGCAGAGTGAGGATGTTTTGATTGTGATGAAGGGGAGACTCTTGATTCTGCACACAGCAGAACAGCACAATCCACTGTGGGTGGTTAGTGAGTTTCAAACTCTCTTATCAGCCTTTGGCAGTCCCAGTACACAGGAAATAAATACCAATTAGAGATCTGAATGGGGTCGTTATTAAGCTTTGATGGAGATGTTTATCTAACGACATACTTTACAGATTACATTTTTAAGCATCAATGGACCATCCATAAAAGTTGATTTCATACCAATTCACAAAGAAAATCTCAATGAATTCCAAAACGTAGAAAGCATAAAACTATTTTCTATGACCACAATGCCAAACATAATCAATTTGCCAAGTGCTTGGTGACAATATGCTCAATCTGTCACCTCAGGAGCCCGCTCTGGAGTCTGCTGCCCTGTATTAATACCACGGAGCTCCACTGCCAGTGACCCACTGCCTCCGGCCATCCACAACAGTGCCTTGACCCAACAGCCATCAAATACTGTTTGGATTTCCACCTGAGGAGAGAGCCTGGGGAGGCCACAGCATTCCACTGCGCAGGGCTGTCCTGATACCTCACCCAGAAAGCAGTCTCGGACTTCAGCATTGCGGTCTTGCCCACTGTCTGCCTTAGGCTCCCAGGAGAATCCAAAACAGAAAACCAAGACGCTGGCTTCCAACAGCAGAGCTCCATGTTCAAAAGATGCATCATTTCCCAGTATGCTTTGCTGCTATGTATTGTCTATACCATCTTTTTTGTTTTTAAATCCCTTTGATTCAACTAGAATTCTGTGTCAACAGTTTGTCCCATGGAAAATTATTGGAGGGGGATGGAAGGCAGGGAGGTGGGGATTGTCATTTAATTCCTCATCAACATAAGAAAATCTCTCACAGGCATCCTTGTCTTACAGATGCTAAGAGGGGAAATGAAAATAGTCCTGCAGTGAGCACTTAGGGCAGTGTAACTTGGGGGTCTTTCAACCATCAAGGATGCAGGTCTCCCTTAGCTACCTCCTCCTAGCCCACCACATTACCAGCGATTCCCATCTACAGACCACAGAATAGAAAGCCCTGACTCATCCACACCATGCCAGGTCCATCTGACACAATGTCTCCTTAAGAATTTGGGGTTCTTCATAGACTTACTGAGAGTGTCCTCACTCAGAAGGGGAGAATGGGTGGAGGAGGACCACCATTAGCTAAGCTTTTCCTAGGGCACTGTCCAGAATCAATGTGAAATAGTTGAGCAATGGCAGCACCTAAATGAGTTTTGGGTGAACTAATTATTGCAAAATATAATCACATAAGAAAACTTTTATCCTCCAAAATTGATTTCCTAATAAATATTCAGCAAAGTAGCAAAATGACCTCAAGGATTTAAAAAAAAAAAAAAGGTTAGGGAATAGCCTTAGAAAATTTACAAGTATGAAAAAAACTCAAGAAAAACAGAATTTAACGGACACAAGAATTAACACTAACTCCATGTGTGTGGTCTGTTTGAACCTGACTCAATTGCATGAGTAATAAGAGTGAAAATGGAATTGGAATTTCACTCAATTAATTGGACATTAGCAACATGTTTACATGTCTTTAAGTGTTTGCTCCTCATTTATTTTGGATCTAAGGAAGGAGGCAAGGGAATAGAGCCATTAGTGTTTATCACATGCTGGCTCTGAAGAAGGCAATGTTCTCATTTTAACCTTCATAGCATCCCTATTTGGTAAGTATACCCATTTTTCAGATTTGATAACCAAGGCCAGGGAGATTAATTTGCCAGAACCACACCTGTAAGCTAATTATGATTGGAATGCCTCCCAAAAGCCTGTGTTGTCTCCAGCCTCTCTGTTCTTTAGCTGCCATGTACATTTCCAGCCCCAACTGGCTGCTGAGTTGTGTGTCCTGATCCACTCCTGATGGGGGTCTCTGTATCTTCCAATAATACTCCCTGCTGATGCTGTGTATGTGTTATCCAACAGAAACGACTCCTTTGAAATAAGTAAATCTTTGGCTTTTTGTTCTGTTGGTGTGATTCAAAGCAAAACAAACAAATTTCAAAAACACAACAAAAAAAAAAAATCTGACTTCCAAATAGAACGTTTTCTTTACGAGGCATGAAAAGCAACTATCGTTGTGTTACAGTGTTAAACTATTTAGTTTTCTTTGACAAAAACGTGTACTGTGTAAGCCTTGCAAAAAACGAAACAAAACAAAAAAGAAGCCTGCTCCTCGGCATTTGAATTTTTATAAAGGTTTCCTTGTGCCAAATAAGTGCAAAGATTTAATTTACTATTAAAGAACCATAAGCATATGTTATAGTTCCAGAAGAATTATTTTGTCATCAAGTGATTTTGATCTTTAGTGTCAATATTTATATTTAGATTAATTTTATAAATGAAAATATTTTAATGGTTTAAGAAAAATGAGGACAATAAGACAATATCTTTGATGACCTCTGAGATTTATGCTTGCCTTCACGTTATATGCACATTGCCAGGAACTACTGTCAAGAGAAATGATAAAGAAGTAAAAGTCATTTATGAAAATAGTTCGCATGTGTGTGGGTTTTTGTTTGTTTTTTGGTTGAAAGAACCTAGACAAGAGTGGAGGATAGAGAAGAGTGGTGACCAGCAACAGGACAGGCCCTGATCCAAAGCTTGTCCCTGCTGCCTGCCTTCCCAGTACAGCACTCACCCCTCCGTTGCAGGTATTCCTGATCCCAGTGACCACCTCCAACTGAGCAAGCAGAGCAGTTCTCAAGGAGGATGTGATTTTTGCCCCCTGCCCAGGGGACATTTGACAATACTTGGAGATATTTTTGATGGAAACAAGTAGGAGGGTGCTACTGACAGTAGCTAGTGGGTAGACGCCAAGAATACTGCTAAACATCCTCCAAGGCACAGGACACCACCCACCACAAAGAATTATGCAACCCAGAATGGCCACAGTACTGAGGTTGTGAGCCCTGAGTTAGACCCTGCAGGCACACCTGGACGTCAGTGGAGAAGCTCCACCTGCCAGCCTCCAAAGGGCATGCATAGTTGATCCAGAAGCAAGGCAGTGACTGTCCTCATCTATTACAGACTGGGAGGAGGTTGTTGCACCTCTGAGGCTGGAGTGCCCAGAACATTCTGCCAGATGCTGGTCCCTGCCATCCCCAACAGGAATAGGAACCCTCCACTAACCTGAAATGAATATGAAAATACCCACAGAAGCCCACAGGTTTCTCTGCAGTGGGGGCCAGAGGGTTGAAAAAGTTGCAGTCTATCTGAAGGAGCTGGAATTTAAAGGACCCTGCCACTCACCACAGTGTGCCTTTTCCTCCCCACACAAGAGAAAGGGCTGTCTCTCACTGCACTGAGAAATCTGAGAGAGGCTGCTAGGCAAAGAGGAATTTGAGAGAGAATGTGTCCTTCACGGAGCTACAATCCAGACAAACACTAGCTATGGTGCCCTCACATAATTGAGGTAATCTTTCATTCAGACAACTTACAGAATAATCAGAGTATTTAGGTACATTATGAGCTCCAACCACCAATGTCATGCAGCACAAGGTTAAAATATTTTTTAAAGGTGTCAAAGGTGGAAACAGTGATAGGACGGGCTGGAGAACACTCATTTGTGAAGAGCTCATGCTGCAGACATTGAGTGGAAGCTCAGAGCCTGTGGGCACCACCCACTCAGGTGCAGTTCCTGGAGACCAGAAGGAGGAGAGACAGAGAGCCGTCAAGTGTGAACCCCTGAGTCTGCTGGGGCTCTGTAGCTAGTGTGGTTCAGATTGGAGATCCAGGATAAAGCTTGTTTGATAACCAGATGAGGGACGAAGGGCAATCTCTACCACCCAATAACAGTCGCATGCCAGGCACTAGTGAGTTCTTACACCATGCATCAGTGAATCTTTATGGTAACTCTGAGAAGGCTGCAGAAACTCCACTTGACACCAGAAAAATTGAGACCCAAGACCGAGCTGGTGAACGCCACAGTTCTTACCAGAACCAACGTTTCCTTGAATAGATCATAAGGTTGTCTCGGACCTGGTTGAAATGAGACTTCTCTTAATATAAATTAATCTAAAGAAGATGTCTAAGAATACTAAACCAAACAAGCACAGTTAAGAGAAAGGTGACAAGGATTCCCTCCTTGCCCTGTTCTTGATGAGGTCCTGCCAAATCCAGGATCAGCAAGTCAGTTCCCTGAGAATCCCCCGACCCTTGATCTGAAGACAGTTCCTCCCTCCTCACCCTTGATGTTGAGTCAACTCCCTCTTAGTAATTCCCTTACCCTCTTAATTGGCTGTAAATCAAGCTCCGGGATGTGCTAGTCTCTCTCCTATTGCAGTAGCTCGAATAAAATCTGTCCTGCCGTTTTTAACAAATGTCCAGTGTGATGTCTCTTTGATAGTGACAGGGGACAAAGGGGAAATGAGTCCTTCTATATCCCTCAGTACTAATGGAATTTTGGATCACAGGAACGTACTATCTATTCAAAGTAGATAGAGAGATATCAAATATTTAAGTGGATTTTTAAAGATAACAAAGGAAAAAGAAAAATTCTTAATCCTCAATAGCTAACCTAGGAAGAATTGAGTAAAAATATAGCCGGTTCAACCACCAAAGTAGCTGTTTTTAAGGAATGAGGGGTGCGTTATGTGGGATGAACCACCATTTACATAAAATAACTGGTCTGCTAACTGGACATAATTCCTGTCTATAAAAGCAAGTCTTATGAGGCTCTCTGAAAAAATGTATGATTTTCCAAGTTACAGTTTTTATATCTATTTTAGGGTAATACAAACACAAATAAAATTAATCTATAATTTACTTCCGGTTATCTGGCTCCCCCACAATTAATCTAATGAAATTAGCATCCACCTATAAAGCATACACACACACATGCAGCCTGTCCCTCACGGCATATAGATCTTCTTTTATAGGCATCCAACTAGGAGAGGGAGGATAATTAAAAGGCCTGAAGATAGGGTAGGTGGAAATCATCCTGACTCCTTCAGATCAATCAGCTTAAACTGTGGGTGTCCAGGCAGGCTAATACTTTCACATAGCTCCAAATGGAGATTCTTTACATTTTTATTTGGAAGAGATGCTGAGTTTTGCAAAAGGCAAAGGCAGAGGAGAAATGGGGCCTGGTGGTGATGCCGAACACAAGGAACTTTGAGGATAGAAATGAAATCAAGTCACGTGATTGTGAATATACAGGCAAAGCCCTTACTGGGGCCTCCACTTGGGGAAGAAGGAAAGTGGCTGGCTCTCTGCTGGAACAAAAGAAAGGAGCTGGTTTTACCAGCCGCTTGCAGGGGTGGGCTGCCATTGAGGAATGTTAATTGGCTTTGGGTGCAACCTGTGAGGGCTCTTTAACTTCAGCATCCTGGCCCAGTGACAAGGCTGAGTTAATTAAAGGAGCAAGGAGCAAGTTAAGCCACCTCCTCTACTGCTTTACCCTTTGGGCACTGGGAAAGTTATGGCGAGGGCACCTGGCTCTGATAAAGCACCTGGGTTTAAAGCTGACTAGACTGTTTGAGGGTGAGTGAGTTAAGGTGGGACCTTTTAATGACTGCCCAACTATGAGCCAAGGCCCAGAGGGACCCCTTTGTCCCTCTGGTGGTTCCTGAGTATCTCAATGGTAGCATCCAGCATCTCTCTTTTCCCAAGCAATTCAACCCTGGCCTTAAACTCACATAGCCTTCTCTCTCCACCCCCTCCAAAAAAAAAAAAAAACCCACCCCACTTAGTGAATGCAGTTTAGCAGCAATCAGTGTTACTCTAGTGTTCCTGTCAATGACTGGAGTGGGTGGCCTCCCTCTCAGCTTCCCGCCATCAGGACATCTTTGAGAGTTCTGGAACATACACATTTTCCTAAAGAATTATAGCTCCTTCCTGTGATGGTTTAGTGCCCCCTGTAGGTTGGCACACTGGCTGATCCACCCTTGAATTTGACTCTGCCAGTGATTCAGTAATTTCATATTCAAGAATGTAATAATGTGAATCGCTTTGAATATATCAAAACCCCAATGTGGCACAGATAAAGAACCTTCCCAAAATGTGGTGAGTCCCACAGTCTGCCCCTGGAACCTACAAATTATCACCTATAATGAGCTTCTCTGGATTTTCCTCAACCCTTCTTTCCCCAGGCCAAATTCTAACCCTAACAGGAAACTCAGAGCCTCCTTTCTCCCCCATTTCCACTAAAAGAGATAGTGCAGGCTTCTATTTACATTGCAGTCAATGTCACTCGGAAATGGCAATTCGTTCTGAGAAATGCGTCTTTCATCATTTTTCAAACATCATGCAGTGTACTCTCACAAACCTACCTGCCGTAGCCTACTGCAAACCCAAACTACGTGGTAGGTAGATGGCAGAATCCATTTTTCCTAGGACAAAACAGCATGAGATTGAATCAAACACAAGAGAAACATGATAAAATTGGACACATGGGAAGGGGAAGTTACATGAGGCTACTATTTTTCAGCATCCTGTTTCACAGTAAATGTTTTTTTATAAGTGGAAAGAGTACATTCTCAAATAAAAATAAAAAGTATAGTGTAGTAAATATACACACCAGTAGCATAGTCGATTATTATCATTATCAAGTATCATGCACTGTACATACCATTAGGTTCTATACTTTTATAGGACTGGTAATGTAATAGTTCTGTTTCCATCTACATTGCCAAACACGTGAGTGATGTTCAGGCTTGAATATGGCCATGGCTACACAAAAGTAGGTGCCGGGAAATTTTCAGCTCCCTTATAATCTTATGGGATCACCATTGTACATGAGGCCCATCACTGACCAAATCATCTTTGTGTTGTGCATGGTTGTTCTTCCTAACCTAAACTCAGATCAGGAAAATGTTCCTCAAATGGTTCCTTTTATTCCCAATACTCTCTCCTTTCTTAGTACCCAGAGATTTTGCTTTCTTGAGGGAAAGCAAGATTCCTGGAGTAAATCTGGTCATTCTCAGTCCTCAGTCTACCATTGCTTACACTGCCATTAATGTGCCTGGCACAAAGTTTGCTAAATGTATTCTCCAGCTTTCCATTACTATTACAAAATACATGAGATAATCAACCTAAAAGGAAAAAAAGATTTATCTTGGCTTATGATCTTAGAGGCTTCAGAGGTTGGCCCTGTTGCATTAGGCCTGTGACAAGACAGTAGTGTATCATGGCAGAATCATGGCAAGAACACATGGCAAACGAAGCTTCTCACCTTGCTGTAGCCAGAAAGCAAAGAGAAAGAGGAGAAGGGGACAAGTTTCCAAACAATTCTTCAAAAGCATATCCCCAGTGACCTAACTTCCTTGCACTAGGTCCCACCTCCTGAAAGTTCTATCACCTTCCAATAACACCACAGTCAATCGAGCCTTTAACACATGGCCCATTGTGGGGCATTTAAGATACAAACTATAGCACCAAACATTTCTAACAAAAAAATCCAACATGTAGGCAGCTAGAGCACTTCTGCTGGAAGTAGAAGGGAGTAGAGAGAACATCAGCAGAACACCTGAAATCCTAAGTAGGCATTTCCTGGCCAGAATTTCTGATTTTCCTATCCTCCCACCCCACAGTCCCATTCCCATAAAAAAGAAAACATGTAAGACAGTAAAGAGGGTCCAGCCACACCCAAATCATGTGAGTATTCAGCCTCCTGAAACCAGATGCCCAAAAACCATGCATGGAACACCCCATGTGCATGAGTGATCGGAATCAGGGGAAGGGCAAGTGGGGAGCAGCTATACTCAGAAAATGTACAACTCTTCTTGTTCCTCTTGTTTGAGGGGTCAGGGTTAAATAGACACAGAAGATGTTTTTGTCCTAAGAAACGAATGCTTGGTTTGCCATGAGAAAAGAAATGTGAACGAATATTCAGAGTTTTTAAAAGCTGTGCCCCCAAAACTGGTCTCTGCTCTCACCAGCTCCGAGACCTGCCAGCTCGTCTGTAAAATATCTTGCAAATATCTTCCTTGTGGTGCTGTTAAAAGGTTAAATGAAATAACACAGGAGGAACCCTTCAGCAGCATGCTGGGTAACCACAGGTACTCCCTGTTTTGTTTTGTTTGGTTTCCCAGCTTTTCCTTGTAGATTAAGGAGATCATTCAAACATAAGCACGATAACTTATCACAGCTCAAAACTCCCATGCCTCAATTTTACTGCTGATGATTCAAGAGACAACTGTTATGCAAATAATTACTCCCTCCATCCCCTAACACTGGGAGGGATACATCACCCTACCCATCAAAGTCGGGCTTGGCTCTGTGACTTGCCTCATGATGGGTGGAGCATACTCTCCAGCCCTTGATTTTGGACTTGACTTTGGCCGTTGGAATGTCAGCGGAAGAGCAGGGGCTTGAAATGCTTTTGTAGAACTGGATCTGTCATTCACTGTGAGAACATGCTCCAGGCAGTCCACTGGTCCAGGAAACAGACACAGACCCAACCTGCAGCTTAGAGCTCAGTGGAGCCCAAACTCAGCAGAGTTACCCTAGCCACCTGTAGACAAACCAGCAGAAATAAGCTATTGATCTTTTGAACCACTGAGTTAGAGGGTGTCTCGTTACACAGCATTATTGTGGCTATAACTTTTTATCACCTTAGATTTATTCTGGGGTTGGGGATGAACTGGAGATTAGTGAACATCAGAAGTCACATGTCTACATAAAGAATGTGTAAGTCAACACCAGTGCCTACCATTGAGCTGCTCATTTTTTACATTTAACAACTTATGTGTGAAATTTCTGTTACATTTTTGGAAGGACTTCTCTCTCTCTCTCTTTCTCTCTCTCTTGATCTTTCATAAAGGTCCTCTCTTCATTGAAATTTTTGATAAAACATTAAAGCACAGGAGACATTTGGTGTGCTCCTTTAAAAATAACTTCTTGCATGACGGCCTGTTTTCTCCCAGAACTATTTCCCGTACGAAATTTGCATTTTTTACAGAACAGTTGGTCATGCAAAACTTCTGCCTTTGCAACTGAGTTGTAATTATGACAAAGTACAGGTGAATGGAGTTGCATTTTAAAGAGCTTTCGAGGAGTCTGAAAACTTCATTATCTACTTCACACATTGGAAACCTCAAAGAAGTTATTAGAGAGATCCAGTTTGGTAGAACTTTAGTCCTAAAATTCAAGAAAAAGTTTATATCAAATTTGTGATGTTTGATAAAAATGAAGGATTGAAAATGGTGCTTCTCAAACTCCAATATGCAGACGAATTCTGCCTCAGTGGATCTGGTGTGGGACTCAGGATGATGCACTTCTAACAAGCTCCAAGGTGAAGCCAATGCTTGAAGTCACTCTTCTAGTGACACGGGTCAGCAGAGTTCCTCAGTAGCCTCCCGGGGGGATTGAGGCCCAGTTCTGCACAGTGGTAACAGGTTTATTGATGCCCCTTTTTGTGACTTTTCCTCTCTTCTTTCTTTCACATGCCTCCTCCCACATGTATCCTGGGATTGTTTCCCAAATGAACAACTTGGTTTAGAGTCTGCCTTGGGAAACAGCCCAAATGAAATCATTTCCTACACTGCTTGTGTGTGTTTGCATATCTTTCTCCTGCATGGGGCAAAGATCTTCTTGAGGAACTGGGTTTTATTTGTCCTGACCAGAAACTGTCACAGAGCAAGTGCTTGGGCCCTAGGCTGTGGTTACCTATATTCACATGACTGAACTGAAGATCATACAGAGCAAGTGAGCAATCCTTGTGTCCTTCCTGGGTTTGGGGGTTAGCATCCCTCTATTTTGTTGTTGTTATAACAAAATACAGGAGGCAGGATACCTTATAAAGAAAAGAGGTTTAAGCCGGGCGTGGTGGCGCACGCCTGTAACCCAAGCGACTCCGGAGGCTGAGTCAGGAGGATCGCGAGTTCAAAGCCAGCCTCAGCAACTCAGCGAGGCCCTAAGCAACTCAGTGAGACCCTGTCTCTAAATAAAATACAAAATAGGGCTGGGGATGTGGCTCAGTGGCCGAGTGTCCCTGAGTTCAATCCCTGGTTCCAAAT
>JAJEJO010005436.1:0-10161 GCA_020662805.1 Glaucomys volans | reverse complement strand
AGGAGGATAGCGAGTTCAAAGCCAGCCTCAGCAACTCAGCGAGGCCCTAAGCAACTCAGTGAGACCCTGTCTCTAAATAAAATACAAAATAGGGCTGGGGATGTGGCTCAGTGGCCGAGTGTCCCTGAGTTCAATCCCTGGTTCCAAAAAAAAAAAAAGAAAAGAAAAGAAAAGAGGTTTATTTAGCTCACAGATCTGGAAGTTCAAGGGTATGGCCCCAGCACTGGTGAGGGCATCATGGAGGACGGTATCACAATGGCAGGAGTACATGTGGGAGGATGTTTCACATCTTGAGACAGGATGCCAAAGAGCTGGGAGGGCCAGGCTAGCTCTTTTTATAATATTCCTCTGGAGAGAACTCACTCAGAGTTTCCATGGGAGCCACCTTAATCCTTTAAGTCAGTGCCCCACTGATCTAAGGCACCTCACTCTCTCTTCATTATTCTCACCACCTCTCAAAACTGCCACACCGAAGACCAAGCTTCCATTGATACACAAACCCTTGGGAAACAAACCACATTTCAACCAAAGCAAAGCCCCCAACACTGAAGGGTAAGGAGGAAGCCAACACCAAGATGGAGCAGAAGAGTCTTCACTAAACCTCTCCTTCACCCACCAGAGAAGGTTGGGCAATTCCAGGTGGTAATGAACGGTCCAGGCACCTGCTCCCAGAGTCCCATGAAAGCCCCTGTATTCACACTCTCACAACCCATGGGCCATCAGAAGACACACCAGCACTCTGGCTTAGGTTAGCTGTGCCATTTAAAATGCTGTCTCTGAGCTAAGCGTGAACACAGAGTTCTTGAATGCCATCGCGCCCTCCTGCCCTCATTGTGAAGTCAGGGGAGAGTGTGAGATGTTCACTCTTTTTGTTGATTTCTTTAAACATAGCCCATGTGCCCAGCCATGACTCATCTTTTCTCTCCCCTTCCTCCTTTGTCCATAAAAAGCTGGAACATGGGGAGCACAAAGGTTAGAGCAACAGCTTTCAAAGTGGAGTACAGATGGCACATGGGGTATCGAAGGTGGTTAATTGGGGACAGGTTAAAACAAAATAGTAGACCTGCCACTTGTATTGACTTTTTATCTGAAAGTAAGCTTTCCCAGTACTAAAAATGTGGACAATTGAGAGTGCATGTAAATAATTAATAAATGAATATGCATACTGGGGGCATGCCTTGTCAAATTGTTTATGCTGATGAGATGTGTGATTGAAAAGGCTTTGAAACCATCTATCTGTTAGAAAACTGAGCTCCAGGCTGGGGCTTTTGCTTAGTGGTAGGGGGCTTGCCCACCATGTGTGAGGCACTTGGTTCAATCCTTAGCACCACATAAAAATAAACAAATAAAGGGCATGCTGTCCATCTACAACTACAAAAAAAAAAAAAAAAAGAAAACTGAGCTCACTTCTGATGACACAGACTCCCCCTCCTACAGGCCCCCCGCCCCTCGCAACCTATCAGTGGTCCTCACTAGAGGAATAGGGTCCAGGATTTGTGCTGTTCCATTCTAGATAAGGGCCACATGGTTGTAAGGCAGGTGAACAGGTAATGGCTTCCTTCTCTATGCAGTCCTGCCTCTCTCCAGGTACACAGTGCCCAGGCCAGCTGGCCAGCAGTTACAGGGTTTACAAGCTTGGCAAAGTCTACTTGTGCAGAAAAAGTGCATCGAGCCTCGTGTTTATCTGTCAGCTCTTAACAGCTTCCATGAGTCCAGAGACTCTAGACTCTGCTATGATAGGGGCAATTCAGCATGCCTTTGGCAGTCCTCAGATGCCCCCTCCAAGTCGGCCATGGCCCCTCCAAGTCTTGCACCTGCTCTTGGAAATTCAAGGAGACAGAACTGAGGCCAACAGCCTCAAGGCTACGAGAACCACCTTCCTCTCTAGGAACTGTGCAACAAGACAAGGAGCAGCTGGCCCAGATGACCCAGAGCCATGAGTGTCATAACCATGATGCATTGCGTGGCGAGGTGACAGGATGATAGAAAGGTACTCGGCATCCTTCTTCACTGGGCAGTGTGGTAATTACTTAATTGAAGACCAAAGAACTGTACGTCAGCAACAGTGGTAGTAAATGTTTTCCATTGTGTTTCTATTTTCAACATGCCCTTTTCTGTCTCCTGGTAATAAGGAAAATTTGCACCTTCAGGGACTGTTTGTTCTGATTTATTCTTCTCTCCTATTTCATTCATTTCATGACAATCCACTGGGAAATCAGAAAAAAAAAAAGTTAAGCCAGTCTTTACAGAAGGCAGCAGGGCAAGAATTCTTTGCCTTGATAAACAGAGACTGTGTGCAATGGATGTTCCAGAGTGGACAGACTGTGAAGGTGCATTGGACACCACCCATTTGCAGTTTGTGTCATTGTAGAGCCACCCTGGGATGAATGGGATGCTGTCATGTGGATACAGGACTGAGGTGCCTTTACTTTAAGTGATGCTGTTACTGCGTTCTCAGGTTCAGAAGCAATTCTTCCTCATAAGTCTGGGTTGTTGAAATGCTATGTGGACAACACAGCTTTTGCTGATGTCACTCAGCTCAACATCATCTTGGTGCCCATTGATTGCTGAATTGTCTGATGACGAAGGAGTAAGTTACCCTTTTAGACTGGAAACAGTCAGGATTCTGCTTTCTTTAACCTCCTCTCTGTCCTTGATTGCAGGGGAAATGGACTTCTTGGCTAACACTGAAAAGGAAAATCTAAATGTGATTGGAAAGCTTTTCTGAGCATTATCAGAGCTATAACCCTATAGGAATTCCAGCTAACAGCTCCTGGCAGGACCCCTTTACTCACTGAGGGTCATAGACCATTCAAGGTAGAACATCTCTCAACTCTGAATTACTTTGGATTCTCCTGGAATGATTCACTCTGATATTGAAAAATCCCTATTCATCTTTTAAGAATGCTCAGCTCAAATGTCACCTTCTCTGTGATGATCCTGACCCTTCCCTAGAATCACAGTGTTACAAAGAGTGGGGATGAAGGGAGGTGCCCATCATGCCACTCGAAGTCTAGGTTCACATTTACATTGGTTCACACCCCCAATTATGTTTCCTACAAAGACCAAAGCCTTTCCCAAAAGCCTATGAATTTATGGTTATGGAGATAATGGTTTCTGGCCCTTGCTTTCTTGTTGTAGTCTCTGATTTCTACCACATTAATCCAAACAAGAAATTCGAACATTTTACCATGTTCACTTAACACAACAAAAGAGTTAAACATCCAATCCTGGTAGTAGACTCACCAAAGAGCAGAGTGACAGAGCTGGAGGAAGCAAAAGAGAGTGGGTATTATGTTCTTGCTATTATGACAAAATACCTGAAACTGAGTAACTTGTAAATAACAGAAATTTATTTCTCACTTTTCTGGAGGCTGGGAAGGTCAAGATCAAGGTTCCAGTGGATCTGGTGTCTGGTGGGAGTCACTCTCTGATTCCAAGATGACTCCTTCTCACTGTGTCCTCACGTGGAAGAAGGGCAAAAAGGGACAAACAGACCCCTTAAAGCCATGTTATAAAGGTACTAATCCCATTTATGGGGGAGCCCTCATGACTTAATCACCTTCCAAACACCCTACTTCTTAATACTATTGCCTCAGGGATTAATTTTCAATGTGAATTTTGGAGAGAGACAAACATTTAAACCATAGTGTTCTGCCCCTGGCCCTCTAAAATTCATGTGCATCTCTCATACAAAATATATTCATTCCATTCCAGTAGTCCCAAAGTTCTTAACTCATCCCAGCATCAATTCAAAAGTCTTAAGTCCAAAGTCTCATCTAAATCGGATATGGGTGAGATTTAAGGTGCAATTCATCCTTAGGCATATAAAATAAAACAAGTTATGCACTTCCAAAATAATAGGAGACTGGCATGGAATAGACACTCCCATTCCAAAAGGGAAAAATGGGAAGGAAAAAAGGGTAACTAATCCCAAATAAGTCCAAAGTCCAACATGGCAATCCATATTAAATTTTAAGGCTACAGAATAATCTTTGATTCTATGTCCCACCTTCTGGACACACTCGGATGTAGATTGGGCCTCCTAAGACTTTGGGTGACCCCAGTCTCACAGCTTTGCTGGGCACAATCTACACAGAAGCTCTGTGGATCAGAGCCTCATGCCTGTAGCTTCCCCCGGTTCTATATTTCTGAGGTATCAGAAATATATTCTGATATTCAGAATACCAGAAATATATACTGGTATTCTGGGGGGCTCTGTCACGGTCCAGCTCCTGCAGCAGTTCTCTATCTGAATCCCAAGGCTCCCCAGGGTATAACTGAAATCTAGGTGGAGATAGCCTTGCCCCCATAGAACTAGCACCATATGGACATTGCCAAGGTTTATCACCTGTGATTTCCAGCGAGAACCCCAAGCTGTACCTGGGTCCACTACAGCCCCACCTGGGGCAGCTGAGAAGCACTGTGCCCCAATGTGGGAGCAGAGATTTGAGGCAGTGCTGGGCAGTGAGAACCATGGTCTCACAGATACCCTGGTCCCCTCCTTTGAAATAATTCTGCCCTTGAAATCTGGTCCTGAGGCTAGGGTTGTGGCTCAGTGGTAGAATACTTACCTACTATGGGTGAGGCACTGGGTTCGATTCGCAGCACCACATATAAATGAATAAAATAGAGGTCCATCAACAACTAGAAAAATATTTTTTAAAAAAATCTGGTCCTTCTGGGCCTGTGATTAGGAGTGGCAGACTGGACAATATCCAAAATGCCTTCAGGTCATTCTTCCATGATCTTGATCAATAGAACCTGGCTTCCTCAGACTCAGACTAATCTCCTTGCCAAACAGTTGCTTGACCACACCCTTGATGTGCACTACTGAACACGCATTCTTAATTTACAGTCTGAGAATTTTCCAACTCTTCAGGTTCTTCTTTCCTCCAGATCAAAATTCCATCTTTAATTCATTTCCCTCTTCCCATATTTTATGATAAACAGTCAAGAAAAGCTATGCAGCTCCCTCAACACTTGACATGGAGAACATTTGATTTCTTCCACCAGATATCCTAGGGCATCACTCACAAGTTCTGCCTTCCGAAAAACAGTACAACATGAGCATAAGTCAGTCAAGTTCTTTGCCATTTTATAAAAAAGGGTGGTCTTTCCTCCAATGCCAAGTACAATGTTCCTCATTTCCACCTAGGACGGCATCTGAATTGTCTATACCCTCGATATTTCTGCTATATTCTAAATGGTTGCACTTGGAAATCTCTAAGAAGATTGAGGCTTTCCCTAAAGCTTTGTTCTCCTTTAAGACCTCACAAGAATAGCACTTTACAGCCCAGCCTTCACCCACTACCCTGTCCTAAGTCAATTCTACAGTTTAAGGTGTCTGTTTCAACAGTACCCACTTCTGATACCAAGTTTTTATTTCAGCCCATTGCTGCTGCTATAAAAAAAAAATACTTCAGACAGGTAAGGTATAAATAATAGAAACTGATTTCCACTGTTCTAGATGTTAGGAAGTTCAAGATCAAGGTGCCAACAGATTTGCTGTGTCATAAGGGTTTGCTATTGGCTTCCAAGATGGCATCTTCAGACCACGTCCTCACATGATGCAAGGGCAAAAAGGGACACATAGACTTCCTCGAGCCCTTTCATAAAGGCACTAATCCCATTTTCAGGGGACCCTAATGACATAATCACTTTCTAATAATCACCCTGTTCTTTATACTATTGCATTGGGGATTAAGTTTCAATCTTAATTTTGGAGGGACACAAACATTCAAACCATTATACAGAGTACCTCCTAACAATTGGAAGTCCAGCACAGACATTCCCATTATTCAAAAGCCCTCTTTGGTCTCTCACTAGTAGGCTCCCCATATGACACTAGTCTGATGTATCCTATATCCTCCTCTTATCTCCTTCTTGATACCTCGGCCCCAGAAAAAATGCAGAGCATCTCATCAGTGTCCCACACACCCACAAAGGCATTTACCCACAGACAGTTGTCTATGTAGGAAGACTTTTGGGGATCACTATTAAGATATTGTTTTTCACCCAGTTGCATGAATCATTCCTTCATCTTCATAATGGAGCATTCCCCCAAGACACACACACGCACACACACACACACACACACAAACACACATACAAACACCTTTTAGCACAGTATTTTATTTATGTGCATGTCTGGATTGATCCAATGCATTTTGTCATTCATCGATGATTAATAGTAAACTACTGAAGAGTTATTGTGTGGTTTTAATTTTTTAATCACTCTGATTTTTAGTGTAAGAACACAGTATAGCAGTGCAAAAGATTTGTGATTACACTACTAAGGAGACTTCCTACAGAATCCAGGAAAAAGTCAAGTCAGCTTAGACTAGAGCAGCGGGGAAGGAGAATTTTGATGGATCCAAGAGATAATTTAGAGACAAAATGGGATTTGGGGATTGATTAGATATGGGATTCTATGCACTGAGCTGGGGGACAATGAAAGAAAATGAATTACTTTCCTGATATGTTCAAGTTGAGATGCTGGGCAGGTGAAGAGGTCTAAGAGGTAAGTGGGTTTGCATTAGGAAAGATCGGACTGAAGTTGGAGACCTGAGAGTTGTCGGGATATGGATGGAACTAGAAGTGTACACATGGATAAGGTCACTGGGGAAGTGTACATATAATACAGAACAGAATCAAGAGCCCTGGAGATACAGAACAGCATCAGCAGAGGAAGAGCAGTCAGGAAGGCAGAAGAAAGACCAGAAGAAAACATTGACTCAGGAGGCAAGAAAGCATAAGAAGGAAAAAGTGAATGAGTACCTAGTGAGTGATCAAGTAGTATGAAACCCAAAAACACTGAGGACTCTGATTGTGTGACTGGATTCCACCAGCCAATCAAGAAATAGATCAGAATCTTGGCAGAAAGATCAGGTTTGATCACACTGAGTTAAAGATGCTTCTGGAACATATTGACGGAGGAATCTGTGCAAAGAGTGCAAATGCATACCCCTTCACTGAATTCAGCAGCACATGCTCAGTGTCTCCCCCATGCCAAGCACAATACCTGGCAATAGACAAGTGGAGAGAAAAGATACATTCCTGCCTTCTGGAAGGGAGATAAATCACTGAATTAACTAAGGTTGGGATGCGGTGTGGAGGAGGAGCACAGTCAGGGCTGGGTAGTCACATTGCCTAGAGACAGGCTCAGAGAGTCAAAGATCTGTTTTAAATATCTCAAGTCCATGTCTCTGGATTTTCCTACATTCCTTCATGTTTTCTCACATCTCCTTCATGTGGTCTTTTGTCCCCTTATTTCTCCTGACTGATGCGTATGGGTTTTGGGGAATCTGTCCCTTCTGTGAAAGATTGTATATTCCTCTTTGATCTTGAGGACCTATATGATAGCTTGAAGTTCTTAACCATGTGGGAAGGGGGTGGGAATTAGGGAGGCTTTTTAGAAATACACATGCCCCTGGGAAATGATATTAGCCTAATTATATTTTTATATTGTGCACATGTACAAATATGCAATAAGAAATCCCTCCATTATGTACAGTTACAATGCATCTAATATAATCCTAATATTTCCACACAATCCTGTTCCCTAATCACCTCCAAACCCAGGCCCAGAACAAGACTGAGGATAAAGCAGGTGTTTGGGAACTGAAGGCAGACCCAGAGACGAAGTAGAACAAAGAGGAAGGGAAGAAGCTTCTGGAAAGGCCCCCAGGCTTCCTCCCAGAACTGGTAGTCAGTGGCAGCTCCACCAGCTGAAAGAGAGGGATAAACTTAGGAAAGAATAGTACTTTCTTTTGCTCCGAAACTTGATCAAATTGTTGCTTGAACTGATGTCACAATCTCTACCCTTTTTAATTAGCTTCCCTAATGACACCTGAAATTATTCTGATTAACTAAAAAAGGCCATGGACAGGAGGCACCATTTTTGCCACTGTTGGTATCTTATCACCCCAATGACACAATGTGGTGACTGAGTTCCTGGCTAATGATTATATTTTCACAACATCCCAGCTCACGCACAGAGACAAATCTCATTCCATCTGCTTTTGCTGCTAATGGGTCGGTGATGTTCCCATAGTTAATTATAGCAATTACATAGAAAATAATGTGTTTACTCAGAAAAGCCAGATTTGGTTTTTGTGATTGGATAGTTTTGACAGAAGCACAACAGATTCTAAGAAGGTGAAGGTCTTTGCTCTGTCACATAAAATCCCTTTCTGCTGTAACCATGAAAAATGCTGCTGAAGATATTGTCTGTTATATTGTCTGGGACCTTAAGTTGTCTGGGAAATGTACTCCAAGAAGCAATGACATTGCCCTCTAAACTCACTGCTATTACTCACAGCTCAGCTAATTCTCCTGTTTCTGGTTAGGAGTGTTATTATTTAAAAGGCCTAATATTCAAAGGGAATTAACATGAGCTGAACTGAAGATAGACCTTCTTTTATTTAATCTGTTTTCTTACTGTCTTTCACATCCTACCCATTTTTCAAGACTGAATGGCTTTATTTACATATTTGTTCTCCTCTGCTTCCTTTCCTCAAAAAATGCTTTTAATACAGAATAATTTCCTCACTATCTTTATTTTTTCTTTAACTAGAAAGGGAAGTTCTAAAGCACACCCTTCTTGCTATTTGCATATTACAACCAATGTAACCCAAATGGCAATGATCAGAGACTTCCTTGCTTGGACATCACTACTCTGCTTTAGCTCAGCTCCCCTCATCCTAGCACCATGATGTCACTGAGCAAGGTCATCAGCCCCATGGGTTTGTCTCTCCTCTGCTTCCTCCTCTGGCTTCCAAGATACCACCATCTCTCACTTTCCTTCTATTTCACTAATCACCCTAGCACAGGCTGAACAAGAAGCCAGTAAAGGAGTTAGACATTGTGTGACCAATGATAGGGAGAAAACCAAGAGAGGAAGATGCCAGAGAAACCAAGAGAAAGGAGTAGTTCACTTTTTCAAACAGGGCCGGGGAAGACAAAAATGGTGATATGGCCTTGGGTTGGCAATATGAAGACCAAGCAGACTTGACAGGATCAGCCTCAGTGTAGCCATGCAGGTAGAAGGCTGTTTAGTAGAATAGAGGAGAGATGGATCACAAGCCAGTGCAGACACTGACCATAAACAATGCTTTAGAAGAGAAACAGAGAAATGCATCCTTGAAAGGAAAGGATATAAGGCCAAAGGAAGTTTTTGCTTTTGTTTTTTAAGATGGGAGATTCTAGAAAACATTTGCATCTGGATGGAATACCATAGAGAGGGGCACATCATAGGTGAGAGAGAGGGAGGGGGAGACACAGGAGACTTAGTTATTTTGCTGCTGTGACTAAATGATCTGACCAACACAATTATGGAGGAGGAAAGGTTCATTTGAGGGCTCACAGTTTCAGAGGTCTTAGTCTACAGAAGGCCAGCTCCATTCCTTGGGGCTCAAGGTGAAGCAGAACATCATGGTTGGAAGAGCATGACAGAGGAAGCAGCGAGAAAGAGTCTCCACTCTCCAGATCCAAAATATATAGCCCATAGCCACGCCCCAATTCCCACCTCCTCCATCCACACCCTACCACTTCAATTAATCCCATCAGGGATTAAGTCACTGATTGAGTTAAGACTCTTACAACCCAATCATTTCTCCTCTGAATCTTCCTGCATTGTCTCACATGTGAGATTTTGGGGGACACCTCACATCCAAACCATAGCAAGGAGCAATGTCCTTGAGAGGGCAGAAGAGGAAAACAGGGACACTTCATCCATTATAACAAGTGGCAAGGCAGAGAGCAAGGTACAGATCAAGGAGATCTGGAGATTCGATGGCCAGATTATGTTTATTCCTGACAGCCCCTATGTTCTCAATAAAGTATGATCAGGGTTATTACATGAAAATGAACAAAGAGAAAGGCATTGGGATTTCAGGAGAGAGAAGATGTATGAAAACATCATCCATTTTGGAGCGTGAGTAAAGAACATCCCAGGAAGTGCAGTAATAAATACATCACTGACAGCGATTTGTGGTCCTGAATTTAGAACGAGGCTGGAAAATAATAGAAATGTTGCACGTAAAGCACTTATCCCTGCTCCGGCACACAGGACGTGCTCAGTAAATGCAAGCTATTGCTATTTTGCCACACAAATATTTCTTCATTAGATGAGATCCAATCCTATCAAAAAAAAAAAAA
>JAJEJO010005435.1:0-10584 GCA_020662805.1 Glaucomys volans | reverse complement strand
TTTTGGGAAGCTGTCTCTGGATCTAGAGAGAGAGGGATAATGATCCCACTGACATTTCCAAGGTAATTTTCTTTAAGAGTGTATTTTTGCCCTCAAGCACCTTCTGAATCCCATGCTGTCATCATCAGGGGCTATTAGTGACTTTCCCAGGTACTTTGTTTATGTGGAGGAAATAGCTTTATTTTGCTGTCACTGCCCCAAACCGCAGACACAATGTACATACAGAACACATTCTCCTGCAGAAGGATTTCCATCTGCAGGGCCAGACTACGGAAGGACAGCACCTGGGGACAGGAGGAGCAGTGACCTCTGAGCGGGAGTCCACACCTGCCGACTTCATCCCCAGCCCTGGGCGCCGTGCGGGGTCCCTGAGCTTCCCTTTCCTCAACGAAAACATGAAGGCAGAAATGACTGTGAACACTATTTAATCTCTAGAATTCCAAGAAATGTATGTGACCAGGCACAGGAGAAGGACACAGGGTGGCTAAGCAAGGTTAGTAAGGGTGGGTTTCCCTTTCTGTCTCTGATAAACACCTAAATACCAAGAGGAAGGTTTGCACTCAGCACACGTGCACGTCCATACTCAACACAACCTGAGAAGGGAACATCACGGGTATATTAACAAGGACAGTGCCCTAAACTCACATGAAAAGGATTTGGGGGCTCAAACCTCACATAAGGCACCATCTATGTTATAGGAACCCAAGGGACATTCAGGAATGCTGACCAGATACATAGTTGTGGACAAAAAGAAGAAAAGAGAACACATTACCCTGAGTCTGCTGCTTTCTTATTATTATGGAGTTTCTAAATCTGTGTGGTCCTACATGATGCTGTACAGGAAAGAGACAAAGATCCAAAAGGGAAGACAGAAGAAAGGCCAAGAAAGGCATTTATATATATTTGATGTTTCCTTATTATCAAAGCTAAAAATGGGCAGAAGAAAATTTTTTCAATGTTAAGGAGGAAACAAGGGAGAAGAGGGAATGGAAAGTAAGGAAAAAATAAAAAGCCGTTGCCAAACCCGAAACCTTCCTGAGATGCCCTTCGCACAGGATGAAGATCACCCAGGAAAGGATGTGGATTCTCCACCCCTTGCTGAGGTAACCAAACAGGTAGCTTTTTAAAAACAGGTACAATAGGGAAAAATAAAAACTGCTCATTCACATGTCTCCTCACGACTTCTTGCTAAGGGGGAAAAAAATTAAAAATGGCTCAAGGTAATTACAGTGGAGAGAGCTGTAAGGCTGGGCTGGTCCTGAGTCTGAAGAGGGAGTCGCAGTCCAGATGGTGGAACTCTTGTGAGTGTCTCTGCTCACACTGCTGGAGCTCCCCATGGAAGGGACCTTCCCTGTAGTGAGGACATAGTTGTCACCATGGTCTGTCAGAGAGGGCCTAGAGGAAGCCAGGGGCCCAGGTGGGAAGCTCTGCCCATGTCAGGACACTTGGTGATCTTAACCCATTGATGGATTTTCATGACATTTCAGCAGTTACTTACCAGCCAGAGGGCACTGAGAATGAAGCCCAAACAAAGTAGCTCACAATATTCAGCAAATACATTTGTTGGGTGCTTTGTAAATATAAGCCTATTAACTTGAAGAGTTAAGTTTGTAAGCAAGCTTTGGCCATGATCCTGTTGGTGGTCTTTTCATAGAGTAGTAGAAGGCTCTAAAGAAGGCAGGAAGCTCAGAGGAGAAAGGAACAGACAGCCAGGGACCACAGGGGTGCAGACATCTGTCTCATGGTTCTAGGAGGCTGGAAGGGAGGCTGTAAGGGAAGCTAGAAAGAGGCTGAGGATGAGAACACTGGCCACCAAGTTGATTCTGCATCAATATTTTATTCACAATTTGCTCAGTCTAAGACTTTTTCATGAATGTTAAATAGTTTCTTTTCTCCTTAGGAACATAAATCATTTTTGATTAGGAACTAAGACTTAATTGGCCTATTTCCCCCTTTTTTCTTCTAGCATTTCCTGCAGCCTGTGCCTCTGGTCTCATTAGAGTTGGTTTATAACTAGACCCTAGCTCTCGGCCTAGAAATGTTGTACTTATGATTTGAACATAGAGGCTTGAATTACATTTGTAGCCAATTTTGATTTTCAGTTTTGGAAAAGACTGTTTTTCATTTGCCATCATGACACAATGCCCTCATATTCAAGTTGAAGAAATACTTAATTTGGGTCCATCCCACAGGCTGTCCAGGGCCAGCCTGCATTTCACGAGGTTCCCTCCAAGTAATTCTCCAGAACCTTTATCCTCTCGTGGACTTCAGGTTTTGGTGTTAAGCACAGGATATTTACCTGAGGTATTTAACTTGTGTTTGGAATTAATAAATATCCTACCTGTGCTTCAGGGGATATAATTCTTATTTCAGAAAAAGCCCCTTACTTCATGGATGTCTCTGTGCTTTTATAGACATTTCCTGAGATTCCCACTTCTGGGCCAGCCTATGAATTTACTCCTTGGCTTATATCCCCATACTTTAGTGTTACTTGAATTCAAAGTCCAAATATTTCAAAAAATATCCTTGTTTTGCACTAAGGTCAATGACAATTTTGAAGGTACATAAACTAGACCAGTGATGAAATAGAGGACCTCACAGATATGACATCAGTTGGTACATGCAAGAACATAGAGGTCAAGGTCACTTGTAAAAGCAACCAGTAATCTTAAGTGCTGCACACCAGTGTCATGTATTGGACACACTTTTTCCTATATCAACACTTTAAAACACTGCTATTTAGATGTATTTGCTTGTTTCCACATGAATTCAGAAATATTTAGAAGAAAAAATATTCATTATTAATGTATAATCTTGTTTATGGAACATGTTTCAGGAAATTCTCCAAGACACTGTTACTAGGATCTGTTTAAACAGAACCATAAGCTTGGACCTGGAAAGAAATGGTCCAGTTCTCAGAAATCCTGTATAATTAACAGGACCACTGAAATCATCCCAGAAAGAAGAGCCTCATCATCTTGCTGTTCCTTCCACTTGTGACTCACAGGCTGAGTCTCATGGCCCAGGCCTCATCGCCTAAGGACTAATTAGTGCATTTACCTTTCACTTGTATCTACCATGGAGACAAATGCCTCCTTCATTCCGGTTTCATAGCAAACTTCATTAATGTTGCTTCTTCCTGCTGGAGTGTTCTTCTCTCAATCTCCATAAGTCTCCATGTAGCCATCTTTAAAGACAATTACCACATGCTCTATGTATCTTCTTTAATACACTCTATAGGACAAAGCCACTAATGTTGCAGCACGTCCTCCTCTCTTGTGGTATCAGCATGTAGCTGTTCACATGGTTGACTTTGCTCTCCTGAGTGCAGGACCAGGTCTGACTCATCTTTCATTGCCCAAGCTGCTGAGCTCTCACCAACTCAATTGCGGCAACTATGCAAAACCATGCGGAATGAATGAAAAATCTCCTGAGAAACCATGAATTAATGTCCAGTAAGATTAAGACTCGAGGCGATGGATACTTCCAAGAGATTGACTGCACTTCCTTAGCTGCAAGAATGCCTACCAGCTAATTGGTTATGAATGGAAGAATTCACAATGACTAAGTGTGGCGTGTTTAATTTTAGTGAAGATATTTGCAGACACTCGACAGCCTGGACTAATTTAAACAGGCGTTGGGTGTAAAGCATAATTCAGCTGCTGTAAGATGAGCAGTAGAGAGAAGCCTGTGCTGTGATAACGGGGTGATCTGATGACATGTATTTATGCCCCCTCCTGGCTGGTGGAAGGGGCTGGCTCTGAGTTTCCTAGCAAAGGGAACGTGCACATGTGAATACGCTCATGTAAATAGCAGATGCAGTGAGCGAAGTTCCCACCCTTGGTTAATGCCACAGCTTGGATTTCCAGACCTCATCGATACCAGGCCAGTGCACTTCAGCTTTGCTCCAGGGAGGCCTTGGCCAGGTGGGTGACACCATGAAAACTTTCAGAGAGGACTTGCAGAAATGCCCTCAGCTCCTACGAGAAAAATCCAGGGGTGGAAACCTCCTCTTATGTCACTCATGTATTTTGCAGATTTGAGCAAAAGAAGAATTTGGAAGGTTTTTCAAAACTACCCCAAAATGTCTGATATGAGGAAGACATAGAACAACAAATAAAACATTCTTTTATTTCCATTTTGAAGGAGATTACTAAAATTTGGACCTGAAATTGCTTCTTGTCTTGGAGGTTTCCCTGACTTGGCATGGCACTTAAAAGTTTAGTGATCCCCATATCTTGGCCTCTCTCCAACTTAGTTCCCCCGTTTGCAAAATGTGTCTGTCATAAGCAGCTCTCATCATTTGATAAACAGATTATAGAAACAGCATGTTGTTGAGCACCACTTTTGGATTTTCACTCTTATTAAAGAGTTATGCAAGGTTTTGCAAATGTCAGCAAAATATAAAGTGCTAATGGAGGTGAGGCTATCATCAGCTAAGTAGCTACCACTTCAGTGTTTTTGAATGTTCTTGCAATTAAATTGCCCACCCTTGGAAATCAGGCAGAATATCCCTGTGCATTCACTAAGTTTGATGTCTAATAAATTAAAGAGTAAAATCCCATTATTAATATGAAATTTAATAATATATTTAACCATCCATATAATGTCATTGACATCAATAATAATTTTTTGATTGTTTACAATATAAAGTTGTAAAAATTTCTGTTTTACAAAAATACTCATAGGAAATGTGTCATGATATCACTTTATTTTAGTATTTGCCTATGGAGTCAATAGGGCAACACTTTTAACTTTATTCTTACAGATTTTATTAAAACTTTGGTCATTAGTTTATTCAACTAATATCTAAAAATCAATTTTCTACCAGTGAGATTGCCCTCTGCTCCACAGTGTGTAATACAAAAGATAAATACAGAGTAATGTTCCAGACTTGAGGTAACATTGCTGCTCTAGAACCTGGGCTCCGGAACCTCCCGCTTCTGTGTATCAGATGCCTGCTCTGTCTGCAGCTAAGGAATACTCAGGAATGAAATGATTTTAATAGAAAAAAATCAATGAATTATATTTTATATATGTATGTTTGTGTGTGTATGTGTGTGTGTATATATATATATATACATATATATATATGTGAATATATGAAAGGTGTTCTTGGATTAAAGTGGAATTTGTACCTACATGTATTGCCTAATGCTTTTCTTAGTTTTTAAAAGAGTTGATTTTCTAAGACAAGATTAAAGAAAAATAATACAGGCAACAATAAAGCTTATAAAATTCAAATGTTTGAGGAAATTTAAACTTTACAACATGTTTAAATTTAAAGAGAAAATATACATAAAATCAAAAAATGAATGCAGCGTATCTATTGTATTCAGTTGTTATTGCATGTGAAATAAAAGTACTTGAATGTCATTGATAAATTGTGTTTAACAGTAGTGGAGAATCACTTGATCCGTCACAGTTTCTGAATCATAAACACGTTCAGGTAACATTGTTCAGTTTGTCATAAGAATCACAGGGACAGCATCTACAAACAGACTAATCCCTCTCTGAGTTAGTCTGCAAAACCAGATTTTTCAGAGTCCTAGAAATTGGTATTTTTGAAAATATCATTTTTTTCCCTAAATAGGAGAAAGCTATTCTAAGAAAAAGCAAAACAAAACAAAACAAAACAAAACAAAAGGAAATGCTGCTTTCAAAATTAATTAATGGTAAAGAGCATTGGGGCGTAGAGGAGGTGACTGTTTTACCCGACACAGAACACAGGGTCCTGGGTAGTCAGCAATCTCCTATCTAAAACCCCCAAATCTTCTCCATCTGCAGGGAGGAAAATTTGAGTAATTTCTCATCATTTGCTTCTTTATCAAGTTATCGCTGGTGCTCTTTCCTCTCCTGGGACAGCAGGGGATTTTCATGTCTAGGAACATAACAATGCAGTAATCCTGAAATTGTTCACCACTGAAGTGAGACAATGAACCTCTCCAGGTCCTGAATTGCTACGTTGTTTCTTCAAAAATAAATAAAACCCTTTCTAGGAACAAAAAGCAATTCTCAAAATGTGTTCATCTACCAGAGCAAAGGGCCTTATCTCCAGAGGAGATGTGTGTGTTTGTGTGTGTGTGTGTTTATGTGTGTGTGTGTGTTTCCTGGTTTGCACGTGCTAATACGAAGTATAGTGCAAGCACAAAATTTTTTTTAAAAATAAAAAACTAAGTTCAAGGTCTAGTGGTAGGTGCTGAACTCATCACATTCTGTGGCTTTAAATAGGTTTCTTACCACAAATGAAAAATGTAAAGAATTTGTACTTAGGATACATTTAGCTAAAAATACAAGCACATTCAAAATATAAACAACAGATAAAGTAAATTCTATTTTATTTTACTCACATTCTGCATTTTACACAAATTCAGATGCAATATTAAGATATCTGGTTTATCTCATTGGTAGAACCCAGTGTGCATTCAAATCTTCTTTAAAATTTTTATTATAAAATGATAACTCTATGCTATAGAAAATATAAGAAAATTACAAAGGAAAAAACTTTGATATTTTTACCATTCAGTGATAATAATATTTTGATTATTTATTTCTATTTTTAAAACAGGCTCATCTTTATTATATGTCTTTTTCATCCTGCTTTAAAAACTCTGTATTTAATGTTTTTCAAGATATTCAAATATTATTTGATACCATTATTATTTTTTTTTATTGTAAGAACACAACGTCAATCTACAACCTAATGACTATGTAAGCGCACAGCCCGCAGTGTTCTCTAAGGCACTACGTTGAACAGTTGGTCTCTAGAATCTGATGATCTGGCATAACCAGAGCTTCATACACTGGAATAACAGCTCGTCCCTTGTCCCTGTTCCCTGGCCAAAGCCATTCTACTCTCTGCATCCCTGAGCCTGACAATTAAATCTCACAGAAGTGGAATCAAGCAGTGTCTGTCCTGAGACTGGCTGATTTCCCTCAGTACAAGGTCACCAGGTTCATTGTGTTGCAACATCTGACTGGATTTCCCTCATTTCATTTTGCGTATTATCACATTCCACGTGTTTAGCTACACACACACTTTTTTTAACCCATTCATCTATTAATAAATATCTTGCTTTTTCCATATTTTGGCTCCTGTGAATACACAGCAATGAATAGGTGGCAGATATTTCTTGGTGATCCGTATTGTAATTCATTGAATAGACCCTTGGAGTTGGGATAGGTGGTTGTACAGTATTTCTATTTTTAATTGAATGAGGAGTCCCTGGACTGCTGTCCATGGCAGCTGCACCCTCCCACATTCCCACCTCCACTCTGGCCACGTACGCAGTATGTCTCACTAATAAATCTTTGTACCCTGAATCTTCCCAGGACCCTACAAACTACTTTACTTGGTCATTGAGTGTGACACTTCTCACCTGATGTTCAGTGTGTGACTTTGTCACTGAGGACTCTTGGGTTAATATTCACCAAGAACACTGGTCTGTAGTTTTCTTTGTGTGAAGTCTCTGGCCGGCTGTGCTGTCAGGGCAATACTGACTCCATACAATGAATCTGGAAGCAGTGTTGCATCATCATTTGTGGAAGAGATTGAGACCTTTAGTAGAATTCAACAGCCATTATTAAACTCTGAATAAGCCTCTCCTCCTTTATCTTTCTCTTCTTCTGGGGCTACCATAACATGTATGTTGATCAGTTCGATTGTGGCCCATAAGTCTCCAGAACTTTCTTTATATTTTTATCCTTTGTTTAGATTTTACTCCTCTGAGTGGATTATTTCCAATGACCTGTCCTTGAGTTTGATAACCCTTCCTTCTTCTTGATCCAGTCTTCTGTTGAAAACCTATGGCGATTTTTTTTTTTTTTAAGTAAACCTACAGTATTAATCAGCTCGTTGGTTTCTGCTTGGTACTTTTTAGTATTTTTCCATATTGTTGTTATTCTCTTTGATTATGCATTTTCTCCTGACCATATCAAAACATTCATGACTTCTTATCTTTATAACTGTCATGACCTGCACAACATTTACTCAGCTGCCCAAACCAGGTGGCCAGGGGATTAGAAAAAGTTTGTAAATAGACACAAAAGTAGAAAAAGTGGGGCCCAGTGGTCAGACAAACTTCTGATGGAGGCCACAAGCAGTCTCAGCATGCTTATTATATGGGTTTGAACATCAAAAGGATTTACTGAGAAAGCTTCTTCAAGATAAGCAAAGCCAAAGTTGAGGGTAAAACAGCTCAGCTGGGACTTATCAGCTTGCCTCCATAACTCTCTACCTCCTGGCAGTTGGCATTTAAACTCAAGGCTATCAACTAATAAATTCTGTGGCTGGCACCGAATCCCCCTTGTAACAGATCATCACCATCACCTGGGTGGTTTCATTACCTTCACACCAGGAAATCCCCAAAAGAGGGGTCACCTCTGTCTCTGGGCAGTTCAAAGCAATGATTCATTCACTGCTCCACACATAAGAGTTACTTTATAACTTATCACATATAGTTACTTTATAAGTTATACCTTACTACTTATTATCTTTAGTGGTGTTATTTTGTATTTTCTGTCATGTAAATTCCCTATTTTTATTTCACTGGGATCTCACTAGGATCACTGTCTATAAGGTTTTTTTTGGGTTGTGTGTGTTTGTTTGTTTTGGAACATATTACTTTTTTTTTCATTTTCCTTGATTTTTGCATTGTGTCTGGAAATTAGATAAATCAAACAACTTTCTCAGTCTTCACAAACTGGTTTTGTTCAGAAAAAAATTTTCACCAGTGAGCACAGCCCAGGAGTCTGGGGGTACTTCACACTGCGTGCTCCCCCAATGCCCCTTCTTTGCTCTCAATGGCCCCCAGGCATCTAGAACAGGCCCTGTCCTATCCTCTCTGCAGCACAGGGGCACTTAGGTAGTCCCTGGAAAAATTGCAATTGGACCAGGGGTTCCTCTCCTTGCCTGTCCAGGCAAAGCTGGGAGTGGGGCTTCCTCCCAGTTGTGTGCAGCTCTACCGGGGTGGAGCTGATGGTGAGATCTTGTCTTTACTACTCTCGCCAGATTGGATGGGACTGATTTCCACACACTCAGATGCAGGGAAATGATATGGCAAATTTCTTTGTGTCCATGAGTGCATACTTTCTTACCTACAAAAGTCACTGAGGTCAAGGTTATAAACATCTCATGGAAACGCATTACAAGGTTTCAAATTGCACTTCAGCACTGTTGTTCCAGTTTCCTTTCCTCAGAGCAATGCATGGGAATGCGTGCTTTCCCGCAGCGTGGTCCCTTCCACACTTCATCTTAGGATGAGAGGGCTATGAACATGCAGGCGAGGCCTGTGTATCACATGGCATCTAAGCAGGAAGGAAAAAGCACACACACTTTGTGAACATATGAGCATTTTTCAGATGAGGAAAACACAAAGGTCAAAGCCATGCTGGGCACAGGTTTTTGTCTTGTTTTAAATTTCAAATTTTCTCTGCCTTCCTCTTCTGACCGCCATCCTTACCTGTTGTTAAAGGTCAGGCAACCAGCTGTAAGCAACAGTGACAGCAGGCCGGCTGGACCTCAGGTACTCCGTGACGAATATTCAGGTAACATAAAGCCCTGATTTCATTTCCAGTATTGTTTTAATCACCATCTAACATAAGCTTCATGAGTAAAAGCATCAATTCACAAAAACAAATATTAACCTGTGATATTTTTAAAAAGTTTTGATAAGAATAAATATAATCATTTAAAATTCTACAGAATTTACACCAGAAACAAACTAGCAATACTCCATGCCACATTTTTGCTATATCAGGAGAGGTTGTGCATAATTTATAAGAAACTAATTTAGTCTTGAACATAAATTTTCTGGTGGTTGAGAAAGAGCTCTTTATTATGCATGTTTTATGATTTAACTTTTTCTCCTGTCCCTGTTAAAATGTATGATGTGACTCACTCATGCTTTAACTTCTTACCACATAGATTATGGACCAGTAGGGACCACTACACAAATCTCCAGCCACATGCTTGTCACCATTGTGAATAAGACCATTGCATTTATAATTCAATAAGAAATTAGATGGACATTTCAGATTCCTCTCTTAAGCATCTCATTTCACAATCTAATAAAAACCCCATTTCCTTAATAGATATTATTTTAGGGATCAAGTCTGATAGAAATATTTTTGTGTTTTAAATGAAAAAATGCATTTGTGAGAGCAAAATCAAATATTTTCAGCCTTACATAAAATCCAATGTTTTTTTGTTTTGTTTTGTTTTTTGTTAGTTTTGTTTTGGCTTTGCTGTGAGATACATTCTTAGCTATACAGACTTGGAGGTCTTTGCAAGAATTAGATGACAAAGTCACATTAAATGGCCAGATTCTGTCACTGGAACTCTGCATTGATTGAGGAACACAGCTTATCCCAGGCTCCATATCTTTGGACATACATGTGTGGCACCCTAGGGTGGGCCTGGTGTGAAGGGAAAGCACCTGAGTCTCTAGGAAGGTTTTCCAGTCTATCAGCACCCCAACCCCTAACCCTGTCATTTACCCAAACTTTGTAGATTTACTAGTAAAAATTCAAGTATGTAGTTTTAAAGCAAATATTCCATAAGATAAAACTTACATAGTTTGTTTT
>JAJEJO010005434.1:2537-14363 GCA_020662805.1 Glaucomys volans | reverse complement strand
CCCTCTTCCATCTCTTGGGGAGAGAAGGTGCACAGCTTCCCCACTTGCTGCTGCCCTGAAGCTAGGCTGGGTTCCCTCTGAGCCTAACCACTTACCAGCACCTCCTTCCTAGCAAGGTTGGGCTCTTCTGCAACCAGGCCCCTCACTTCACCCATCCTGGGGACCTAGCCTGGGAAGACTGGAATCTGCAGTCACCTCTCAACCCCAGTTGATGCTCACCCAAGGTTAGGCCTCAAGATCATCTTTGTCCCATCATCCCATAAGTGGGACTTAAAATGAGCAAGAAATATAACCCTTGTGATAAATTAAAAATGTCATTTCAGTTTTTATTATGTTCAGAGAGTTGGAAACTTCTTGGGTTAAAAGGACTTTTCAACATTCAGTGCCCTGGAAGAAATCAGTGCCCAACTCAGCCTTCTGCCAATATGCACTACTCTTTTCCCCAAGAGTTGAGGGATTCTCTGGTCATGAGGACAAACCAGGAGGTCACTTCATGTGTAAGTGGTGACTGTCACATGAGTCCAGTGTTCCCCTAGCACAATTCACCATAGCTACACCTAGAAAGAAACCTCAATGTCTATCCACTGATGGATGAAGACAGAAAATGTCTGGTATAGACACAATGCAGATTTATTGAGCCATGAAGAAAATGAAATCTTGTCATTTGTAGGAAAATGCCTGGAACATGAAAACATTATGTTAAGTGAAATAAGTCAAACTCAGAAGGTTAAGGTCCATGTTCTCTCCCATATGACAAAGCAGGAGGGGAAACAGAAGAAGAGAGTCAGGGGATGTCATGAAACCCAAAGAGATAGGGGTCAAACAGTGAGGGGTGGTGCTGGGGAGTGACCCTGGCCACAGGACATGGCTGCACCATGTGCACATGCAAGTGTGTAATAACAGCTCCATCACTGTGCACATCTGTGGCCACCAACAGAAGGAAGGAATAAGAATGCCCAAGAGCAGGCTGGGGTGCTGGTTTTAGTATGCTCCCTTTTTCCTTGCTGTGCCTGGACTCTGAGTTCCAGGCCAGAGCTCATGAGGGCTAGGTCATGGGCACTTAAGGAGGAGTCTGGCCATAGCCTTGACCCTGACCGATGCAGTCAGGAGAAGGGCCAGCATGGTGAGGGCAATGGCCCCAGGCATATTCCTGGTCACACTCTGAACAGGCCTTTGGAGCTGGCCTTGGTGGGGCACAACCTTCCTGCCCTCCCTAGGTGCTGGTCCTCTTCTGCCAAGGACACAGGCCAGCACCTAGACTGGACCATTGATGTTCCTGCCCTGGTGCTGATGGCTTCCTGTAACTGGGCTTGCTGCTCCCCATGCCAGGCACCAGCTACACATGCCTTTCCCTCTCTGCCTTGATATCTGCCTTCCCTCTTCTGGAACCTCACATGGTGACTAGATGAGTTCTAGATACATTGTGGTGGCAAGGTACATGTCATTGACATCCCACTTCTCAGCAGGTGTTTCCTGCATCATCTCAAGGATATCTGTATTTTTTTTAGTTATGGATGAATTTTACTAAAAGGGAAGGATATAGACCAAGAGCATCAGGGAGAGATACGTCTCAGAGGGAATCCAGAGAAGTCAGGCACAAGTTGGTGACAATTTCCCCTTCTTGGGGCAACCAGGGCATGCTTCTTTCCAGCAGGAAACTCTTGACATGTGCAGAATGTCTGTGTCCAGATAAAATGGGCCAAGTATCTGGATCTGAGGCTTTTACTGAGAGGCAGTCACATAGAGACATCATGGTACACAACACTCACGTCTGTTGAAACCTAGACTCCCAGTGATGAAGCCAGGTACACGTCAGGCATGCTGATGCATGTGCACGGCAGTCTTGACAGGCTGCAATGACCCAGTCCATTGGCCAGGTGTAAAAGGCATGACCATCAACCATGACCACTCTGAGGGCTCATTTCCAGAGGAGGACAAAGACCAGTCCTGGTTACAGGCTCCCTTGAAGACATGCAAGGACCAAACAGGAAGACCTACACAGGGAACATTTTCCTCATGCTCCATATGTACTATTTTAAATTCAACAGCGCCCATTAGAAGGGGTGTTAAGTGTGTAAACTCTGACATAGATCAAGACCAGATCCAGCCATGGCTGAACTGAGATTTGATCGATGGTGGGTTTATGCTCACCGTGCTGTGCTGCCTTCTCACTATCAGCTACTGGGGTGCTGAGTATTTACAGACCACCCATCCACTGGTGTGAGCAAGCCCCTACTTGTCTGAACATTAGTCTGAACCTCCTCCCACTCTCCTGGGGGCAAATGAAATGTCTTTTGCTCATTCATATCCCACCTCCCCATGGTCTCTGTCTTTGCCCAGGTAGTTTCCCCATGTGTGTGCCTATAAAGTCATCATAACATTTAAATGTGATACAGTGTTGTTGCTTATGCATGAAAGTCATAAGAGACAGTACATGCATGGGGGTGCGCAGCAATGTGGGCCAGGCATGGTAGCACACACCTGTGATCCCAGGCACTCACAGGTGGAGGAAGGAGCATCATAAATTTGAGGCCAATCTAGGCAATATAGTGAAACCCGGACTCAGAATAGAACATATTCTGTGGAGCAGTTCAGTGGCATAGCATATGTAATACCTGTGTTCAATTCCTCTGGCTTAAAAAAAACCAAAGGATTCTGGAAGTTCTAGACTTGAATTTCCTACTGGTATTACCTATTTTGAAAAGGAAAACTGAAAAGGAATATGTTGTAAATCAGGGTTAGAAAAGCCTGACATTTTAAAAAATCCTCAAAAAAGCAGAAGTTGTGATCAAATTTTAAATTGTCAAGACACAAATTTAAATATACACAAAAGTCTGGCAAGTAAAATACTGAACTCCCATAATTCATTACTCAGATTAAAGAGTCACACTCCATGATTAATGTTGTTTAAATTGAATTTTATTCATTATGCATTCGTATCCTAAAAGATAAGCACTGTTTAAAATGCACAAACACTACCAGTATTTCATCTAGAATGTAAGGCTGGCCTGAACTTGGGATCCTCCTGCCTCAGCCTCCCTGGTGCTGGGATTAGAGGCATGGACAGGAGGAGGAGCCTTAGGAGTAGATTGGCTCAAGTTCATGCTCTGCTGGGTTGGGTACCTGGGGAGGGGCCACAGGCCACCCTGTCTGCATCCCTTGCTGCCCACACCAGGCATCTTGCTCCAGCCTAGTGGTGAAGCCTGGCAGGTGTGCAGACAGCCACCGTAGCCTCCCCAGGGAGCAGTTTATCCAAGAGGCCCACTGCATGTGTGTTTCTCTGAAGGTTCTGGAAGAAAATCTCACAGCTCATGGGGGCAGTGCCAAGACAAGTAGTGTCTTTAGCTTTACTGAAGATTATTTAACATAATTTGAAATGGTACATAAGAGGATTTAAAGAGACCTTCATGTTTGACCCACCTGTGACCTCTAAGTCAGGACAAGAGACTGAGAATTCTTTAAAAAGCCATCACTGGGCCAAGCCCAGGGAGGCTGAGGCAGAAGGATGCAAGTTTGAGGGTAGTCTCTGCAACTTCAAGACCTTGTCCCAAAATAAATTAAAAATTGTGCTGTCACTCAGTGGTAAAAATCTCTGACATCCATTCTCAGTATGAATTGAATATTTAAATAAATCCCAGGAATGACTTTCTGGAGTTAAATTGGTGGCAGTGCTGCCAAACAAAGAAAATGCCGAGTCCACAAGTGGGTACAGGATTCTGGTGGGCCCAGCAGGGCCTCAGGGACCTCTGACAGAAGAGGCAGAGCCCAGGCCTTGGGCAGGCCTGGTGGATGCAGGTCTGCTTGGGAAAGGTCACCAGAGCCTGGCAATGCAAAGGGGCTCCCTGACTGGAGGTCGGAGGTTGCCTGGAGCCCTGTTTCAGGCTCTGGGCTGAAGGCAGCAGCCCCTGAGGTGTCCACTCAGGGGCAGTCTCCACTCCCTGCCTGCTGCAGAAGGGCCAGACACCTGAGCGACTCCAGAGTGTGGTCTCCTGCTAGGGATGTCCCTGGTCACCAGGGGGAGAGGGGAGAATTAGATTGGAGTGTGTGGAATCCACAGGTGACCAAGGAGTTTTTCATGGCTCAAGACCTGGATACTGGTGAGGAAGAAGTCCTGGGAGCCAGATGGACAGGCACACAAGAGCTGTCCATCAGGCCTAGAGGGAGAGTGCTGGAGAGGGATGAGGCATGGGTAGGCTTAGGATTCTGAAGACATAGAAGAATAGGCTGAAAGCAGGTTGCTCTAAACCAGGCTCCAGGTGGAAACACAGGGAGATTTGTATGAAGCAAACAGAACTGTGGGCATTTCTATTCTCTGTGTCCATCAGAAAGCAGGAAATGTGCATTCAGGACTGACCATTCAGCAGGTTTTCTGTACTTCAGAAAGCAACTCTCATTGCTCCTGGTGCTGGGCCCCAGGAAGGGAAGGAAGGGAAGGAGGGCATGTAGTCCTTGGTGGCTGCTGGAGGCTCACAGGCAGTGTGCTGTGCTTCGAGTATGGTTGGCATGCCCAGCAGGGTCCACTGTGTGTGAAGGCTTGCTCTACAGGGAGGCACTATGTGGAAGTGGGGCATCTTTGGAGCCTGGTCTAGTGGGCAGTCCCAGGGTCAGTGCAGTGGCCCTAAGAAGGGGGTGCTCTGGGACTCTGGGTGATGTTCAGGGAGGGTTGTTGTAGAGGCCAGAGCCTGCCTGCCCCTCCTGGAGATGGGATGCTTACTCCACACACCCAGCTGTTGTGGTGCCCAAGGGCAGATCATGAGGCCCTCAACAGAACTGGCCTGAGGCAGGTTCCATGGCTAAGGCACACTAAACCTGAGGGAAATCAGCTCTTCTCCATAGAGTCATCTGCCTCGGGAATTTCCTTGAAGAGATGAAGACTGACCAACAGGCAGTGACATTCCTGCTCAGCTCTGCAAGCCTATAGTCCAAGACCATGACACTGGCAGCCTTGGTGTCTGGAGAGGACCCCTTTCTGGGTCCTGGAGATCCCCTCTGGCTGTATTTCACATGGCAGAGCCTGTGCTCCTTGGGTCTGTCTCATGAGAGCACCAGTGACATCCAGAGGGGGACCATTCATTCTGATTCAGCCAGATCTCGCTGTGCAGGTGGAGGATTCCAACAGATCTGGGCTTCCAAAGCCAATGGGGACAGGTCCAGACAGGCATTCCTATTCAGAGGGAGAGGAGGGGAAGAAGGAAGGCATTTTATGCAAGCCCAAAGTCCACCAAGGCATTGGATCTAAGGGTCAGTAACAATCCTCTCTGCTGGGCAGGTGGGACACACCTGCAATTCCAGTGAGTTGGGAGTCTTAGGCAAGTGGATTGCAAGCATGAGGTCATCTCTGGCAAGTTAGTGAGATCCCGTCTCAAAATAAAAATATACAAAGGACTGGGGATGCAGCTCAATGGCAAAGCACATTTGGGTATAATCCCCAGTAACAACAACAACAACAAGAAACAACAAGAATGCCAATGCTTTGGCTTGATGCTCCACCCATAAACCATCAGGGCTGGCCCCTTCCATCCTGGGTGGGTGTCAGCATCCTGTTCAGGGCTGGCAGAGGCCGTAGCCCTGGCCTGTTGCTCTGTGCCTGGGAAATGCTCTGTGGGTGATCTGCAGTGCCTCTGTGCATGAGTCATGAGCAGTCATCCCCCAGGCTGGAACTGGACACCAGTGTCAGCACTGGAATGGGTGGCCCCTCCTCCTTTCCCAAGCTCACTCTCACCCTCTGATGAATAGAGAACTTTCCCTATTTCTCAGGCATGCTTGATGGTTGGTAAAATCATATCCCTGTAACTGTCTTCTCATGGTTCATGAGAAGCTCTCAGCAGCACCATACCCACCTTCAGCACCCTGCTCAGCCATGTCTTCAGCCAACAAGGCTCTCTGTGCTCCCAGGTTCTGCCTGCTGTGAAGCCCTGAGGCAGAGAAGTTGGGTGAGTTCCTGGCTGTCTGGTAGCAAGGCTGGCTTGTCCTCTTGTGTCCCATCCCATTCCCCACTCTAGTCTCAGACCAACCAGACTGGCTCGCTGCCCACCTATCCTGACTACAGAGGTGGCCTGCAGCAGGCTGAGGCTTTCTGCAAGTCTTTTCTTCCTGGATGTGAACAGCATTACCCTGAGGGTGACCATGGGGCTCTGACGGACCCACTCGGGTCAGTCTCAGAACTTCCTCCTGTGCCCAGCTGTGACCTCCTGTAGAGCTTGCTTTCAGCACGGACTCTGCTAAGTCAGTTTGGAAGAAGCCCACCCTCAATGTCTGATGAGCCTGGTGATTTGATAGAGTCCCTTCTCCCCCACGATCTGCCAGGTGACATCTGGTCACCCTGGCCTGCCTATGGAAAGACTCCTATTAGGTCATATAGCCAGAGTCTGCCTCATTCCTGGGGTTTCCTGGTTTTGTGCTAGTGGACTTCCACCCACTGTGATCAAAATGCCTGGGAACCATGTAGAGGAGGACTGGGTTATTTGTCTCAGGGTTTTAGAGGTTCAGTCCAGAGTTGGCACACACCATTGATCTGGGCCCAAGGTGAGAATATGGTAGCAGAAGTACATGGCTCAGGTAAGTGACTCAACTCAGGGCAGCCAGGAAATTGGTAGAGGCAGAGGGGCAGGCCAAGTGGAGGAGCTGTAGTCCTGTAGGTCTTGGTTCCTCTGACCTACTTCCTGCAGACACAACCCTGCCTACAGTGACTGCCTAGCAGTCCATTCACTTATTAATCCATCAAATGGATGAGTGCCCTGATTAGGTATGAGCTCTCATGTTCTCACCACTTCACCTCTGATGGTCCTGCACTGTCCCACAGGAGAGCTTGGTTGACACCTCATGTCCACACTATGCTGGTGGACTTTTCATACCTGTTATCCACCTTCCCTCTGGTTACAAATCCCCTCATCTGGCAGTATTGAGGGATGCATGCAATCTCTCTTCTCCTCTGCACAATTGGTGTCATGTCTCAGTACCTCTTGTGCTCTGACTTGTCCAACTTGAGATATTTCATTATGTATCAATGACTCTTTCCATTTTCCTCCTCAGTCCCCATTTCTCTTGGCACCATAGCCTGAATCCAGGGAGCTCCACCACTAAGCCCCATCCCAGCCCTGTTTATTTTTCATTTTGAGACAGAGCCTTGTTAACTTGCTGAGGTTGGTCTTTAACTGGTGTTCCTCCTGTCTCAGCCTCAGGAGTCCCTGCACTATGGCACCCAGTTTTTCTTAGTAAAGGTTCATGTGTAGCAATGTGGGCTTTCTCCAGAATGCACTTCAGACCTTCTTGGGTGCCTTGCCTCCACTCAGCTTCAAATCCACCTCCAGATTTCATGGGTTTGTATAGCCAGTCCATGCACAGTGCCAGATGTCTTAGTTCATTCAGGCTTCCCCAACAAAATCCAAACTAGAAAGCTCATATACAACAGAAATTCATGCCCAGACTTCTGGAGGATGGAGCCTAAAGATCAAGGCACAGCAAGTTGGGGGTCTGGTCTACCCACTGTGCCTCACCTGTGGTCAGGGCAGGGAGCTCACCAGGCCCGAAGATGAGGCACTGAGGAAGGGTGCATGCTCCTGACCTAGGACCTCCCAAAGGCCCTCCTGGTAACATGGCATTGGGGTTGAGGCATCACCATGAATTTGGGGCATCACACATTCAGACTGTAAGAGGGCAAGGGAGGGATTCAGCTGGGACACCACCCCAGGCCTGTGTCAGCTGGGTAGTCTCTCTGGGCCTAGGGGTATCTGATCCTGTGATCCAGTCAGAGACCAGTGCCTGCCAGCACACCCATAGACTGAAAGCACTCAGAAAACCACTCTGGATGTGGGAATTCACACAAGGGATATTATTAAGCAGAGGAGCAGAGTGTCAGCTCTGAAGGCTGTGTGTGTGTGTGTGTGTGTGTGTGTGTGTGTGAGAGAGAGAGAGAGAGAGAGAGAGAGAGAGAGAGAGAGAGAATGACAGGAGAGCTATTCTCAAGTAGTGAAGTTTTGCGGGCTAATAACAATCTGACCAATGACTGATGAGACAGTTAGTGGGCTAATGATCTAGGTTGTAAAATAGTGTGTGGGGGTGAGATTAGTGGTGACAGCAAAATGGCAGGGGAGAGATGACTGCAGCCTTATTAACCCACTGTCCCTTCTTTGACCACATCTGGGCCTCTGCAGTGGCACACCCTTCTGGAGGCCACCTGTGCCCTGCTGATTTCCAGAGGTGTGTCCTTTCTGAGGCCTATGTACTGAACTTGGCCCCCAGTTTCTGGTGCTGTTGGGAAAGGCAGAACCCTTAGGAGGCATGGACTGGGGGAGGAGGTGAGGGCTTGGGGACCTGGCCCTGCCTGTCCCCTTGCATTCCAGCTGCAATGAGGGTCTCAGCCCTCCTCTGCCACACACTCCTGCCAAGATGTGCTGAGCTGCCACAGACCAGAGCCGCAGGGTCAGGTAACCACCGAGTGAAACCTCTGAAACCTTTCCTGCTGGTGAGCTGTTCATCTCAGGTATTTTGTCACAGCATCGGAAAACTGACTCTCATGCCTTTAAGCTGCAATAGGTTGAGCCCTACCAAGTCCATTGGTGACCTTAACACCCAGGAGAATCCAGGGGCAGGAAAGAGAGGACTTGGAGGCCTCTTGCTACAGGTCTTGCTGTGGGAACCTCAACAGAGTGTGTGTGCTGGGTGGGGTGCTGGGCACAGGGCAGGGAGCCAGACTCCCAGGCCATCTCCTAGCAGATGGCTGTTTGGCCATCTTGTTCTGGTTTAATGCTTACGGCCAAAACTGTCCTCTTTCCCTTTTGGGGGAAGGTCTTTCTGGGCTTGCAGGAGATTTTGCTTTAACCCTATTTCCCAGCAGAGGTGTTTGCTGGCAGCCTTGAGTAGGGCCTGGAAGGGGGCTAGCTCACTTCCCACCACCCAGACTCCTTCAGACCCCAGCACACCTGCCTCATGTTCTACTTCCCAGACTCCTTTTGACCCTCCTCCTGCCTGAACCCTGTGCCCCAGGTCCCCACCTCCCAGACTCCTTCAGAACCTCATGAACCCCATCCCCTCAGCCCAGAACTTCTTTCTCTTTCCCTGTGTCCTTGTTCAGCTGAGCCTGGAGCTCTGCCATGGAAGTCTCCCATGTCTGGGGAATCCTCCCCAGCCCCACCTGCATCCTCCTGGAGATGCCAAGTTACTGGGACTGTGACTCGCTGTGGAAGGGAAGGGAAGGAAAGGACAACCTAGATGTTCTGTGGGATGCCCAGGCTCCCTGCTGACCTGGGCTGCACTAGATATTCTTTCCAAAATCCTCTTCCACATTCACACCTACATTGCCTCACCTCTTCCTAAGAAGTCTTTCCCTGCAGCCTACATCAGGTGCTCCCATGGAAAGGGAGGGAGGGTGCTGCCAGGGCCTCTGATCTGGTGGGGCTTGAGGCAGTGCTCTGACTTGGCACCCACACACCTTGCCTGGCTTGGCACCTCAGAAAGTGTCCAAATGCTGCCAGGCTCCCCTCCCTGCCCCCTCAGCCTTTGTCAGACACTGGCTGGACCCCTGCATTTTCTTCCCTATCCAAGGCTTTGGGCCCAAGATGGGAGAGGAGGCAGTAAGGGACTGGGGTTGGGTGAGGCTCAGAGACTCCAAAGCCCAAAAGAAGTTCTGGGACAAACCAGAGTGGAGGGTGGCCAGGGATGCACACTGTGACACCAGGATGCAGGCTCCCAGTCTTCTTCTCCCACCACAGACACCTACATTCTCACTCACTGCTCAGGCACACACACACACTCACTCCTCATGCACACTGTTCATGCACACTCCTAATACACTCCCACAGACACACTCCCCTTGAACACTCTGCATGGACATTCACTCCTCCTGCAACTGTCCACATGCACACTCACTCATACACACTCCACATGCACACTAATTCCTCATGTGCAATTCACATGCACACTTACTCTTCATACACATTCCACATCTACACTCACTCCTCATGAACAATCCACATGGACAATCTCTCCTCATGCACATACCACATGCACAATCATTCCTCATTCAAACTCCACATACAGCATCACTCCTAATGCACAATCAATTTGGACACTCCTCATAAACATTCCACATGCACACTCATGTTTCATGAACACTCCACATGCACTCTCACTCCACAAGGGCACTCCTCACACAGTCTCTGCATACTCACTCCCTTCTCATGGACACTCCAAATGCACACTCACTCCTCATGAAGAGTCTACATGAAAATTCCTCATACACGCAACAAATGCACACTAACTACTCATCACACTCCACATGGACACTCACTCCTCATGAATATACCAAATGTACCTCATTCCTAATGCACATTTGACAAGCACATTCACTCTTCATGCACACTCAACATGAACACTCACTCCTCATGCACATTCCACATGCACAACCACTCCTCATGAAAACTCCATATGGACACTCACTCCTAATGCACAATCCATGTCCACATTCCTCATACACATTCCATGTGGAGAGTCATGCCTCTTGAACACTTCACATGCACACTCACTCCACAAGTGATCTCCACATACACACTCACTTCTCATGCACACTTCACATGGACACTCACTCCATATGCACTATCCAATGGACACTAACTCCTCACATACTCTCCACATGGAAACTCACTCATCATGCACACTCACTCCTTGCACAGTCTCCACATTCACACTCACTTCTAATGCACTCTCCACCTGCTCACACATTCCTCAGGCACCCCACAGACATACACAATCCACCTATGCACAAACCATCTGCACAGAGTCACCAAAACAGGTATGAACACAGCATACCCATGCTGCCCCAACATCTATGTGTGGGAGGCCTCCCAGGAAACTGTGACCCATGGCTGGACCAAGAAGCAAGCCAAGCCACCTCCTGCCCTACAGAATGGGACTGGGTGTGGACTAGGCAGCACTGGCACCTGGTTGGGCATAGGTCCATGTGTGACATACACTGGAATCCAGGGAGAATGGAGCTCATTTCAACTCAAGTCTACCCACATTCCTGATTATGTGACTGAATGACAGGTGGCCTGAGACCCCTCAGATGAGTGTGCCAAGCATACCGTGTATCCCTTGGGTAGGGGATCCAAGACTACATGAAGATTTGGGGAGAATTTTTGGTTTCTGGATGCCAGAGCAGGGGTAGCAGTGCAGGTCCAGTGCTGCCAGGCAGGGATCCAGGCAAGTAGGGTACGTTAGGTCCCTCAGACAGAACCACAGCCAGACCTTGGCCTCTGCCCACCCTCGGGTGCCCTGGAGGAGTGACCCCACTGGGTTGCAGATGCAGCCCCATGATGAGAACTCTTGCCCCTGGCAGGCCCACTGGACGCCTGGCTCACTCACCAAGCCTGGAGCACAGCAGGACACCAGAAGGAGAGCCAGACCTCCCTCATGGCTGCAGGGGCTGCACAGGATGTTGATTCATGCAGGATCCTGGCTGGCAGGCAGCCCAGCCCAAGCCAATGAAAACAACAAAATCGGCATGTGCTGCCGTCATGAGGGCACCCTCATTTTCACTAACAAACCTAAATAAACCCATTTATGAGAGATCCTCCTCTGTTAAAATTTGAGACATGAGACACAGCAATATGAAAACTTACGTGCCAAGTCTGTGAAGGGACAGTCAGATCCCAGTCATGCTGTGACCAACTGAAACAAGCTGAGGCCACTTGGTCACAAGTCTCAACTTTAGGATCCTGTGTGCAAGTCTTCATAGAGGTCCTCAGTGCCCAGTCTGATGTGAATTTTTCTTTTCCTTCCTTCCTTCCTTCCTTCCTTCCTTCCTTCCTTCCTTCCTTCCTTCCTTCC
>JAJEJO010005433.1:417274-475000 GCA_020662805.1 Glaucomys volans | reverse complement strand
GCACCTCCTACCTGGGATGACAGCTGGGGACAGCTGTAGCCTCAGGCTCAGGAGCAGCAGCAGCAGCAGCCAGGGTCCCCGCATGTCTGTGGGACGGTGGGGGTGGCCAGGCAGGACACTGGGTGCCACTGCAGCACAGGCTCTCCGGGCTGAAGTCAGAACAGGAATTCGCCTGTCTTTTAAAGTCTTCTTGTCCCTCCCAAGCCCTAGGCAACCACCCCACCTGTCCTGTGTGAATGGAAAACCTGCTGGAGGGTAGTGTCAGGGTGTGGCTGAGCCCGCCTGGGGCAAGAGCCTGACAGGCAGTTCACATTTTGGGCCCCAGGTGTCTCCTCCAGGTAGGGCGGGGCTGGGGCAGCTTCCCTCTGGGTGAGGGGCTTTACTCTGGGCTGCCAGGGCCACCGCCCCTCTGCTCATGCTGCCTGGTGGGACTCAGCACTCCTTTGTTTCTGAGAGCCGGTGGGGTCACTGTTGGGTGCTGAACGGGACAGGCTGGGGCACACCACCTGCCACTGTCCTGGTGTTGGCTTCCTGATGCCACCAGACCCATAGATCTAGTAAAGGATGCTCCATTGTCTTCTTTCCATGCTTGACGGGGCAGGTGGGGCTCCAGCGAATGGTTCCCAGGGTGACTTTTGTGTGGGAGTGGGTGGGGTTGGTGGAACCCCTTGCCTGTGTCTACTGTCATCATGGAGCCGGGTCAGCGGGGTGTGTGTGCTTGGGTGTGCACACCTTTCTCCCAGCAGCAGGTGCGGGTGGAGTTGCTGCCTCAGGCCCAACAGGCCTGGGATGGATCTTCTGGAGGCGGCCAGGCTGTGTCCTTGAGGCTGACCCAGTCTCCCATGGACAGGTCCACGGGTCCTAGAAGTGAGTGTGTTCTCTGCAGGCGCTGGGCACACCCATGGGTAGCCTCTGATGGGGACCTGGGAGGGTTCCTCAGCCCCCGGCTGGATCACAGGTATTTCTTAGTCCAACGTCCCACTCCTGCGAGTGTATGTGAAGGAAGCAGAAGCAGGACTCTGGTTCTGGACACCAGGCTCGAAGCAGCACAGTTCCTGGCAGCCACGCGGTGCCTCGTGAGCAATATGCAGCCACGCCCGAGTGGGGCGTCACTCAGCCCCAGAGAGGAAGGGAAGCCCGTGCCACGCCGCGGGGGGTGAGCTGGAGGTCTCCCTGCCTGGTGAAGTCCGCCGGTCACAATGGACACGCCGCACAGGCCCACTCAGGAGGTTCCCAGCGGAGTGAGATCCTGGAGCCTAGGAGGTGCTTCCCAGAACTGGGAAAGGGGAACCGGGATAGTTAACGGGGACGGGCCTCAGCTTTGAAGACTAAGAAGTTCTGGAGATGGGGTGCTGGCCCTGTGAATGCACTTCACAGTACTGAACCTAACAGTGGAGCCCCCACCCCACCCCACTCCCGATGCTGGGAATCCACCCGGGCCTGCCGCACTCTGGGTGGCGTTCAGTGTTGAGCTCCACTCCAGCCTCTGAGCTGCTGAATTGTATGTTCTGTGTTTTTACCACAATTTAAAATGTTTCCAAAGGGAAAAAGCCATCCTCAGGCTCTGCCTGGAGCAGCCTGCCTCCAGCCTCCCCGCTCCTCCTGCCCATCAGGCCTCACCACCTGAGCCACAGGCCTGGCTGCAAACCAGGTGCCTCACTTGCTGTCCACCCCCATCCCCTCCACGCCCCCTGCTCCTGTGAACTGGAGTTTTCCAAGAAGCTGCGTCTCCAGGAAAGGTCTGTAGGGTGCTTGCCCAGGCTGCTGCAGGGCAGGCAGAGGTGACCTTGGGCATCCTTCTGCCTTTCAATAGCTGTTTACCTTCACTTTTATTTTTTGTTTTGGTGATTTAACCCAGGGGTGCTCCACCACTCACCTACATCCCCAGTCCATCCTTATTTATTTATTTAATTAGAGACAGGGTCTCATGAAGCTGCCCAGCCGGCCTGGAACGTGCAATCCTGCCTCAGCCTCCCCCGTTGCTGAGATTACGGGCCTGTGCCACCACGCCCCGCCTAGGATGAGCCTCCCAAATGCATTGGAATGTATCCCTAAGCTTACCCTCCAGCCTTCCCCAGCCCTAAAGCCAGGATGTCATAACACCCTAAACCCGTTAGGGGTCCACTTGATGCTCTGAATGCACCCTTGCTGCTCGGCCACTGCAACTGACTTTTAAAATGGAAGTGTTTCTTTCTCTTCCTCTTCCCCTGCTCCTCCCTAATCTCTCCCCTCCCTAATCTCAGGGGAAACAGGATCACCTCTCCTCCCATCCTAGGCAGAGCTATCTGTCCCTGAGTCCACACCCACCATAGGAATGAAGTAATCCAGACTTTGGGGATGGCACCAGATCTCAGAAATGACTGTCTCCCAAATTCACAAGTGAATTACACTCCAACAGGGAGCACGTGGAGTGTAGCCTTGGAGTCACCTCTTTAAAATCCCCCCGTTCCTGCTGATGGGCAGAATCCCAGCCTCTGGGACAGGAGGCCCCTGGGCGTCTCCTCTGCTAGCAAAGCAATAAGCCTGCTTTTTCCTTTTTCTCAAATCCAGGTCCTCGATATTGGATTGGCATTGGGACAAGGACGGAGCTTTTGGGAACAAACCTACAGAAGAGACTCCCCACTGCCTGGTGTTCCTCTCCAAGTCACTGGTAACTGTGTTCACTTATGACGCTCCTTCTGTACCCCGAACAGTCCATGGGCCTCTTCCCGTAGGCCCACCCCTGCCATGGACAGCCTGAGTCCCTGCTCTGGGCCATGGTCACTCACATTCGTTTCAGAGTAAACCGTTTTCTTATTGTTTTGGAGTGGAGTCCTTATTCCATGCCAACACGCCCTCAGGCAGAGCTTCCCTGAATCCTCTCGTCTTGACCCCGTCTCTTCTCTGGCCGTCCTCTGATGGTGGGAGAAAGAGCGTCCACTCCTGCAACCTCCCTTTCTCCTGCCACCATCCTTTATACCTCTACCTCCTGCACCTTCTGCTTGAGTTTGGAAAATTCTCAAGCAGGCCTGGCTTGGGCAAGCTCTTAATCTAGCAGTTCCTTCTATTTACCAGGCTTAAAGTTCAGGGGTGCAGTGGGTCTTCAATCAGGCAGTCTTTGCAGTGAGCCAGGTGCAGTGGCACACACCTGTAATTCTAGCAACTCAGGAGGCTGAGGCAGGAGGATCACAAGTTTGAGGCCAGCCTCAGCAACTAAGTGAAGCCCCAAGCAACTTACCATGACCCTGCCTCAAAATAAAAAGGGCCAGGGAGGTGGCTCAGTGGCTACGTGCCTCTGGGTTCAATCCCCAGTACAAAAAAAAAAGGCCTTTGCAGCAACACAGCATCCTTTGAGCCAGGTGGGATGGCACAACCTGTGATGGCAGCAACTCGGGAAGCCGAGGCGGGTGGATCACAAGTTCGAGGTCAGCCTGGGCAACGAAGACCCTGTCTCAAAATCAAAAGGACTGGGAATGCAGCTCAGTGGTAGAGGCTCCTACACTCAATCCCCAGCACCACACAAACAAACAAACACACCCACCACAATCTGTGGGGACGGCCTGGCCACATGGAGCCACCTGGGCACCAGCCGCCACCTCCATGTCTGAGTCGCCTGGCTCATGACACCAGTTGCTGTCCTGCCCTGGGGCCCAGGGGCTACACGGCGGCGGCCACAAACTCTGCTGTGGCCTGAGAGGGAAAGCCTCCCTCCCTCCCTTCTTGCATGATCCTTAGCCTGGGCGGGGGCACCTCTCTGGGGACAGTGTTCTCAGGGAGGGAGCTGGTCCTGGGGGCCCCTGGACCAGGCGCCTCCATCATCACCAATTCACTGCCTGACGCCTTTGCAGATGCACAACTGTCCTGCGTGTGTCCCGATCCCCAGCAGCAGGGCACACCGTGGGCACGGCCGGGGCAGGGCAGGCCACGGGGAGTCCACCCCACGCCCAGCTGCCACCCGCCATGGAGCAGTGGCTTCTGCCAGCCTCCTGCCCTCCAGGGCTCAGCAGGCTCCTCACTGGGAGCTGTGGTGACAGCCCCGCAGCCTGGGGTGCGAGTGGCAGGTCCCTGGATGGAGGCCCCCAGGCAACAACACCCAGCAGTCCGGGGAGCGCGGGGCGCAGGCGCTCTCCCACCTCCCTGGGGAGCCTCCCCCAGCCACTGAAGCAGCAGTGGGCTCCCTGCTGGGCTGGCTTCCAGCAAGCCAGGTTCCACTCTGCCTCTTCGCCCTGGCGCCGGTGCAGCAGGCCTCGTGGGGTCGGGCGCTGAGCCTCTGCAGCCCCCGGGGTGTGGGAGGCAGGTGTCGGGCAGGTGAGCGGTGGCATCTTCGCCATCTCAGGCCCACCTGCCACGGAGGCGGCAGCTGCCATGCTGAGTCTCCCCTGGGGCCAGGAAGGAGGCTGGGCCACCCCCATCCACCCATCCTCCCTGCCTGAGTGAGGGTCCTTCAGGGAAGTCGGGCCCAGGCAGCCAGAGCAGCTCAGTGGGCATTTAGGTACATCTCGGCCTGGGCCATGGGTGGCCCTGAGGAGCCCTCAGTCCAGGGCACTGGAGCTTGGCCACATGTGGGGTCACAGGCTCTCCTGGGCATGTGGGGTTCTTCGTGGAGTCCAGGTGAGGCCACTGGCCATAGGACATGGAGATGGGGCTGCTGGAGCAGCTCCTTCCTGTGTCCTCCGTGGGACCAGCTCTGCACCAGGTGGCACCACGGCAGAGGCAGCCCCAAGAGGGCTGCTGCAGGCCCAGCGTCCTTGAAGGACCAGCAGCAGGGGTGCTGGGGAAGTCCTCGGGCCACAGAGGTCACTCATGGAGCAGGGGGCACCTGAGGCTCTGGGTCTAGAGTGCATACGGGGTGCCGCCTGGGGACCCCAGGGGCTGCACGTCACTCACCCTCCCGCCAGGATCTTGACCTGCCAGAGGGTCTGCACCCACTGGATGCCTGGTGGCAGAGAGGTTGCCAAGTTGATGTAGCCCCTGAAGCCAAAGGCTAATGGCGGAGGGAGCCCATTGGCCAGCGCTGGCAGGTGAGGCCCAGGAGGAGGCCGGGAGGCCCAGGGCCTCGGGGCTGCTTGTCACTACATCTGTCCTGCCACGATTCTCATTTCCTCAACCAGTGTTTTCCAATGTCACCTTTCCATAGCGTGGTCTGGCTAGTCAGCTGCCCGTCACAGAGCAGGTTACACAGCCTTGAATTGCACAAGGAGCCTGTGTCGCCTGGGCTGGCCTCAAACTCCTGGCCTGAAGTGCCGCTCTCGTCTCAGCGTCCCGGGAGCTGGGGTTTCGGGTGCACGCAGTGAAAGTCATCTTTTTTTTTTCCTTCGGTTCCTGGCAATTGAACGTGGGGCTTCACTGAGGGCTACACCCCAGCACTGGCAGGGCTGGCCTCGAACTGCAGCCCGAGTCGCTGGAACTGAAGGCCACACGGCTGCACCGGCCACAGGTTTCCTTTTCTAATTAAGGAAAATCAGAGCTTGTTTCAGGAACCCGTGACGTGACTCTGGCCACAGGCGGCACGTGGTCCTCAAGGAGCCTCCCGAGCAGCTGAGTTTTGGGAAACACTGACTGAAAAGAAAGAAATGTTGGAAGCTTTGGGCCTGAGTTCCTGTTGACACCCCCAGTTTCTGTGTGTCCTTGGTAAACTCCCTGAGCCTCGGGGGCCTGGGGTGGTCTGCCTGTGAGAATCTGGGGCTCAGGAATGGGCCTGGCAAAGGGACACTTGGCTGGGGTGGCCCTGAGCCTGGCATTGACTGTTCTTGGCAACCTTGCCAAGATGGCAGAAGCTGGGTCTCTCCTTGCCCAGCCGTGGTGGTGGGAGTGGTGGTGGCAATGGCAGGGACAGCTGGCTGGTTTCACCAAGCTGTAGCTCGAGGTCCCTCGGAGGTGAAGGGTGGACACTGGAATTCCGGGCTGAAAGTGTTCTGGGCCCTGGGAAGGCTGAGCGCAGGCTGAGCCCCCGCCCGTCTTCACCGACTCCACTTCGATTTGGTGTAAGATGGGAGGGCGACTTCATTCCGATTCCACCCTCATTACTTTGAAAACCTATTAAGGCAAAACATGCTAAAGGAGCATTTCCGTCTCGTGCTCCGTTTTGCAGCTCGAACCTGGCCGCCCTTTCGGTGCCAGCCTGGCCAGCGCTGTCCTGACCCGGGCGGTGCACCATCTATCAGCCCTGAGCATACGACAGGTCGTGAACCTGGTCGAGGAAAACTACTTTCTAGGTAAAATAAACTCTTTAAATGAATCTTACTTCTCATAATAACTTTATATTAGAAAACAATAAACAATGGAAACCAGAAAAACACATAAGAAGAGCATGTTCAGAGAGATAATCTTATAATAAGGTTTAAATTCATAACCTAAACTCAGTTATGCACAGATTCAGGCTCATCGTTCCAAATACAGAGCGCACCCCTCCACCCAGCTTCTTCTAGAATCTTCTTTAACTTTTTGTTGGCTGGGAATTAAACCCAGGACCTCTTCCATGCTGAGCAGCTGCTCTACCACTGAACCCCAAACCAGCTCCAGAACCTTCTTTATTTCTTTTCTTTCTTTCTTTTTCTTTTTTTTTGGAACCAGGGATTGAACTCAGGGACACTTGGCCACTGAGCCACATCCCCAGCCCTATTTTGTATTTTATTTAGAGACAGGGTCTCACTGAGTTGCTAAGGGCCTCGCTAAGTTGCTGAGGCTGGCTTTGAACTTGCGATCCTCCTGACTCAGCCTCCCAAGTCACTTGGATTACAGGCATGCGCCACCACGCCTGGCTCCTTCTTTATTTCTGTGAAGTGTATCACCATCCTTCTCCCATCCATCAGGGCTGAATTTTTTTTTCTTCCTGGTACTGGGGATCAAACTCAGGACCTCAAACATGCCATGCCAGTGCTCTACCCCTGAGCCACACCCGAGACCCAGAGCTGAAATCTTTAATTTGTTCAGTCCCTCCCATCCCCACCCCAAACCCATCAGCCTCTGGAATCTGTGGTTTCGAACCCTGAGTGCCCAGGGCTGGGCATGGTCCCCGCAGCAGCCTCCTCTGCAGTGCCTCCTTCCCCAGGCCTGATGGCAGCTTCCTGTTCACTCAATGCCCGGGATGGTTCCCTGGCCCTGAGGCCCACGCCGCAGCCTCTCCTGAGACACAAGGAGCCTGCAGGTTCTGCTGAGGGAACCTGTGTTTGTCGCCACCAAGACTGCTTATTTGATGTAATTTGTTTTTGTGGCACTGGGAATTGAACCCGGGGACACTCAACCACAGAGCTACATCTCTAGATCTTTTCATTTTATTTTGAGACAGGGTCAAGACTTGCCCAGGTTGGTCTTGAACTTGAGATCCTCTGGGCTCAGCCTCCCAAGTCACTGGAATTACAGAAAGTACCCCATGCTGGGCTTTGCTCCCTGTGTCTTTAAGTAGAAGACCTTAGGCAGCATTTCAGCTGAATGGGAATACGAGGCTCCTGTCAGCAGGAACTTTATGTTAGTTTCTAGAATGTTGGACTGTTTAATGCGCCCTTTGCTGAATGCACAAGAAGCCTTTTAAACCAATTGTGGATCCAGTCCTGCTAAGGATAAAAAGCTTTTTGTTTTAGACTTCCAGTTTTTATTTTGATTCCAGTTTTTCATGGATGTGAAGTGTTGAGGCATCTGTACAATAGGTTTAAACCCAACCAGACCATTTCTGGTCCGGTCTGCCTTTTCCCATCTCAGAGGCGGCCACACCCCTGCTTATGTTGACATTTCCCACTGTTTCTAAATAACAGACTGACTTCATTCCTCAATTTTTTTTTTTTTTTTTTTTTTTTTGGTACTAGGGATTGACCTCAGGGACACTCGGCCACTGAGCCACATCCCCAGCCCTATTTTGTGTTTTATTTAGAGACAGGGTCTCACTGAGTTGCTTAGGGCCTCGCTAAGTTGCCGAGGCTGGCTTTGAACTTGCGATCCTCCTGCCTCAGCCTCCCAAGCCTCTGGGATTACCTTCTATTGAGAGTGTGTCATCTACCATAGAATGCACTGTCCCCAAGCAGCTGCACACAGCAGGCCTCTTCTGTCCCAAACCTGCTGTTGGGGCAGGGCTTCGTGGGGACCTTTGTGTCTGCTCCGTGAGGTCACTGCTGGAGTGGCTCTTCTCTCTGCAGGCTCCCCCAGAGTCCCTCACTTCTTCACGGCAGGCAGGAAGTAGAAGCTCCTAGCCTCTTTGTTATACTTCCCAAAAAGACTCTCCAGTGCCACAAGGAGAAAGTCAGCCCCACCCTAATCCCCCCATAGCCCAACCCTAAACCCTCCTGCGCCCTATAGCCCCGCCCTATAAAAGTTGGCAAGAACAGAATTAACGCGCATTTCCCGGCACCCCGCTTTTAGGAGTAAGGGCGATCGTCGCTGGCCAGCTAAAATAAGGGCTTCTTTTGGCTTCACGTGATGGGCTTGGATGATTTTATTTTCTCTGGGTGCAACATCTTCAGACTGAGGCCTGAAACTTTAGCCACGATTTGTTAGCACAGAGCCAAATTCAAGGAGGACACGGAACCTTTTGGTTCTGAAACAGGGTCTCACTGTGTTGCCCAGGCGGGCCTCAAACTCCTGGGCTCAAGTGACCCTCCTGCCTCAGCCTCCTCTGCAGCTGGTATTACAGGTGGCCGGTGGGGCCCCATTTCTCCACAGGGGGCAGGGGAGGGGGACACAAAGAATTTATAGCCATCTTTAATCCATGACTTCTCTCTTCCAAAAACGAGCATTGGCCATCTTCACCAACCACAGCATCCCCTTGCCACCTAGGGATGAGGTGACTTAGGTCCCCCTTCAGTGGCTGTGTGATGACAACTAGGTAAATGCACTGTGGACGTGCCAGGGAGTGAGCTAGAGGAATTGCCTTTTTTTCTGGCTGTATTGTTTCCCCTGAAGCTAGTAATTTCCTTTCTTCTTTTTTCAGGACTGGGGATTAGACCTAGGGTGCTTAACCACTGAGCCACATCACCAGCCCTTATTTTCAAGACAGGATCTGGTGAAGTTGCTGAGGCTGGCCTTGAACTTGCCATCCTCCTGCCTCAGCCTCCTTAGGGCCTGGATTTTAGGCGTGCACCACGGCAGCCGGCAGTAACTGACTCCCTGTTCGGTGTGAATGGGTTTCCCTGTCTCCCTGTGGTCTGATCCCAGACGGTCGCTACCTCACCCCCTCAGGCTCCTCTGATGTGATAGGCTTTCCAGTGCACCCACTGCCCCGGCTGGAGCCTCCAGCAGATGCTGGCCTTCAAGGGCAGGCCTCCCCAGCCTGGCGCTGAGCTCTTCACCGCTGGGGTCTGGGCTAGGAGCCACTCCTGCTTTGCTTTTCCTTGTCTGTGTCCTCATTTGCAGAGTCACACCCCTCCTGAGAAAGCGGGCAAGGGCCACACGCTGGGAATGTGGGTGGTTTTTTTTTTGGAACCAGGGATTGAACCCAGGGTCACTTGGCCACTGAGCCACATCCCCAGTCCTATTTTGTATTTTGTTTAGAGACAGGGTCTCAATGAGTTGCTTAGCGCCTCACTAAGTTGCTGAGGCTGGCTTTGAACTTGTGATCCTCCTGACTCAGCCTCCCAAGTCGCTTGGATTACAGGCGTGCGCCACCATGCCCTGCTCATGGGTGTTTTGAAGCGTTTTTGAGCTGGGGTGTGTCTCAGGGGTCCAGCGCTTGCCTGGCAGGCAGGAGGCCCTGGGCCCACTCCCCAGCACTGAAGGAAACAGGAGTCCCGTTCATCCTCACGCGTGCAGTCCCCCCAGCCCGGAGCCTTGACTCGTCTCCAGAACACTTCTTGGAGAACTCCCTTGCCTCACCATGGCACGCTGTCCTCCAGACACCAGGATGACTTATCTGGCATTTCCTTCTCTCTCCTGGCACGGTCTGTTATGGCGTAGGTATGAGCTGCGCCCTAGAAGCTCACGTGGGGAAAATGCGAGAAAGTCTAGGGGCGAAATGATGGGGTTGCAGAGCCTTAATCCATGATGGGGATTACCTGGGTGGGAGCTGGCCAGGTGGGTCACTGGGGGTGCCTTGGAGTGTGTGTTGTCCCTGCTGAGCACAGTTCTGCGTCATTGTCACCATGGCTTCCCTCTTCCCTCTGCTACACTCTTCCGCCATGTTCTGCTCACCTGGGGTCCACAGCTGTGGCATTGGCCATGTAGGATGGAGGCTTCTGAAACTTGCTCGAATCGTTTCCTCCATCTGTTTCCTCCTTGCTTTCTGTGTTTGGAGGTTTCCCTTGGGGGAGTGTCATCCTTGCCTGGTGTGTTTATACCTTTGGGTGGGGACACAAAGCCAAAGGAAGCTTCTAGTACCTGAATGGAGTTTGCAGACAGATATTCCTTGGGGAGTAACTTGCAGAGTCACTGAGGGGATCCCAGATGCCAGGACATGTCTTTCCTCCGGGGCGGGAGGGAGTCCAGGAGGACACTTTCCCTCTGCTGCCTGGCTGCTGGCATCTTCAGGCTGACTGGCAGTGGCGGGGGTCTCAGCCTCTCTTGGGCTCAGGCGTACACTTTCCAGGGCCTCGTGGCCCCAGGGGCCCTGAGGTTTACCTGGCCATGCTCTGTCTCGGCCAGTGCGGGCTCTGCAGGAGGGCGGGCCTCTGGGGAGCAGCAGCCTGCATACTGAAGAGTTGGCCACACCTTTGCTGTGGCTCTCCACCCACCCCGCCCAGCGGGACCCTGCTGGGCTTCTGCAGCTGCTCCCCTGCCGCAGCTCCTGGGCAGCCTTCTCCTGTTCTCCCTCCAGCCCCTGCCTCTCCCTCTCTTCTTTAAAATAATTCTTTTGCAGTCCTGAGGATGGAGCTAGCCCTGGGGGTCATGTGCTCTGCCACCGCGCTATGTGCCCAGGTCCTTTTTTTTTTTTTTTTTTTTGGAACCAGGGATTGAACTCAGGGACACTTGGCCACTGAGCCACATCCTCAGCCCTATTTTGTATTTTATTTAGAGACAGGGTCTCACTGAGTTGCTAAGGGCCTCGCTAAGTTGCTGAGGCTGGCTTTGAACTCTCGATCCTCCTGACTCAGCCTCCCGAGTCGCTTGGATTACAGGCGTGTGCCACCACGCCTGGCTCCCAGGTCCTTTTTAAAAAATTTTATTTTTTTAAAAATTTTTACAGACTGCATTCTGATTCATTGTACACAAACGGGGTACGACTTTTGTTTCTCTGGTTGTGCTCGATGTAGATTCACCCCGCTCGGGGTTAGGTGTCTCATACATGTCCGGAGGGTGATGCTGTCTCTCTCGTCCACTGTCTTTCCTTCCCTGTTCCCTCACCCCTTCATTTCCCCCACACAATCCGAAGTTCCTCCATTCTTCTCTTAAGCCCCTGGCCCACTCCCCGTTATGTATCATCATGCAGTCCCTTTTTTTAAATATTTGAGGCAGGGTCTTGCTAAATTGCCCAGGCTTGGTCTTGAACTTGCGATCCTCTTGACTCAGCCTTCCGAGTAGTGTCTGGGATTACAGTGTGTACCCCTGCGCCCGGTTCTCACACCCCTTTGGGGTGAATACTTTGAAAATAAGCCTTTCTGTCTTCTGGGGGACTCTGGGGAGGTAGTGAGTGCACTCTCCCATGATGACCCTGGCCAGGGAGATCTAGCCCCAGCCACAGCCTCAGGGCTCTACTGGCTGCACTGTCCTGATGCCACCCAGCTGCTGGGAGTCCTCCACTTCGGGACAGCTGCACTGGTCCCCTCTGGCCCTCCCTCTGCTCTGCTGGGTGGCCACAGGCCTCCTCATCTGCTTCCTGCACCCTGCCTCGTGGCCAGAGCAGCTCCAGTGGGCACCTGCTCCCCACCCCACCCGGTGTCCCGCCATGTCTTCGAAGCAGGGTGCCCAGGAACTCGCTGGTCCTCGGTGGGCTTGTGGCCCCTTTACAGGAGGGCAGCTGCTCCCTCATGCAGCCTCAGCTCCCTCGGCCAAGCCAGGTCGCAGCCTGAGCCTTCTCTGCGAGCCCCAGGCGGCTGAGGCCCCTCACAGCTGGAAATGCACCCACCTCTGAGTTTTGCCAGCCCCTGGTTGTCTAGTGGGGTTATTTGTGACGGGCCCCCTCCCATGGCGACCTGAGGAGCCCCTTGAGAAAAACAGCCTGGTCCTTGTCCAGGCTCGGCCTGCACCACACGCAGGTGCTCTGGAAGAATGGACCTTCCCATGAGATTCTGTCTTGTCACTGTGTCACACCTCTTAGAAGGGGCTGTCCCCCTCATGGGACCAAGGACATCTGGCCCACCAAGGCACTAGAGGGATCAATGGTGTTGGCTGAACGAATGGAGACACAGGACTCAGCTTCTGTGCAGGGATAAGGCTGAGCCATTTGCTCTGAGCCCGGGAGGCCAGGAGGCTGTGGGGTGGGCTGGGGTGGACGCCGGTGCCAGAGGCCTGGTGCTGCCTGGGTGCCTCGGCTTCACCAACTTAGGCAGAGACCAGTTCCCTTGTGCATGGCTCCCACTTCTATCTAATAGGGCAGGGACAGCCGGGGCTGCTCTGGCCTCTGGCTCCAGGTGCCATGAGGTCCCGGGGCACTAGAGTGAGGCAAGTCCGGGGGGTGAAGATGGGTGTCCAGCATCTGCCCCCCGAGCATGGCCAGCTTTTCCTCACTGGGCAGTGAGGGAGGTGTCAGGTCTGAGTATGTGCCGAGGGCACCGTACGAGGGGATGGGATGGGCAGGAATGTCACCTTTGTGGTCTGGCTGCCTGGGCTGGAGAAGCACTCGAGCCTTCTTGCCCAAGTACCAGACCACCCGCATCCCTCTTCCAAATATGTGGTTCCAGGAGTAGGTTCAGGGGACAGAAGCAGGAGGGTGACATCCTCTGGGTGGCGGGTAAACAGTGATGTGTCTGGTTGTCCTGGCAACAGCCCAGGCGGGTGGCAGGACCCAGGGGCAGCCAGACCAGCGGTGCCCTGTTACTGCAAGACATTCTTCCCCAGGACTGTTGAAATTTAACCCTGACATGTCAGGAACAAGCATGGAGGAATGGGGGCTGGTGGCCACGCTCCTCATCCCAGTTTCTGGCAATTCTCTGAGAGGCCAGGCCAGCTGGGGAAGAGGCTGCCTCATGGCCCATCTGCCTCTGGGTTCCCTGAGGGCGGGGATCAGCGGGAGCTCAGGATGTGGGGCAGGTGACCAGGCCAGCAAGGCCATCAGGGCCACTCCCCTCCCTGGTTGAGAAGGCTGGTTGAGGATCCTTCTCATCTCCAGCAGGCCCAGCCTCGCTGTCCCCACACTCTCTGGGTGTTGCCAGGGGACAGGATTAGGACTGGAGGTGCTGAGGCACAGAACCACTTCAGGGGTGTGGTCTGGCCACTTGGGGCTCTGGTCTAGGAATGGGGGAAGGGGTGTCACAAGACCCACGTCCCCTAGGCTACATGGGGCCCACAGCAGAGGGAGTGGTGGGGGCAACGTGCGGGGTGACGGGTGGCTGGCTGTTGCAGGTACTGATCATCCTTCTCGTCAGCCAGGAGGCGGCTCCAGCTTCACTGCCACGCGGCCAGCGCGGAATCATCCCCGACTGCCAGGGGTTCAGGGCTGGCGGCCCCAGCTCGGCTGTGGGGTGCGTCCTGAGCTGGGCCTTGCCTGGGCGCGCAGGGCCCCTGCTCCAGCTTCTCCACAGACCACGCCACGCAGCACTGCACACTTGATTTTATTCCATGACACTGATTTGCTGAAACCCCCATTTCCTGGGCAGGGGAGGGCAGCAGGTGGCCTGGCAGAAGTGGCTGGCCTTTCAGGAGGGCTGGGCCCTCCCTGCTTGAGGAAGCACTGTCCAGGCCTCAGGCCTCCATCCAGCCTCGCCCTCTCCCCTCCAGTTCATCATTTAAAAACTGAGCTGCAAAAATAAAATAAACTGAAAAAATAAAAACAAGCCCCTGAGATGTTAAAAACCAAATTAAAAATTCCCTTTGGTGTCAAAAGGTCCTATTCCTAAAAGCCAGCGGGGTGGGGCGGGCTCCAGTCAGGCTCAGGACTACCATTCAGTCCTCCAGGGCACCATGGGACTCCTCCTCCTCCTCGTCCTCCTCGTCCTCCTCCAGGGCCAGGGATCCCTCGGGGCCCGGCTGCTTCAGGATGGCGCTGTACTTGAGGACTGCAGCCTCCGCCTGCAGGACCACCTCCACCAGGCTGAAGATGGTGATGACCTGCGGCCACGTTCAGGAAGGGGGTATAGAGAGGGAAAGGGTCTGTGGCCAAAACCCAGCCCCCCACTATGTGTCCAGTCCGTTCCCTCAGCCCTCGGAAGCCCGTTACCCCTCTGTACAGACAGCCACTCAAGTTCTTGGCCACGGGGTCTGGGGAGAACCGAAGGCACCAGAGAGCACTGTGCGACCCGGTGATGCGCAGGGAGTGCTCCCGAGGCTCGGGTGAAACGAGCTGGGCCGGGTCGGTGTGAGGTCCGCAGCCTCCATCAGATTCTCAAAGAACCCCGAGATTCAGAGGGACACAGCTACCCCGGGGGGTATCCCCGAGTGAGGCTCCAGGAGGCGGGCTGAGCTCTGGCTAGGGTGGGGCCTGTGGGGGCCTGAAGCCCCACCCGGAGCCTGCAGTGCCAGGGAGGGCAGGGGGCAGATGGGGGCACAGACAAGCACCCACAGGCAGGAGAGGGCTCCCTGCGACCTGTGGGGAAGGGGAATATGGGGGTTCTGACCTGCCGAACCGGCTCCTGCTCCGGGTCCTCCGGCTCCCAGATGAGCGTGAGCTCAGGTTTCTTGCCCACTTTCTGGAATTGGTAGGACCGCAGGGCCAGCGCCTGGGGGTGCAAATGCCAGCACTCAGGCCTTGGGCTCCTGGTGCCACCTCCTGACCTTTAATCCTGACCCGCTTGACTGGTCCTGAGGGAGCTCCCGGCCCTGCCACCACCCCACTGCTGGTTTTTTGACCTAAGACAGGGGTCACCCCAACCTGGCCTCTTGTTGGCTTCAGGCAGGCCCTGCCAGTTCACCTTTGGTTGACTTGGCACTTGAGGGGGGCCACGGGCCAAGGGATGGCTGGGAGGGGCGGGGCAGGTGTGCCCACCCTGATGGCACTGCTTGTGGGCTGCGCCCCCTGCTGGTGCTGGGTCTGAGGGCGGACCAACTGCAGAGCTGACCGAGGTCTGAACTCCCCTGCTGCCCAGGGAGCCTCGGCACAAGCGCCCTGATGGTTTCCAGCTGGCCTTGCTTGGCTCTCCTCTTCCACTCGTCTTATTACTGCTCTGTCCCTCCCACACCAGCGCCAGGCTCTGCCCCCCCAGGAACTTTGGATGTTAGGAAATTCAAACCAGGGCAGGAGCCAGGTGCCTAGCACAGGGCCAGCTAGAGCCTGGCCCCTGGACCAGCGTCAGGACAGGCACCAGGGCCCCTGGGGGAGGGCAGGAGCCAAGGCCCCTGTGCTCCATGGACCATCCTCCAGCCTTTCCTTCCCATGTCGCTGCGAAAACATCTCCATGCAGGCATGCCCTGCCCTCCTGTGGGTTAGGGTGGCCTGTTCTCTGAGTGCCCAGACCTTGGGGAAGGCACCCAGCCTGACCCTTGGCCAGAAGTCCTATCCCAGTTGGGTCTAGCTGGGTGTCTTGAGAGGGTCCATCAGGAGGGCTTGGGGCCAGAGCTCAACTCTCTGCCACCATGTGCCACAGCAGCCCATGTCCCTCCAGTATGGATGGGGACAACAGGAACCTCGGTCTGCTTTCATGTCACACTCATGAGACCACCAATGGCGGCTCTGGCCAGGGACATTCAGAAGAGCCCCTGCAGTGGGGGTGGAGACAGCCGGGGAAAAAGCCAGGCACTGCACTAGGTCCCCAGGGACCACCTGCCCCCCTGCTTGAGCTGGCCACTCACGTTGCAGTAGATGCGCTTCTGGACCCCGTAGCGCAGCACCAGGACGTCGAAGGCTTGGTTCAGGACGCCCATCACCATGGCTTCTGACTCCAGAGGGCCACTCTCCTGGAGGGACAGTGTTCCAGTGTGGACCCTCCCCGGAAGGAGGCAACCAGGAGAGGGCGGTGGGGAGAGGGAGGGGAGGGCTGTCAGGACTCACCCTGACCAGAACGGCGAAGAAGAGGCTGGTGCTGAGCTCCTGCACACGCTTAGACGCCATGCGGCGGTCATTGCAGTGGTCAGCTTGCTTCTGCAGGGCGTGCGGCTCCACTTCCAGCTGTTCTCTGTAGCCTGGGAAGAGGGTGGTCAGGGTGCTGGTGGGGGACTGGGTGCATGAGCCACGCTGGGTGACAGGCAGCATGGTGCCCGGGCCTAGGCATGAACCGAGGGCCACCAAGGGCGGGGGCCCTCGAGCTGCCCCCTGCGGCCCCGGCACCAGGCACTCCCTCTGGGGGTGGCAGCCCCTGGCTGCACAGGCCTGCCCTGGCCCCAGCTGTGCCCTCACCCAGCGCTGCAGCGAGCAGGCGGTGCACCAGGACGTCTGCGAAGCGGCGGATGGGCGAGGTGAAGTGCGTATAGAGAGGCACGTTGAGGGCGTAGTGGCGGAACTGCGCCTGGTCCCGCAGCGCCCCCGAGCAGAAGTACAGCGCCACCTGCGGAGGGGCCAGGTCTCAGCGATGGCTGGGCCAGGGTGCTGATAGCAGAGCCTGCTGGGGCACCCAGGGCAGACCGAAGGGACAGGCAGCAGGCAGGGAGAGGTGCAGGCTGTGCTGGGGCTGCCTGGGGGCTGCCGCAGGCCGGCAGAACAAGGGCTTGCCGGGCCCCTGTCCTGCCTGGAAGCTGGCTCCATCCCAGGGCCGCCAGAAGCTCCACCTCTGGTGGGAATGGGATGTTGGGAACCCTCAGGACACTGGTGGCCTCTTCCTGTGAGGGTCCTGGGGCCACCAGGGCAATGGGCGGAGCTCAGCCTCCTCAGGGCATGTGGCTGCTGCGTCCCCGCCAGAAACGTGGAGGAGGGGAGGTTTCTGGTTTGCCCCCCGGATGTGTACGGGGCTACCACTCTGACTCAGAACGAAGAGGGACAGCGACGCTGCAATGGCCCCGGGCTGCAGACTTCTGGAGGCAAAAGCAGAGGCTGAGGGGCTGCGTATCTCTGCTGGAGGACCACAGCCCAGGCCCCTTTGAGGCCTGTAGGGGATTCTGTGGCCTGCGGTTGGGTCAACTTCAACCACTCTGGCCTCGATCCCTCCCAGCTGAGGTGACCACTTGCACCCTGGCACCCGTGCCCCACAACGCCCCACCCATGGCAGCCAAGGAGGCAGCTCTCCAGCCTGCCATCCCGAGCCTCCGTCGGGCCAAGGCACAGAGCTGAGTTCTAACAGCAGGCATTTGGACCGGGGCACAGGACGTCACCCTGAGCCTCTATAGGGCCCTAACTCAGCCTGACTAGAACCTGGACACAGCCCCTGGGGCTGCCTGGGAGCAAGTGACCAGGTTCCTTGCTGAGGGCCCAATCCCAGCTGCGTGTGTTGGCTCCCCTGCTCACACACACACCCTCCTGTGCACTTGGCCGGTGGACAGCCGGCTCCGGTTACTCTGTGCTTAAGGGCCCTGGAATCCAGGGCACAGCTGGCGGTGACCCGCTGGGCTCCCTGACTCTGCTTCCCTTCCAGCACCTGCTGGGCTCTGGGTTATGTCCGGGGCAAGTCGCCGGGGGAGGTGGGCGCAGCCTCCAATCCAAGCCACGTCTGGCCTTTGTTCTCAGTGGTGGCCCCAGTTCCCCAGACAAGCTGGGGTAAAGGGGACAAAGGCCCTGGCTCCCTCCTGGCTAGCGGAGGGGTCTCTGGGTAGGGTGGGATGGGTGGGGACCTTGGTTTTCCCACAGCAACCAGCTCTCTAGGAAGGCCTGGCCTCCTATGTCAGGAGTGCTCTCAGGACCCAGCACCCCGCCTCCCTTTCCAGGCTTGCTGTGCTAGTCCCTCTTTCCTGTCCCCAGTCCCTGTCCTGGTTCATGGGGTTGGGAGAATGGGACACTGCAGGCCCTTCTTCACTCCCTGACATTGTATCCCTGGGTGGAGGTGGCTTCTGAGGTCACTGGCAGGCAAAGCCAGGAGAACCTAGTCTTTTCCGGTGACTCTGGAGAGGGCTCCTGTCATGGAGCTCCAGATGGCTTGACCTTAGAGTAGACAGCTTCCAGAGGCTGGGTTAGGGAACAGGGGCTGCCATGTCTTCTTGGCCAAGCTGAAGGTGGGGGTGGGTACCATGCACAGTTCCTTTGTGCTGCTGGGGGCCTGGTGGGGGACAGGCACTTGGGACTGGGAGCAAGGGAAGGTCAGCCAGGCCAAGTGACTCCACTCCTCGCAGAGCTATGAGATGTCAGGAAATAAATCAGTTGTGACTAGAAGACTGAATCTGCTAGGTGACTGGGTCCAGAAAACTGGCCTGTCACTGCCTAGGGCAGGGCTGGGCCCGGAGGTGGTCCCACAGCATTTGCAGCTCCTGTTGATCTGACAGACCACTGGGATGGCCTCTGATCCCAGGATGCTGGGGCCTACAGGGGCTGAAGCAAAGCCTGGAGGGCAGTGACAGGCTGCCAGGAGCGAGGCCATCTGCCTACCCCAAAGGCAGTCGGTCACGGCCTGCAGACACCAGCCCAGGCCACGGCTGAGAGTGCGTCTGCTGATCAGCCTCTAGCAGGGGTGCAGAGAGCTTTTCCCATCGGGCCCTTAGCCAGCCTCGGGCTGCAGCAGCTCCTGAGCGCCGAGCACTCTCTTCCACACACACCACAGGCTCTTAACCTGGCCCAGGTGTTGCCTGGCGTCCTCCCCTCCCAAGGAGCCTTCCTCAGTGCTGCCCGGGCCCTGCCTGCTTCAGCTGGGGCCCAGGGCACAGCAGGAATGCTGGTGGCTCTGTGTGCCCATGGAGATCCCAAGTCAGGGCTGCAGGTGTTCCTGAGAGTGGGGACAGAGGCCAGGCCCCTGCTTACCTGCATGGGCCGGGAGTACATGTTGGTGAGCACCTCCTTCCGGGCCAGCGAGTACTTGTCATCTCCAAATATTTTGGTCAGACTTTTCTAGAAGCCAAGCCCAGAAACCTGTGTGAGTGTAGTTAGGCTTGGGAGAGGTTCTAGGCCCATCACTGACAATCTGATACCAGCTCTGGGAAGAAGGAGCTGCCATGGTGGGCGTGGGAGGGGCGGCCCATCACCTGTGGGCCACACTGGGCCTGATATTAGCCTTCCATGCTAGTTGGCTAGCCAGGCTAGCTGGCCGGCCTGACAGACTGGTGCCTGGCTCTCTGACCTGAGGTAACTCTCTGCCCCCCCAGGCTTGGGCTCAGGTGAGAAGTCTCCCTCTGATGGGATCAGAGCCAAGCTCTGGGTTCCTCAGTGATGCTTAGCTCCAGGCAGGGAGCACCTGAAACCGACTCCTGGAAGGAACATCCCTTGACTTCCAATAACCCCAAGCTTCCATACTGAAAGCCTTTTGGCTCAAGACCAACCCAGTTCTGCCCCAGGACCCTGACCTACAGCTAATACTTGGGTGGCTTCCCTTGGCTGGGTACTGGTGAGGAACCCATGCCATCAGGGTCTCTAGGACTCAGATCTTTTCACCAAGGCCTCCCTCCCCCCTGGGGGGGAGACCTGGCTGAAGGGGAAGGGACCATGGTGGAAGTAGAGACCACTGTGCCCTGACCTTCCTCTTCTTCCCCCGCAGCGGGGCCTCCTGCTACCCTGCCTGCTGAGCACTCACATTGAGGGCCCCGGCAGAGCTGGCGTCCATGGACAGTCCCATCTGGTCACAGAATTCCACGAGGTCATTGAGCATCTTCATCTGGGGTGGAGGGTGCCGGCGAAGCAGGGCCTGCTCGGGGAAGGTGCGGTAGATCTTGTGGGCCACCGCCATGTTGGCCAAGAGCATGAACTCCTCCACGAGCCTGCGGGGGGGAGGGCTGGTGACTAAAGGCCTGGGGGCAGGCGGCTTGCTCTGCCTGGCTCTCTTGCACCCTTCAGGTCTTGGTATAAGACCACCTCCCCATCACCCGATCAATGGGATCCTCCAAGTTCTCTCTCTCATGCCCCCAGCCCACACCCTCTGTGCCAATTTCCCTAGGCACAGAAGCTTTCCAGGAAGGTGGTTCAGGTGCATTCTGGTGCCGGGGCATCCGGCATGGGGACGGCCTGCTTCCTTGGGGAGGCAAGGGTCTGCTGGAGCCTTGCCCAACTTAGGGGAGACTCTCTTCCCCAGGCTGATGGCAAAGCCCAGGTTTCTCCCACCAAGTCAGGAGGGCTCAGTGAGGCGGTTCTGCAGGCTGGCGGCAGCCAGAGGCCTGGGATAAGCCCCCTTCCTGGAGAGGAGGGTAGTGCTGTGGGGTCAGCCCCATCCCCTGGCCTCCCTCTTAGAATGAAAGGCAGGGTCCCTATCAGCAAATGGGGCCTGGGGCAGCCCTGGGCCCAGGGTGGAGGCTCTGCCAGCTGGCATGCCTGGCCCCTCCATCGTGGGGTCCTTGGAATAGAGTTGGGGAGAGTCACTGCATAGCTGTGACTGCAAGGTCAGGCCTCAGCTGGCCCTTCCACTGCAGGGGACCAGCACATGGAGGAGCAGCTTCTGGGCTACCCCTGGGCTGCAGCCACGGCTTTTCAAGTGGCCGCTTGCCTCCCAGCCTCTGATCTGTCCTTGACCCTTCAGTGCCTGCTGAAACCTGTGTGCTCAAGCACCTTCCCTGACCACCAAGTTTCCTGAGATGTGGTTTGAATCCTGGTTCTCCCGCACTTTTGCTGTGGGACCCCGAACAAGCCAGAGACCTCTCCCATTCTCTTCCTGATGCCAGCACCTGGTCACAAGGCTGGCATGAAGGCGAGTGGCAGGAACAGGCGTTTCAATGGCCTTTCCTCAGACCCAAGCTGTGCTTTCCTCTCTCCACGCCTGCCACCCAAGTGGCTGACATGCCCTTTGGTCCTCCAACCTGTTCGGCCTTCCCAAACCTTGCTGAAGGCCAGGCCCAATTCCTCTCCATCCTCCTTGGCCAGCTGCTGATCTAGAACTGTTAGGCTCTTGCTTGGTTTCCATGCCTAGACCTCGTCAACCCAAGAGGAGCCCCGGTCCTGCTGGAAGTGGCTCCCGTGATCTGCGTCTGCTCTCCGTCAGGCCATCACTGCCCTGGGCTTCATGTGCTCATGTCATTCATTCGTGTGCTTGTCCACTCAACAGACGCTGCTGTGTGGGGCCGGGCACAGTTCTAGACTTTCCTCCCATGCAGTCCCAGAATCCATGCGCACCTGTCTGCTCTCTGGGTGAAGAGACACCAGCAACCTCACTGCTGACCCTGGGCTGCACCTCACGAGCAAGGCCGGTAGGTGGCAGCATGGCCCTGCAGCAGGGCTGGCGTGAGCCTGCCAAGCCGGCAGGCAGGGTCCGTGCCTCACCCACAAGTTAAAGATCCTCTCTGGGCAAAGTCAGCCTCTTGCTTCCAGTTCCTGCCTCATCTATCATGGTCTCGAGTAAGGACAAGGATAAGAATAGGAGGAAAGGGACAGAGAGCAGGGAGGGCTAGGCTGGGGACCCCAGACAGTGACAGTAGACCCGAGGGGATCTGCTTCTCCAGTGACTCTACTCCTTTTCCTCTCTGGACCCCACCACAGTTCTACAAGTCACCTGAGGCCTGGATAGAAACAAGTACATGTGGCCTGGGTGTGGCAGCACATGCTTTTAATCCCACCTATTCAGGAGGCCAAGGAAAGAGGATCCCAAGTTTGAGGCCAGCCTCTGCAACATAGTGAGACCACCCTGCCTCAAAATAAAAGAAGGGACCAGGAGGAGAACACCCCTGGGTTCAATCCTCAGTACCACGGGGGGAGGAGGGAAGGGCCGGGAGGGAGAGGGAGAAAAAGAAACAAGTACATGCTGGCTAACCCTGACAACAGTCTGGAAAGACTCTGGAGGCAGACGCTGAGCTTGGACAGTCCCTTGGTGTCTCTGGTCTCCATTCCCTTTGCAGCCCAGCCTTGCCTCCCTGTCACCCCGCTCTGTGGCTGGGAATTAAGAGAGCAGCCTGTGGACTCTCTCCAAGACAGACTGGTGAGATCAAGCATTAGCCCCACCACCACTGTCACTGTGAGACGGCACAGCAGTAAGTCCTGATTCCGTGGGTGCCGATAAGGCTCATTAGTGTTCTAGGGAGGCTGCAAGGCCCATTTCCCCACAGCCTGTCCTTAAAATACTCCTCACGCCTGCAGGTGGGAGAGGAGGAGCGGAGAGAACAGGCGAGCCTGTGTGCAGGGCAGGCGGGCTGCGCAGGGCCTGGGGGGCTTTCTGGCTGTCAAGCACTGGGTGCTGGAAGGTGGGCTCAGTGGAGCCAGGGACTGGGCAGGCCAAAGCATGGCAAAGCCCCCAGCAGGCAGAGCTCTTCCGAGTTCAAGATTCCCTGTGAAAAAGGGGATCAGGTACCCCAGGATACAGAAATGGGCTGGGAAGCACATGAGCCAGTGAGTGTCCCTTGCTCTCATCTGGGGGACAGCAAAGGCTCCCCTTCCCTGGGCTCAACAGTACACCCCTGGTCAATTCACACAGCGGCCAGCAGGGGGCGTCCATCATCCTCCTTCCTAGGACCTGGGACGTGGCAGGAGAAGCTTAGAACCCAGCAACTCTTGGGCAGGAAAGGGCCTAACAGTTTACAAATTACAGCCCTGAGCTCAAGGTCCAGAGGTTGAGCCCTGAGGGGCCCCCAGTCACTGTTTCCTCCTGAGTCAAAGCTGGTTCTGAGGCAGAGGGGGGCAAACGGCGTGGCTGAGGGGGCTCCGACGGCTGGAGGAACTCAGTCTTCTGGGGGGCAGTGCCGCATGCACAAGCCAGCAGCCAGCCTCAGACCAGGCCCCAAGGACCGGCCGAGGGATGCAGACCTGCAGTCCTGCTAGACCTCGCTCCCTGCTCTGGGCACCTGCCCCCCCCCCCCCCCCCCCCCCCCGCCCCCAGTGAGAGCATGGCGCAGGCATGAGATCACAGCCCTGCTGGGGAGAGGGGAGCTGGAGCTCGGCAACTGCCTGACAACGGCTCTAATAGGGGCTCAGGAATGGCGGTCGGCCAGGATCACCTTCCAGAACAGCAAGCCAAGCCCTCAGAGACGGGGCCTCGGTCCCAGGCCTGGCATCTGCTGAACATCTGGAGCCCTCCGCCACTGGGCCCCACAACTCTGGAGGTCTGCGGCGGGGCTGTGCTGTGACAGGCGGCTGCTGGCCAGGAAGGCCAGGGACGCCAGTGCGCAAGCTCCTCAGGCCTCTCTCTGGGCATCCCTACCTGCGCCCTGGGCCTGCAGGGGCCTGGAGGGGAAGTGCGAGGGGCAGGTGTGAAGCTTCTCATCCCAGGGAGCAGAGGAGCAAGGCTCTTGCCCCTGACGGCAGACAGGGTAAGGGCCAAAGCCACCACACAACTGCACCTCCTCCACACAGCAAAGGCAGTGCTCACCTAGAATGGCGCCTCCCGAGCACATAAAGACAGAAGGGTAAATGCAAATGCATATGAAATGCTGGGAGTTGTTTGAGTCATTTATTTTCACTAAGGCCACTTCTTCACCTTTAAGAAGCTCAAGTGCTTGTGTGACGACTTCTCTAGAGGGAGCTGCTGAAGGCAACAGCCCTGCCACCTAAGGATGAAACCTGTCCATCAAGTCAGAGGATGACACTTGGCCAAGGCTGCCTTCAGCCTGACGGGTCGGCGAGCCGCTAGCCGTGGGCTGAAACATTTGCCCCTTCTGAAGGACGCAGCCGTCTCAACCGGCAGGAGTACAAAGGGCAAGTGCGTGGCCCGAAATAAACCTTACTTCATTGCTACACATACCAAGATGTACTGGTCCAGGTGCCCCAACTCTAGGATTTGGGTTCAATTTCTAGAAGATTCTTCTGCCCTCCACCACCCTTTTCCAAGCTGCCATTTTCTCCCAACTTGCCTCCCTGCTCCTAGTCATGCCATGCTAAGGTTCCCACTTTCATGCCGTGCTGGTCACATTCCTGTCCTAGCTGAAGTCCCTCAGCAGCCCCCACTGTCCCTGCCATAGTTCCTCCTCTTGGTAAAAGGATGTTGTGTGTCCAGATTGCTTCTCCATCCTCCACGTCCCCTGAGTTCTTATGTCCTTTTCACTTCTGTCCTTTGCCTGGCTGTTTCCAAAGCCTGGGACCCTGGACCACTCTCCTCCCATCTCTTTTTCTTGGCTAGCACTCACGGGGAGGGCAGTGCTCCTTGGGCATTCTCTTTGTCCCCATCATGGTACTTGGGCTTGGTAACTGTGGTAACCTCTCAGCCATGAGTGACATGCTGTGTGCTCCTCGGGTGGGGGACTCTAGGCTGCAGTTCAGGAACCAGGAGTGCAGGTCCCTGTCACCAGTGCCCTTCCTGCCGGGCATGCAACTCTCCCTATGTGCTTGACTCCGAACCCTTGCTCCAGGTGTGCTGGCTGAGTGATTCCCACACCTGGCCAGAAGGAGGCCGCACTAGCTCCTGCTCTTTCTTCCCCACTCCCCCAACAAGACGGCCAGAGTCCTCGCCCTGCACAGCCGCTTGTGTTCCTTTGCTTGCTGTCTCACCCTCTGAGCTGCGGCCTGACTCTGCTCTGGTACCACTGGTCACTCCCGCTGCCCTGGGGACCACATGTGCCCCCAGGAAGACGATCGGCTCCAAGGTGCACAACTCCCTGAGCGGTAGTTTGCTGCCCTCGGGGCCCACTGCCTTGGTGGCACTGTGAACCCCAAATTCCTTCACTGGAAAGTGTGACAGTGACACAGCACTGATTGCAAGGTGACAAGGAGGAAGGACATGTTTTACATGAAGGATGAAACGGCAAAGGTGTGGGGGTGAGAGGGGGAAAAAAGCACTGGATAAGTTTTGGAAATAAGGAATGGAGGACGGATTATGTCTGGGGTGGAGGCCTGACTGGCCTCTGGGCTCCTCTGGGGGCCAGAAGGTGGCTGAACTAAGAGGGACATTTCAAAGAAGGATGCAGGGCGTGGAAGGGCAGGCCAGAGATGGGAAGGGCACAGTCTGGATGGAAGCTGCGGGCTCGGTGCTGTGAGGCAGCAGTCGAGGCGGCAGGTAGTGGGGCAGGGACGAGAGCCAGCACTATGAGCAGGGCACCTGGGCCATGGGTGGCTGGAGCGAGAGTGTGCGGCTGCGGCCCTGAGCAGAGGGAAGCAGGCCAGGCCGCAGCAGGCTGTCCTCAGGCTGAGGAAGGGTGGGCAGGCCCGCTGGAGCTGGCAGGGAGAAGGAAGCCAGTTCAGGAACCATAACGAATGGTGGTGGAAGCAGAGACAAGGGGCCTGGAGCAACCTGAAGGTGTTCTGGGGTAGAGGGCTCAAGGCTGGGAGCCTGAGAGCCAGCCAGGAGGGAGGAGCCAGACCCCAGTGTCTCCCAACAGTGTGAGGGTGCTCCTGGGGAGGAGGCCCGCCAGGGTTTGGGTGGCGCTAAGCAAGGCCCTGGACAGTGCCCACGCCTCTCTGTTCCTACCACATGCCCGCAGGAGGCTACCCCACGTCAGCTATCGCTGATTCCGTATAGCCCCTGGGAGGGCACAGGGCTTCTCACTGACACCTGCAGTGGCCAAAGAGGACGGGACTTGCCCAGGACCACAGCCGGTCAGGAGCAGAGAGCCAGAGCCCATAATCTCTAGGCCCCTCGTCCACGACTGTCCTGAGGGCTCAGGCAGATCCTTGGCAGACTCTAGTTGACTAGAAGCCCCAGACGGAGCAGAGGAAATGAAGAGCAGAGGGGTGACTGGGGAGCACGCATGTCTCCCGCACTGTGTTGGGGCATAGGACAGAGGAGAAAGGCTTGTGTCCATTAGGTCAACGAAGTAAGGGGCCACCTACCATGGCTAAGAACAGGACAGCCTCCTGGGCGGAGGTGGGGTGTAGGCGGGCATGGTTCAAACTCAGGACAGCTTTGTCCCTTGGCTGGCTACGTTCCCTCTCCTAGAGCTCAGTGGCCTTGGACAAGCAGAGGGAGGCTGGCGCTGGCCCTGGTCTCTCCTCAGGCACAGGCACCGAGGCAGGCCCACGTTCCTGACTCAGCCCCCTCCAGCCTTGCCCTCAGACCTCGGCTCCTCTGCACTTGGCCTCTCAAGGATGTACGGTTTCCAGGTGCATTTCCCCAGCTACACCAGATGAAGGGCACCCCTGCCCCTTCCATTCACACAGCCGAAGGATCAGGAAGTGGCCTGGAGCTAACCCAGGCCAGGGCTGAGTGGCACGGCTATTGCCCAAATCAGAAAATATATCAATTTCCAAAGACCAAAACCAGGAGTGAGACAGAAATTGCCTCTCCTGCCCTCAGCCACCAAGGCACTTGTCACTCTGTGGGAGTCTCATGCTAATGGAATTAGGCCACTCGCAGAGATTGTTCAATTAGCTTTTGGTGAAAACTGCTAACTTGGAGATTTGATAGGAATTGCTCCCAGCCAGTTCCAAATTCATTTCTTCTGAAGACCAAATTTTCCCCACTTGGGCACATCCGCGCTGTGGGCTCCGGAGCCCTCAGGCTCCTCGGTGGCTGTGAAGGAACGGTGCAGCCGAGCACAGCCCTTTCTGCAGGGCTGGGAGCCTGCAGGGGCAGAGGCACGGCCACCTCACAGGAGACCCACTGCTCTCCCAGCGGCCCCAAATTGAGTGTAGTGTGGCGGAAAACTACAAGGGAGTGGGGCGTGATGGGAAGTCAGTGGTCCGATCAGCACGGAATTGAGGGCTGCTGGGGATGGGAACTTGCAAAGATCTGTGCTGCTGTTCCCTCCCAGGCCAGGCCAGGGTGGAGCTGGTGGCCTGGGATCTGGAAAGTGGAGGCCTGGAGAAGGAGTGCAGGCAGGGTGGCTGGGGGCTGGAGGGAGGGCACCCCAGGAGGGGAGGGTGCAGGCAGACCACCACGGGAACCCGCCACAGCTGGGCCACGCACCCTGAGCAAGCCTCTGGGCAGAGGGAGCCCACGTCACAGCGTGGGCCTCTCGCTGACCCCTCTCCTCTTGGGCTTGCTGCAACCTGCTGAACGCTTTGGACATTCCCGTGAAACCACAGGGAAATGAATGGGGCCTAGTTCCCAGGCATGGAAAAGCCCAGAGGAGCAGGCCTCCGGAGCCAGACACAACAGGCCCAGGGGTGAGGCTGGAGCCAGGCTTCCTCTTCTGCGAGGCGTAGCCCACTCGAGGGCCTTTCTATAGGTCTGGTGGCGGGGCCTGCTGCAGCCAGGCACGTTCCAACCACTTGTTTTTCTAGCTCAAAAGGAAGTCTCCAGAGGCTACAGATCCAACTGAGGCCCCAGGGTCCTGCCGAGGGAGGCCCAGTGACTGGGGTGGGGGCTGCTCTGAGCAGGTGACAGTGCAGAAAGCTCTCTGTCAACACAGAGCCAGCCACTAAGCACGCTCTTCCCCAGGCTCGGCTCCGCTCACGGGGGCGCAGGGCAGGCCTGCATGCGGGCAGCAGCCCTGGCCCCTAAGCGGAACCAGGTGGCAGTGTGCTGTGCGGCCTTTCAGAGCGGGGCAATTAGGGTTTGCTGGCTCCTTCGTGGTGTTGACACACATGCCTTTCTCCAGTTCCAGCTGCTGCCCAACTGGAACTGGAACCGCTGACCAGAGGAGGTGTGGCCAAGGCACATAGAGGCTGGCCACTTTGGGGGAGCCAGAGAGCCACCACAGCACCCCCAACAGCTCTGCAGCCCTGCTGGGTCTCCCACCCCCCCAATAGTGGGGGCCGGCTCTGAAGCCCTGGACCAAGCACAGAGCTTGCACAAGTTCAATGACCTCAGAAGGGGGTGACTTGCAGATGTTTTTTTTCAGTGCTGGGATGGAACCCAGGGCCTCGTGCATGCTAGGCAAGGGCTGCCCAGCTTCACTCTTAGTGCCTCTGGGCACTAAGGTATTCAGGGGAGAAGGGCGTTCTGAGACACACGTTCCTGTTTCTAGAAGTCAGGCTGTGCTGCTTTTGAAGTGAGACGAGCTTTGTTCACCTCTGAAAAGGCCTTTGGCCCATGGCTGCTGGGGAGTGGGCCCTTCAGCAGGGCCATTCCTTGTGACTGACTAATGATCGCAAAGAAACCAGAAGGCAGCGGGGCTCTCTGGGTGCTTTCTCACCCACTCCTCACAACCCCCGCCCAGGAGGGACTGCCAGTTCTAACGTGCAGAAGGAAACTGAGTCTAAGAGACCACAGAAGGTGACCACATAGCTCCCTTACTACAGATGGTGGGCCCAGATCTGGAGCACCTTCTAGCAGTGGCCTCCCTGGGCTTTCCAGAGCCCAAGTGGTTATGCCAGGTAGGAGGAAGTAGGGAAACACGTCTCCCCTGGAGACCCTGATCTGGAATGGCACACAATTCCCAATTCCCACCCTGAGGCTGAAGAGCACTACCTACCTAAGGCATGCCAAGCCTCACTTTGCCCATTCCAGAAAGCCCTTTTCTCCTGGTACCCTGGCCTCCACTTGCACCAGGCTGGAGGTGGAGCCTAGTAGTGCGTCTGTGAGATGACCTGCGCTTCAACAGGGTGGCTCTGTTCAATCCAAGGGCTCCAGGAAGGGATCTTCTGAAGAGTATGAAGCCACTGTCCAGGGCCCACAGAGGCTATGGGGAGGAGCTGTAAGAGTGGACCTCTCATGACAGCAAGGCCAGGGAGGTGCCCGCCCTGGAGAGGCCCTGCTGGGCTAGCAGTGAGCCACCCACAGGCTGCCACCCTCAGGAGAGTCTGTTTCCACTTCCTGTGATGCTTACTGTGCTGCACAGCCTGACTTCCTGTCTGCTGTCCCAGGCCACGGGGGTGCCAGAACAGGTGGGAGGAGCAGGCAGGATGCGCTCTGGCAGGTGGACACGGGGCTGCCTGAGCTGTGAGGGTACGTGGGGACCTGCAAGGCACTGTCACAGGTTCCAGGCTCTGAGAGGGAAAGGGCAGAGTGGGTTCTCTTCATCTGACCCTCCACATAGAAGGCTGTGTCTGAGTGAGCCACGGCTCTGCTACGTGGGTGGGACACAGACAGTTGTGAAACCTGGGGAACCATCAGCTCTCCTTCCTCACCTTAGGCCTGGGGCAGAGCTGAGGCCTGTTCTGGAGCCAGAGGTAAGAAGGTGCCGCTAGGTGTCTCTAGCAAGCCTGATGCCAGGTGAGGTGCCAGTCTCAGTCCACCTGTCTCACAGATCAGAATTCTCATCATTCATGTGAGAGGAGGGAGACAGAGCTGGAGTGGCTCCCCAAGCCCATGGGGAGACCTGGTCCACTGCTAAGGACATCAAAGGACATTAAATGATCCTGTGTCACTTGCTGTGAGTCCCTGAAGATGAGGAGGCAGCAAGGTTTCTTACCAGCCCCTGACCAAGGGTTCTGCTGAACTGGAGACTCAATTCAGGGCCTCCCCTCAGGCCACACTGGTACCCTCTGGATGGACATTGTGGTGGTCAGTCACATCACTACCATGCTCCCCCTGACTGGCAAAGGACCTCCTCTCTCTCCTCAGTCCTGGGTATAGAGCTGAGAGTCACCAATTGGGACCTGGCTCTTCATCCGCCTCGCAATGTTTGGGCAGACAAAGCCTGTCTCCAAAACTGTTTCCTGCTTGTGTCTGAGGCTGGCCATGCTGGGCGGGCCTGGCTGGGTTGGGGCAGTATCACCTTGGAAGCCTTATTTTCAGACCCGTGCTTTGCCTCTGACTCTCCTGCAGCATGTTGGGGTGAATAGGGCAGAAACAGGACTCCGCCCTCTGCCACCAGCTCCCTGTGTGAAGTGGCTTCCTCTGCCTTTGGGGCTCTGGCCCTTTGGTGCCCGAGAGCTGCCCTGGAACAAGCCTAAGTGCTGTGCATTTGCTTCTCCTCAAACTTGCGATCCTCCTGCCTCAACCTCCCAGCAGTGGGGTTGGAGGCACATACCACCATGTCCAGCTTCCACCATCTCTTTTGTGAAGCCATTTTCCTCTGCAGACCAGGCCTTGGGGCAAGCAGGGTGGGGACCCTACCTCTGGATTCTGAGTCTAGACACACAAGTGGGTGCTGATGAAATGTCTGGAAACAGACTTGAGTGGTGCTGCTCAGAAAATGGTGAGTGAAAAACAAGACCTATTTTTGGGGGGTGATAGCAGAGCCCGAGGAATGGGAATAGGGTGGCAGTGAAGGTTCCTGAAGCTTCCCTTTAGCTTACGCCTGCAGGAAGGCGGGCACGTGAATTCGGCAGACAGAACCTGAGATGGCTTCTGCTGGCCTAAGGGGACCCTCTGAACTTGCCCTGAGCAAATTCTCACTTGCCCGTAGATGGTTATCACTTCAGTCCAGCACAGCAGTGCAGTGACTGGGCCGCGTTTTTCTGTGACCTGATGAATGAACACTCCTGTCCAAGGGCAGCTGCCTCGCTATGAGCATGAAGCCCAGCAGATTTAAAAAAGCCTCTCTCCTCTGGGTTGTTTCCACCGAGCTAACACTTGTCTTATCACCCACTGGGATGTGGTCTGTTGAGTCTGGCAGAGCTCTTCATTAGTTATGTGACTTTAAAAATATTGACACATGGTTTTATGAACTAGGTTCAGAGTGGTTTAAATGGACATGTTCCCACCCAGAGTGCTCTGGGCTTCCCCCACACCATCTATCTGCCCCAGACACATGAGAGCAGCGCCAGCAGCAGGAGGCACGGCCCTGTCCTCTCCCTGCGGCATGCAGGACGGCATCCTGCCACTTCTCAGGGCACTTGCCTGCCTGGCTGGGATGGGGCTTGCAGGGCCCCCAGTGGAGCTCCCGCCAGAGAAGTGCTGCCCTAGCTTTCCTTCCTGGGCCGGGCATGTCACTGGCAGCCTGCCTCCTGCATTCTCTGTCACCCCCCTCATGAAGGCTGTTTTATATGACTGTCTCCTCAGTGTCTGTCGGGGTCTTCTTGAACCCGTGCTCAGCACGGTGCATGACACTTCCAGGAGTCCAACAGTTTGCTGGAACCGAGCTGGGTACATCTGTGATCCCAGACACTCAGGAGATGAGGCAGGAGGATGGCAAGTTTGAGGCCAGCCTCTGCAATTTAGCAAAATCCTGTCTCAAAATAAAAAATGAACAGGCCTGGGTTGCAGCTCAGTGGCAGAGCACTCCCGGGTTCAAACTCCAGTACCAGGAGGGGAAAAAAGCAAATATGTTGGACAAAGGACTGAGGTTTGTATCAGGGCTAGAAAGCACCTGGAGACTGGTCCTCCAATCCACAAGGACACAAGTAGGAGTCGCCAGGCCACTCCTTGACTCTGGGGCACTTCCTAGGGATTCTTTCTAATTTTTGAAGTGGGAAAGGACTCATCTGGCTTGTAACCCAATTCTGAACATAGAGGTTTCCTGAAGATTCCCACAATTCTCTTAACTGGGGCCAGTTTCACGAGGGCTCAGAGCAGCACTGGCCTGAGCCCCCGTGGAGGCTGAGCCCCTGCACTAAAAGGAGGTACAGGGAGAGCAGGGGTGGGCCCCCTGGGGTGGGCAGGCGGCAGGCTTAACAAGCTTGCTGGGAGAGGAGGGAGTCGCCAGATGAATGAGTCCTGCGCATCTCAGGCGGGTACTTGGCTGCTCCGTCCTCTGCCCAGGTGGCTCCAGCACAGACTGAAGAAGGTGACCGCATGAAGCTCTTAGCTCAGGGGCCAGCATGCTGTTAGGTATTCTGCAAACATTAACTATTAGTACGACAGGTAGACAGCCCTGTTGGAAAGGCTCGGGATGAAAGTGCTTCAGATTTTGGAGTATTTACATAGGCTTTACTGGTGAGGAATACACAATAAAAAAGCTGATGTGCTCCCAAATCCAAAACCCGAAGCTCAAAAAACTTCAGATTTTGGGGCATTTCAAATTTTGGATTTCCAGATTAGGGCTGCTTAACCTGTGTTATGAAAACTCTCTGCCTTCAGCCACAGGGACGACAGCCTGGTATTATCGAAAACAGAAGAATGAGGGGAAAAGTCGATTCTGCCCACTCCCAGGAGGTGTCCCTGGGGTCTGCTGAGCCCTCCAATGCTCCTGAGGCTGTGCTGGGGGCTGAAGAGGCTGTCCTTGCTCCTGGGCACAGACCAAGGCCTGGCACTCACAGCTGGGCTGGAGGGGTGCTCCAGGCACGTCTGGTCAGTGATGAAGGGACAGCTGGCCCTGACTGTTAAGGGCAGAGACAAGGACAAATAGGGCAGGGGCTCTGTAAAGTCCAGTGAAAACCAGCACCATGGGGACATTTAGTGTAAAAGAAATGGCACCGCAGAGTGCAGTGGACCTATAGAAAACGCTTTATACGACAGAATAAACTTTTTTTTTTTTTTTTTTGTTCTAGGGATTAAACCAGGGGCACTTCACCACTGAGCTGCATCCCCAGCCCTTTTTCTTTTTTTCTTTTGAGGCGGGATCTCACAAAGTTGCTCAAAGCTTCGCTTAGTTGCTGAGGCTGGCTTTGAATAAGCAATCCTCCTGCCTCAGCCTCCCAAGCCACTGGGATTACAGGAGGTCACTGTGCCAGACTAAAATTAACATTTTGAATAATCCTAAATTATTAAAGAAAGGACCCTGTAGGAGTGCAAGTTTAAGGAAAAGTTCTCGGCGCTTAAAAAAATAAATCTTCTTCCTTTTGGAAACATGGTCTCTAGAATACTTCTGTCTCCATCATTCTAGAAGGCTCAGACACCAGCGTGTTTGTGTAAGGACTGCAGTTGTCCCACAGTGAGCTGGACACTCATGCTAAGGCAGGGACAAGTGAGGGCATTCACGAGGGGACTGTGGAAGGGTGGGCAGCGTGCCTCAGCTCAGAGCCTGGTTCCAGGATCGGCTCTAGGCAGGCTTCGGGTCCAGGGTGGCGAGAGCAGAGTCCCCACGGAGATGAGTCCTGACCCCTGCTGATCCACACTCACCACAGTCCAGCCTCGCGTGTGCTGCCAACCCTCTATTGGCCATCCCTTGTTTCCCTCGTCTTTCACCGTGGACTCTGGCCCATCCTTGTGACTGGAGTGGGGTCACATGGGGGCTGTCCAGGGTGGGCTCCAAGTCAGTGAGTGATGGGCGTTCTGTACCTCAGACAGGCCTTGCAGGCTGTGTGGAAGAGTCGCTGCCTAAGTGGGCCACTTCCTCCCAGTTAACTTATGGGGCCTGGGTGCTGAGTCACTTGGTGAGAGCCCCTCCCAGGCCACCACTGGAGATGCGCCCTGAACAGACAGTCACCATGTTAGGTTCCTCTTCAGTACAGGAGGCGGCTGCTAAGTGATTTACAGCCATCAACAGCCTTTGTCTGTCATCAAGCACAGCAGTTCCTTCAGGCCCCTAAGGCTTTCTGCTCAACCACCAAGAAAAAGCCACAATACCCCCAAGAGCCAGGGAGTGGCAGTGACGACAGATCAGAAACACTTCCCCACAGAGAGTGCCAAAAGCAGAGCGAGCCAAGCATGTTCTGGTCACCTGCCAGGGCAGCGGCAGGAGGTGACAGCCATGGGCACCTTCTTCAGGCTCAGACCCAGCCTGCAATCCTGTGGGCTGCTTCTCATGAGCCTAAGCTCCTTCAGAGTGTCTAAGGCCTCTGTGGCCTGGGTCTGGCCTCCAGGTACCAAAGGGACATTCTCTGCCTGTAGCGTCCCAGTGGGCCTCGTCAGGCGCAGCACATGGATGGAGGGCTGTGGCACAGGCCTCCTTGCATCACACGGCACTGGCCCAAAAGCACAGCCTCTTCTAGAACTCCTCAAGGTCTTGGAGAGAGGCAAGCCTCCTTGGGTTTAAAACTTTCTAGCTGGGCTGCAGGCTCATGGGGAAGCCCAAGGGCCTGCAGAACCGCCTCCCCCCAGGGATGCAGACTGGACAGACACATACCCAGAGAGGCCCTGAAAGAGACATGGGTCATGCCAAGAAGCTGAGAAAGGCACAGATACGGCAGGTACAGAGAGACAAGAGCGCGAGTTCTCACGCGTCACTGTATGAGCACGTCACTGTGGGCTGTGAAGCATCTGGAAAGGAAACGACGAGAGGGCTCCATGCCACTCTGGATGACTGCAGCCCCAGGGGGCTCCCTGGAAAGGGAACAACTGCAGTCCACCCCAGAAGGATGAGGAAAGGGAAGGGCAGAATCATGCTACAGCAATTTAGCTTGAGAAAGGGAAAAAGTATTTCAGCCCTGGGTTCAGAAAGCCCAGGACACATCTACTCTCTTAGAAGGTCTCTGAGAGTTTTGAAGTACTTAGTTTGAGGGTTTCTGGTGTCCAAGAATTTTCTGTCTTGCAGGGAACTCTCCTGGGTCATCCTTGGGTAGCTATTTGGGTTGCAAAAGGAAGGGTGTGAGAATCAGGGACCATTCTCAGGCTCAGGAGCTCTTCCCACCCAGGGCTCCGAGGCCTGCGGGACTTGAGGCTTGGGTCTCTGGGCGGTCTGTGCTCGCCATTCCTTTGCCTGAGTCTCAGTGCAGAACGATTCTGTGTATCTGCACTCAACTCAACCCTCGGACAGGGACAGCTGAGGCTGCCCAAGGCTTACCCAGACACGGTTCTCCCAACAGCCCAAGCAGCCTGGCCAGGAGGAAAGTCCTCAATGGCCATTCCTGCCTTCTGGACCCAGATAACAGGAGACAAAATGGTGGAAGAGGCTAGGAAGACCTGGCCCTGGAGGGAGCTCAGCCAGGAGACCTGCAGGCACAGCTCTTTAGGGTGGCAGGTAAAAGTGCAGGGCTCGTTGAGACTGAGAATGCTTGCTGCCTGGGGTTGCTTCCATGGCAGTGGACGTCAGAGAGAGGTGGGATGGGGCAGATGACAGAGCTTATAAGGAGATGAGGAGGGGGGGTTACTGGGAAAAGGAACAGATGCTAAATAAACCAGTGAGACGGTAGAGCAACTCCTCTCTCTCTCTCAAACTCCAAATTCCTTTTTAAAAAATATTTTTAAAGTTGTTGATGGACCTTTATTTTATTTATTTAAAGACAGTGCTGAGAATCCAACCCAGTGCCTCACACGTCCTAGGCAAGCGCTCTACCACTGAGCCACAGTCCCAGCCCCACCAACTCTTTCTTGAACAACCATGACACAAGTGGCATTTTTGCAACCTTCAAAGTTATATATTTGATATACTAGCAAGGAATCTGGGAACCTGATCATTGATTCTGAAGTCATACTGCCTTAGTTTCCATCCTAGAGCAAGGTAACAACCCCAGAATTGATGGCTCCAAGAACCTACGTCAGTGGCTGGAGGCCAGGAATCAGCAGTAGACCCTGGACACAGGAACCTCAGACCTGACCTCTCTTCTCTAGTGATGTGCTTCCTGAATCTAAGTCTCAAGCAAATGAATCTCTCTCTCCCTCCCTCCCTCCCTCTCTCTCTCTCTCTCTCTTTTTTTTTTTTGGTGGTACTGGGGATGGAACTCCGGACCCCTTTATCCGAGTTACATCCCTAGCCCTTCATATTTAAAAAAATTTTTTAGACAGGATCTCGTTAAGTAGCTGAGGCTGGCCTCCTGTGTTGCTGGGATTATAGGTGTGCACCATGATGCTTGGCTGTGAACCTCTTTAAAGAAACTGAAATCACACCCAGAGCCACAACTGCAAGGAACCTGGGAAGTACACCTCTCTCGTTTCTTGCCGAGGTACGTTAAACGGGAGCTGGACACTGCTCCGTAAGCCAGTGCCCAGACTAGGAGAGGTTAGGTCAGCAGTCAAGACCACAGATTTAATTAGCTCAGGCCTTGCTGTGTAAACAGACACTCCTCTTATAATTTTCACCAAAAGTATTTGCAATTGTAAAAAACTTGAATGAAAAGGCAAAACCTTCCTTAGAAGTTTATGAGTAGCTGATAATGAACATTAATTCCTTTTCTTTTAAATAAAACATCAGATTCCATTTGCCTAGTTGCTGGCTCATAAATCATCACTGCCACATTTCAAACTTCAAAATGCCCTCAAGCTGGGCACAGTGGAGCACGCTGTAATCCCAGCAATTTGGGAGGCTGAGACAGGAGTATTGCAAGTTCAAGGCAGGCCACAGCAATTTATTTATCTATTTATTATAACTTATTTATTTATTTTTATGTGGTGCTCAGGATTGAACCCAGGGCCTCATACGTGCTAGGCAAGCACTCTACCACTGAGTCACAACCCCAGCCCCAGTTGCGGCAACCCCAGTCCCAGAAATTTAGCAGGGCCCTAAGGCCCTAAGTGACTTAGTGAGACCCTGTCTCAAAAAAAAAAAAAAAAAAAAAAAAAAGGGGTGGGGCTGGAGCTCCATGGTGAGGCACTCCCGGGTTCAATCTCCAGTGCCAAAACAGAAAGCAACTGCATGTGCCATACTTTCCACACTTGGCAGTGCAGGAGATGTGCTCAGATCAGCACCACCCCGAACACACAAGGAATGTGCTGTGGCATGGCTTTAAGATGGCTGGGACTTCACCAGGCAATAGGAATTTTTCAGCTTTATCATAATCTTATGGGATCATGGTCTGTCACTGACCAAGGCCTGGCTGTGCAGGTGTGACTACAGAATCACAAATCACATGCAAGGAGCAAATCTAATGAAAGAGGAGCAAGACCTGTAGAAAGAAAATCCTACAAGGTTATTGAGGAGAACCAGAGGACCTGAAGGAGAGGAGAGGCCGCGTGTGTGCAGGGGAGACCTAACACCACAGGAGTGTCACATTCTGTCACACTGATCTACAGATTCCAAACAACCTCAACACAAATCCTAGCAAGCTTGTGCGCATGTGCACAGCAATTGGCAATCCGATTCTAAACCGTGTATGGAAGTGGAGAGGGCTAGGTACAGCCTGCTTCTTTACAAAGAACGGACGTGGAAATCTAGCTCTACTAGACCAAGACGTTTTTCACAAGAGGAATAAAAATCAGGACAGTGTTACATTGGCACAAGGACAGACACGTAGATCAGTGGAAGGGAACAGAGTACAGAACCAGACCCAAGCTTATATGGGTCTGGGTACTTACTGCATTTTTGTGAATTGGTGGGAAATTCAATATTAGTATGGAAAAAAGAAACTTGTACTACATTCAAAAATCAATCCTAAGCTGGGTGCAATGGTACACACACCTGTAATTCCAGGTGTGTGTACTTGGAGGCTGAGGCATGAGGATTTTAAGTTCAAGGCCAGTTTCAGCAATTTGGCAAGGTCCTAAGAAAATTAGTGAAACCCTGTCTCAAAATAAAAAATAAAAAAGGACTTGGGATGTAGCTCAGTGGTAAAATGCCTCTGGGTTTGATCCCTAGTACCCAAACAGAACAAAACAAACAACAACAAAAATCTGAGTAGATTCTTCTATCATCTATTGAATAAAATAACTTAAATGTTTGAAGTAAAAAAATGCTTTTGAGATTTTGATATAGGCAAATATTTATTAAATGGATACAAAAAGTGCTCAGGCATAAATATAAAGTGATACACAGAATTCCAGTAAAATTAAGCCCTGGTGCTCACCAAACACACGGAAGAAGGGACAAAGCAAACTCAACTACAGAGTAGAAGGTATGAGCAACATGAACATCTTAGGTTAGATACTGCATCCAGACAGCACAAACTCTATGTAAGAAGCAAACCAGAAAACCTGGCAGAAAAATAGGTCATAAATTTGAAAAGAGATTTTACCAAATGGCCAATAAACAGCTGAATGCTCACACACTGAGGGTAAGTGGCCCACTGGGTTTGATACCCCAAGTATCTGGATTGCTGCTACCAGGACAGGGGTGATGGGAGTGATGGGTATGAAGAGCCACAGCCATCCCTCTGCATGGTAGGGACGGGGCACTGGAGAGAGACACACCCTTTGCCGAGCACCAGGGACTCCAGGGAAATCACACTAATGCCAAACCCCACCTGTGGCCATGGCGACGGGTCATGGTGAGCTCACACCTGCACTGTGAGTGGCCGACTCCCACTTGCACCACAGCTGCTCCCATGAGGTCATTTCTGGCACCCCCAAGCCCTTCCTCTTCTGCTTCCTGCTCCCCTTCTCCTAAACCCGGGCTTCACCAGGAACAAGAGAGTCATTCTTCATTCTGACCTGGCAGTGTCTGCAGGAGGCCTGGAGGTGATCATCCTCCACCACGAACGCTCTTAGGTAACATGGCTCTTAGCCTGAGGAACTGGCGGCAGCTCCAAGTGCAGACAGAAAGTGCCATTTCCCAAGTGCTGGGAAGTGCTGCTGCTGGCCCGAAGCTGTCAGGGCTGTTGGAAAACATCCCCCCTGCTTATTCAGGGGAAGGACGAGGAAAGAACCAAGCAGAGGGAGAGATGGATTAAATGTGGGCCTTGATCCAGATTCCCCTGCTCTCCCTCCTCCCCAAGTGTGGGAGCCAGGGAAAGGTGCCACTCGGATCCCTGCCATAGGAGCGCGAACTGCTAACGGCCACAGGGATGGCTGCTCAGATCAGCCACAGCATCTGCTTGAACCACACTTCCTGAGGGCCACGGAGGGCTGCTACCAAACAGTGACTGAGCTGCCACTGTGTGGGGTTCAGACACAGGCCCAGGTCCTGCAGGAGGTGAGGTTCCTACAAAGTCCCTGGCTTTGGCTCTGGGGCTTCCGGCCCAGCCCCATTCCCTTCACAGGGGTCAGGCTGTGTGGGGGCCTGAAGGCTCCCTGCCCCTCCTGCTTGTTCCCCTTTAATCGACCACAGGTGGCTCCCTCCACACATCTCCACACTGAATCCCCCTTGCAGCATCCAGATGCTTGAAATGAAGAGGAAAGGAAGTCAGAGCTGTGATCTTCATGATGGTCCCCAGTCGTCATGAGCTGAGGACAGCAACCGAACTTCCCCAAGTGAGTCTGACTTCATGGATGCTTTTCCTAATTATTACCACGCCTCACTAGCAGGCAAAAGAATGGCAGGCAGTTGGTGTCAGTAACTATAATTACCACTGTATTTGCAGAGTTACCCCAATTTTGGACAGCTTCACTTTTCTACATGTCAGTTCTTCAGAACCCACAGCTGTTCAAGGAGACAGTTTTCCCTGATGTCACATGTAATTTAATCCTCATCACAAGCCCACAACAGATGAAAAGACAAAGGCTGGAAGATTTGACCCCACCCCCAGTCACAGGCCCTTTGCCAAGCATTATTTGCCAGGTACTGGACGAGGTGTGAGGGGTACGGACATGAACAAAGCAAGCTCCCATCTCAAAAGGACCCAGCCCAGGGAGGAAGCCAGCAGGTGAGCCAATGACTGAAGCCCCGTGAAGGAACACCTGACTGCTGGTGAGGGTTGTCGGGTGTGGAATGGCTTCCTGAAGAAGTGTACTCAGTTCAGAGTGGGAGGAATAGGAGGGGTGACCCAGATGGGTAGGAAAGGGCTGCAGAGAAGAGGGCTATTCTTGAAACAGGAAATGATGCGATCACACACAGACACACTGTGAGAAACTCAAGGCAGACTGGTAGGGTGGCATGGGGGGTTTGGGCAGGGGCAGAGGATGGGTCCATCAGGGAGGCAGGCAGGGCTGGGCCATAGAGCTGCCTGGGTGCCCAGTCCCTTTCACCAACCCATGAGCCTCTGATGGCAGCGCCAGTGTTTTTTCCAGCTCTGCAGCCCAAGAACCAACAACTATACTGGTACATAACTGGTCGAATGAGTAGTCAGATTTCACATTTTCAAAAGTTGATCAGGCCAGGCATGGTGGCACACACCTATAATCCCAGCAACTCAGGAGGCTGAGGCAGGAGGATTGCAAATTCAAGGCCAGTCATAGCAATTTAGTGAGGTTCTAGGCAATATAGTGAGACCATGTCTCAAAATAAAAAAGGCCGGGCGCAGTGGTGCATGCCTGTAATCCCAGCACTTGGGAGGCTGAGACAGGGGGATCGCGAATTCAAAGCCAGCCTCAGCAACTTAGCGAGGCCCTAAGCAACTCAGTGAGACCCTGTCTCTAAATAAAATACAAAATAGGGCTGGGGATGTGGCTCAGTGGTTGAGGGCCCCTGGGTTCAGTCCCCAGTACCAAAATAAATAAATAAACAAACAAACAAATAAATAAGAAAGGATGGGGATGTAGCTCAGAGGTAAAGTGTCCCAGTATCAAAAAAGAAAAAAAAATTTATTCAGACTTCTGGCTTTGACAGATGGTCAAATGAACTGATGTGGATCACTTTCCTTACACAAATACAGAGAAAAGATGAATAAAATATACTAAAAGAATAAGAAATATGTAATTGGGCATTAAAGAATGAAGAGGAAATTTCCAGATGCTTGAAATAAAGAAGAAACTAAGTCAGAGTGACAATCTTCACAATGGCACCCCAGGGTTGGGAGCATCCAACTTTGGTATAGTTATAGGAGCTGGGGTTTAAGTGCCACAAGCGGCGGAAAACCTGGCCAAGGAACTATACAAACAGAAGCCAGGTAAAGCCAGGATCCAGGAGGGGCTGCTGGTCTTAAACAAGGACCCAGGAAGACCTTTCTCACGGCCCAGAGGAAAGTGTATATGGGTGCAGAGTGATGGAGATCCTGAGCCCAGGCCACACGTGGCTGTGCAGTGTGAACCCACGCTACCCAGGTGCTGGGACTCAGAGTCAGCATGTTAACATCCACACTGACAGGATCTACAACACTCTTGGGGTCCTGGCAAGAAAAAAGCAAGAGCAAGGAAAGAACACGCCCACACCCAGGGTGTATGGAATTCCTACAGCAGAAATGATCTCTGCTCAACACAGTCCTACAATAAATAAGAAACCATGGGAGCAAATGAACCATGCAAAGGTGGTCAACAGACACAACCAAAAAGAGAAGTGGTGCCTTTAGAACTAGAGCTAGAGATAAGGAACAGTCTAGAAGAGGCTATCAAGAAGTGTAGTCAAAATAATTGGAGCGATAAAAGAAAAAGTCATAACAAAAGCTCAGGACACACACACAAACACAAAATAAAAAATAATAGGCTGAATTTTTAAAGCACCAAATAGAACTTCTGAAAATTAAAATAACTTAATACTCTTATTGGGAAGGAGTATTAAAACAACAGATGACAAACAGCTACCAGGAGAGTAAACTGACAGGCATCTGTGAGGAAACTTCCTGGAGTGCAGGACTGGCAGGTAAGGAGATGAAAAAAAAAGAGGCAGAAGAATTAAGATGATGGTTTTCTAATGGAAGTTCCAGAAGGAGAGATCAGAAAGAACCAAAGAGAACCAAAAAGACAATTGATAAGAATTTGTAAGTGAGAATAATACTAAACAATATAAAGAAACACTCTAAAATAAAACTAGTCCTCTTGAATACAATTAAGTAAAATCTGCAGAACACCAAAGACAAAACTCAGGTCTCAAAAGCAGCCAGAATGAAGCTCACATGGGCAGCAGAGAGGACAGACTGGAGGTCAGAACAGGCTGAAAAGCAGCTCCATGGTCCTAGGAAGCTCCATGGGCCAAGGAAGGTGGCAGGGGATGGACAGAAGAGAGCGCTCTGGACCAATCACCACAAGTCACAGCTACTCCAAATCTGAAGCGGTCCCCTTCCCCAATATCACCCCCATGGCACATAAGCCTCACCATTGCAGGAGCACACATCATCCCCAGAGGATGCTGGGGCAGATTTTGCCATGTGCAAATGCTCCTCGAGGGCATGGACTGGGTCTCAGCTGTCTTTGGCTCTCTTGCATCTAGCACAACACACTGTACAAAGCAGGGGTCTGACACATGTAACTGAGCCCCTGCAAGTCACATGCTCACTCTTTCAGGCCTTCTTCTCTGTTCCCTGCCCTATGTGAGATTGTGCAATTTTTCTCAAATTGAGAAAATGATGCTCACTCAGGGCCTCATCAGCTGGATTTAACATTAACATAGATAAAAGTTTTCTACAACAGTGAAAAAGAAGGTGGCATCTGTGGAGGCTGGGGAGGCCTCAGACCTTCAGACACAGATGTAAAGAGCTGTTGGTAGGCTGACAGAATATTCTGGATGGAGAGCTTTACTGTCTAACCCAAGGCACAAGAGGGCAGCTTCTTTCTTCTAATAAACTCAGAGCTTTTAAAAAATTTTTAATTTTTAAAATTTGCAGTGCTGGGAATAGAACCCAGGGCCTTCCACATGCTAGGCAAGTACTCTACCACTGAGTTGCATCCACAGCCCTTTTTCTATTCTATTTTGAGACAAAGTCTTGCTAAGTTTCCTATGCTGACCTGGAACTTGTAATCCTCCTGCTTCAGCCTCCAGAGTAGCTAGGATTATAGGTATGCACCAACGACCTCAGGGTTTTAAGAATGTTTGCCTGAGAACTGTGCTTCTAGCTCAAGAGGAGACAGTCTGAGTCTCACCAGAGATGAACAAGTCCCAGGCTCATCCTCCCTGGAGCCTAGAGACAGAGGTAAGCCCCTTTATGTAGGAGAACAGGATGACCACAGGGCCAAGGACAAGACCACCAGGAGTTCCAGGGAAGGAAGATGGAAAGAGAATCAAGGGAATTTAGCTGGTTCTCTACCTGCAGATCCTGTACCCACAGGCTTAATCAACCCTGGATCAAAAGTACTAGGAAAAGATGGTCTCTACTGAACATGTACAGACTTTTTTCCTGTCATATTCCATAAAGAGCATAACATCTATTTACACAGCATTTACATTATATTAGGCATTACAAGCACCTGAGAGATATGCAAATATTTGCACATCCTCCTTTAGAGTCCTGTTTAAGGGACTTGAGCATCCACAGGTTATGATGTGTGCACGTGTGTGTGTGTGTACACATGTGTCCTGGTGCCAATCTATTGCAGATACTGAGGGACAAAGACACAGAATCCATCTTTAGGGCCATTGCATTCACCAGGAAAGGTCACTTGGGAGAACTGTACACCAGCCTCAGTACTTATTCAGAACAACACTTTTGCTGACAGACTGAATATGGCAGAGATGAATACTAAAATGATTACCAATTATATTTCAGGGAAAATCCAAAAGAGAAAGGAGTAGCTTCAATAAGGAGCCAAACCAAACTAATATCCAAGCTAGTTTCCCTCACTTGTAGACTCTCCTGTCGCTGATGCTGCTGCCTTCACGTTACTTGGCTTGAGATGACATGGGCTCCCTAGGACCTGGGTTGAATATCCTCATTTTCTACATGCCACTCTTCCTCAATATTTGGATTTTCTACCTGAAGTGAACAAAAGAACAGAGACAGGGTGGAGCTCATGGGCTCTCCCAAGCTTAGCTCCACAATGCACACGTGGGAGAGGAGCCTGCTTTGAACAGAGAGCACTGCAGGCAGGTGGGGCTGTCAGAGGCACGTGCACCGCCTCTTTCCTAAGCAGCACAGTTAGCTGCAGCTGGATTTGTGGATGAAGCCTTGGAGGCACTGGGAACACGAGCACAGCTGAGCCGAGTGTTCTGTTGGGAAGGAGGTGTAACCAGCGCTTACCGTGTGCATCCTGTATGCAAGGCTGGTGATGATGTGCTTGAGCTGACATTCCTGCCACAGGGGAACTAGCAGCCTCATTAGTTTGAACAGGTGAAGAACCTGAGGCTCAGGGAGATTAGGAAAGTTGTCTAAGGAATGAGAATGAACCTCAAGACGACTTAAAGACAAACCAGAGTGCAAAAGGAGGGGGCACTGAGGCATTAGATCGCCACTTTTCTAGATCATGGCTCCTATGCAATTTGCTACACGAATACTTTCTTTTATAGGTCTTTGGTGAACAAGGCTCTCTATATTTACAACCCCTGAAATCTCCTCTTGCTCTGGTATTATGGGAGCTCAGGACAGACCAAGACGCAGAGCTAGGTTACTTTCTCCTCTCAAATTCCAAGATGATCTAAGCTGCGAACATTGGACATCTGCTAAGACATGACCCTGAAGTAGGAGGGTTAGCACCCTCTGCCACCAGACAAAAACTCTGCAGTCTTTCTCCAAAGAGCAGAGAGGCCAGAATGGTCATCCATAACACCCACGCATCTAAGGATCTCTGTCTACTGCCACAATCTGCATGCCTGAGGCTGCCACCCGCTGACAACCAGCAAGCAGCTTGGCAGGGAGAACAGGTGGGGACAGGAGGGTGGCAGAGCGGTATGCTACACTGTCTGCAGTTTATGTGTCTCTTACTCCCCGGTGAGCTTGCCCGGCCACCCAGGGTCTTGCCCATTGTCCCATTTAGCCCCTGGACCCCCAAGAAATCCTGCCCCACTTCTCTGCTGAACTAAGTCTTATGAGAAGCTGAGATGGAGGCTCTAACGCAGGTCTAGAAACCATCTTCCAGAAGCTGTGCCACAGCCGAGGAGGAGTGTGGTGGTAAAGGACGCCCGGTCAGCCTTTCCTATGACTCATGCGGTGGGAACAGCTGACCGCAGCATCCACCCAAAAATAAGTTACAAAGTGTTACGATGCCTCGAAGGAAATCTGAATGGAGATCTGCCCGTCAGGGCAGCGGGTGAGCTCTCACACCCACGACGGGATGCGAGTTCTTGAGAAAGATGGGATTTCTCTTCCGGGAAGTAACGGACGGCTCTGTTGGCCGGTGCCCAAGCTCCCTTCCACCAGGTGAAGTTAAACAGTTCGGATGTTTAAACAGTGAGACTGGAGAGTACTGTCCTCGGGTCCAGGCTGGACTGCTCGGCTCTGACTGGGGTTTCTGAGAGTGGTAACTTGGGACAACCGCGTCCCCTGTTCTCTTCCCAGGGTGAACGTGCTAATGTCACCTGGAGCAGGTAACCTGAAGCCCGAGGCCTCGGCTTCTGCAAACGAACAGTGATAAAGAATGCTCCGCAGGCTGTTATGGGGATGAACCCAGGACTGTGCCAACACAGCGGTGCTGAGCGGTGCCTGCCATCCCACCACCAGGGCACGCTCCTCATGCTTCACTTGCCACCACTGTCACTGTCTCACAAACAACAGGGAGGCAGGCAGTCTGTCAGGAAGAGGGAAGACGCTCTACGGTTGTGCAAGCGCCACCACTCTAACAAGGCCACACTTCAAATCCCTGTAAGGACCCAGGAACCAACCTCCAAACTACAACACCCACAACAGAGACGACCACGGGAACCCGGCAGGTACATTCACAGGTCACACAACCACAGCAAAGGTCAGCATCTCAGTGAATGAGCAAGCCCGTGACCAGAGACCGCGTGGCAGGGCTGGGGGCGTGGGGAGCGGGGTTTGCTGTCAGAGGTGCTTCTGACCCGGCACAGCTTCGACACGCAGTCAAGTCCCGTGTTCAGGGTCAAAGGGATTTTATAGGAGAAATGTCCCAGCCATTTTCCGGAAGTGAATGAGAGTCCCTTCCCAAGCACCCCATAAGGGAACCCATGGCCAGAAAGCCTGTGTGCATGGCAGGGCCCGGTGGTGCTTCTGCATGGGTGGCTTACTTGTTGCTGTCGCGGTACTCGTAGATGTGACATCCTTGAGGCAGTCCAGTCTCAGAGTCCAGAGTGAAAGCAAGCTTGAGCTGAACAGAGAGAAGAGAAGAGAGGTGAGCTTCCGGCAGCACTCCAGCAGCAGGGAGGGGCACATCAATCAAGCGACATGGACTCCCGTGTGCGGCAGACAACCGAGTCTCCCACTCTGGGAGGAACCAATCTCAAAGGAACCCTGTTGCCCACAGGACTGTCACCAGGGCCCTACTTTCTCATTCAGCACTCAGCCAGTGTTTGTGAAGTGTCTCCTTTGTGCTAGACGCTGAGCTGGCTGAGAAGAAGCAATAGTGGCCCCACTAGGCCCTCTTCATGGAGGCTGCTGTCTAACAGAGGAGCCCAACGGCATCCAAGCCACCGCACCAAGGACCGTGCACGTGTATGCAGAACTTGGAATTAAAGAGTTCTCGGAAGCAAGAGACTACCCCATGTTCCTGGGAAAGTGAACAACTGACCTAGATAGAATGGGATGTGGGAAGGAGGGGGCTACTAGACCTTGGGGGCACAGCATGTACTCAGGTCTGGGGAGCACCTGAAGGATGGCCGGTGAAGCTGAATCCTGACAGAGGGGACACGGTGGCTGGTGACAATGGGGAAGAAGAAGAGGCAGAAGAGGGATTTTCTTCGCCATACTGGAATTTTGTGCCTTTACTTTAATAGCAAAGGAAAACTTCTGATGTAAGGCAAAGGTGAATGGTGTGATCAGAACTGTTGGGAAGGCTGGCCTGGTGACTGTGTAGACAACAGCAGCTTCAGGTGAGAGGGCAGAAGGAAGCAGGAGCGGCAGTAAGCTGCTACTGATGGGGGAATGGAGTGGTGATGCCGGTGGAGCTGGAGGCTGGCAAGACAGACGGCAGTGGACCGTTAGAGACTTAGAGAAGAGAATTTTTAGTAGAATCAACAGGGTATGCTGATGGATTTGATGTTGGAAGTGGTGAGGACAGAAAGGAAGAAATTAAGTTCAAAGTTCAAAGTTTTGATGTGTGTGTGATACTGAGGACTGAACCAGGGCTTCACACGTGCTAGGCAAGTACTCTATTCCTGAGCTACATCCCAAGCCCTTTTTATTTTGAGACAGGGCCTCACTCAGTTGCCCAGGCTGGCCTTGAACTTGAGATCCTCCTGCCTCAGCCTCCCCATGTAGCTAGGATTACAGGCATATGCCACTAAGTGTGGCTAGGAATGGTTTAAGTTTTTGATCTGAATGAGCAGGCAGATGGTTGTTCCATTGCTGAGAGGGAAAACTAACTTTGGGGATGGGTAGGGAGTCAAAAGTTTGATTTTGGACATGTTATCTTGGAGACACCCATTAGCTTCCTTTTGTTAGGGAAGATCAGGAGTAGGAACCCTGGCAAAGTTTTGGTTTCTTTCTTGACTCTGGTGGGGAACGATTAGGTGAGTGCAGAACTCCAACAGTTCAGGGAGGCTGGGTCCTGCTGGAGACAGGGGGTCGCTGCAGCCTAACATTTCCAAATGCAGAGCTGATTATTATATTTACAATTCACTGGGCTTTTAAATCACCAGGGAAATTTCAACTAAAATTAACTGCACATTAGGAGGACACATTATTATGATCTTTTTTAAACTGCAGGGCTGTTAACACAGCTAATGATCTGCATCATCAGACGCTGGACAATTTCTTTCTTCCCCAGTGGGAAACAAGCTCTTAGGAATGGTTTGTACTATTACTGACCCAGATTAAAATAGAAAAACAGAAATAAGCCCTTCTTTACCATCACAAAACCAGGAACTTGGAGTCAACATCATGCTTTCTCTACAGAGCACTGCTGGGCTCTCTTCAGCATAGCTATTTAAAAATTTTTATAAAATTACAATTAAAACTCCTTTCTCCTCACTCCTGTCTCTGCAGATGAGGTCAGGTCTATATTGTTTTTGTCCATTTCAAAAGTCTACATTGCTTAGAAATTCTCATATCCTTTGGCTCAATGTTTAAGCGATGAATTTGTGGCTTAGAAAAATAATCTGAAAAGTAAGAAGAGGCCATGTGTGGTGGTACTTGCCTGTAATGCTAGCTACTCGGGAGGCTGAGGCAGGAGGATGGCAAGTTTGAGGCCAGACTGGGTAGCTCAGCAAGACCTTGTCTCAAAATAAAGAGAAAAAGGCTGGGGTGTAGCTTGGTGTTAGAGCACCTGCCTAGCATAGATGAGGGCCCAGGCTCAATCCCCATAACTGAAGACAAAAAGAAATGTAGGAAGAAAAGTTTTATTTGCAAAAGGTTTTGCCTCCATGTTACTTGCTGGAAAGGCTCCAGAAGAGCAGCAGTGGCAGAAGTGAAAACCACACTATGCAGTCACACGCAGGCAGCGGACAGTCAATGAGTGGCTTGTGAAGAATTTTTATTAAAATGGGAAAACATTTGGGATAGACAGATAAAGAAGGATGCATATTCGACTATATAGCATTAATACTGTGAGAAAGAACAAGGACTGCATAGAAAAAAGGCTGGGAGGCAGAGATCAGAATGGCCTGGCGGTGGTCGGTAGAGGGGAGGTTCCAGAAGCCTGCCCTACTTTCTTGGCATTTTCCAGATTCTTCAGGATAAGCACGTGTTACTTTGATACTGCGTAGAGACTGATATGTTTCCCCCTTGTTTTACGACTGGTAGCTCTTTTATTTATTTATTTGTTTATTCTTTTTTTTTTTTTTTGGTACTGGGGATTGAACCCAGGGGCACTCGGCCACTGAGCCACATCCACAGCCCTATTTTGTATTTTATTTAGAGACAGGGTCTCACTGAGTTGCTTAGGGCCTCGCTAAGTTGCTGAAGCTGGCTTTGAACTCGAGATCCTCCTGCCGCAGCCTCCCAAGTGCTGGGATTACAGGCGCGCGCCACTGCGCCCGGCTTGCTTGCTTGCTTGCTTATTTATTTATTTATTTATTTATTTATTTATTTATTTATTTTAAGTTGCAGATGGACACAATAACTTTTTTATTGATTGATTTCTATGTGGTGCTGAGGATTGAACGCAGTGCCTCACATGAGCTCAGCAAGCGCTCTACCACAGAGCCACACCCCCAGTCCATGGTGCCTCTTAATCCTCTAAGTTGTTGTGGCCTTCTGGGTGTCTTGCTCCCTGCTATGGTACAGCTCTCCTTGTTGAGTCTCTGCCTATTTTACTGGCCAAGAAGTGCTGCCCTCAGGTCCTCAACCAGCCTCTACTTCCTGCTCCCTTACCATGAAAGGCAGCACAGGTCAAAGACGGCCGAGCCACAAGCCAGTTCAGGAACACAGGGATCTGGATGGGCTGGTAAGGCAGGCTGCACTCCAGGGGGTGTGGACTTCATGTGCCCAGAAAGGAGAAACTGTGGCAGGTTCCAAAGCAGAAGACAGCCCTGCTGTGATGGTCAAGAAGGGACGGGCTGCTGGGAGCCCACTGCCAGCACAAAGGGAGGCTGTTCTGGTGGCCTGATGAGAAGAGGCTGTCTCAGGCAGGGCTGTGGAATGCAAGTGTTGGGAGACAGCTAAGAGACAAGCCTGACGGGACTGGGAGCACACACACACTGAAGCATGTGACAGTGACAGCCAGGACCCGCCTCCCAGCCCCACTACACCTCGGATCTCCCAGGCCCAGATGAAAAAGGAGGGATGAGATAAAAGCTCTGGTCCTCGGTCCCGAAGGCTGAAGGAGGAAATTCCAGGGCGAGTCTCAAGCCAGGAAGCTGTACACACGACTGCTGACAATAAGGAAGGCAGGGATGGGAAGGGGACAGAAGGGCACGCAGGTACTGAGCAGAGAGCTCATGTCTGCTGAAGGCCTGCCAAGGGGAGGCTCTCCTTCATCCTGAGGACAAGAGCCTGAACTAGGTATTACTGTTTTCGCTGTATAGATGAGCGGCGTGGGATTAAGAAAGACTAGTTAATCTGTCCACATCACAATAAGACCTGGAATTCAACCCACCCATGCTCTTTGTCCATTACCAAATTTTAGGACTTGGTGATGGTGTGGATATGAAGTCATGGAGAGAGAAGTCACAGATGATGTTTAAGACCCTCTGCCCTGAGCGGCAGGGTAGATGGAGGCCCTCTACTCCCTCTAATGAGGAGGAATGGCAGGCTTGGGGGAGGAGTCTGGGTTTGAAGGTGTCTGTGAGGAGCTGGTGGAGATGACAGGTGCTGCAAGGACAGCCCTGAGGGTTAGAGGTGAGGCTGTCATCTGGAGCCCTCAGCTGGTGTAAGATGGCAACTTACTCTGCAGGATGAGATTGTCGCAGGAGAGCGTGCAGAGAAGAGAGCCTTGTAGGCAGTGTCCCTTACCTATGAGTAAGGGGCGGGCAGCAGGGACTGGGAAGGGGCAGCCATGGAGTTCTCAGTGCTGACGGTCAGAAGCCAAGAGAAGAATGCTTCGAAGGAGGGAGTCGTCCCAGGGTAAGCCCTTCTGGGAGGTCGGCTGAAGCAGGAACAAGCACCCAAATCAAGGACTCTCAGGGGAGTGGTGGGAGCAGAGATCAGGAGGTGACAGGTTGGATAATGAGTGGTGAGGAAAGAGGGGTGGCAAGCGTGCACAACTCCTGCCAAATCGGATAGTCTTCGGGAAGAGGCACGTGGAGCAGGATGCGGGAGAGAAGAGTGCACGTGCTGGTGACAGAGACTTGATTACAAAGAAGGAGGCACGCCAGGGGGAGGGGTGAGACACACAGCAGACGGTGGTAGCCAAAAAGCCAGGCCCCGAGGTGACGAGGGACTGGAGCTGAAGTACAGCTTTGGTGCCTTCTCCTCTGCAGGAGCAGGGGAGGTGGGCAGAGATGCAGACAGAGCTGCAGACTGGGCAAGGGGACTCGGAATGTCCTAGTATGATTTTTGTTTTGTCCTGAGAAATAGAGGGCCAATGGTCTTCAAGGCCTGGCAGTGGTGAGGAAGGAGTGGAGGTTGGAGCGAAGCAATGAAGCTTTGAAAAACAGGACAAGTTACCCAGGGTAGTGCACACCCACTGCCAGGGAGCACAAAGGGCCCACCTGGGCACTCAGATCTGACGCTCCTGTAGCCACCCTTGGCCTGCTTGCTGATTTTTTCTAAACATTGGCATAAAGAAAGTCAGGTCGGTCCAAAGCTGGCATTTACCAGGAAGGCTTGAGGAAAAAAGAATGAGGCAAGGGAACAGTGATGTGGTATGGTGACAGAGGGACCTGGACGGACCAGGGAATCTAAGGGGGACAGGAAGGAAGTGAAAACAAAGAGGGCCAGGGCTGGGGGGCAGCTCAGTGTGCCTAGCAGGCGTGGCCCTGGCTTTGATCCCTGGCAGCCTAAAAGAAAAAGAAAGGAGGAAGCACAAGATTAGGGAATGATTCTATGCACCGAACCTCCTGCACTGACCCCACGTGCTCTCTGTTGAAAAGCAATTTATCTGCAGCCCTGCTGGCTTAAGTTGAAAGGAGGTGTTAGGTCGTCACCAAACTACCTGCAAGTGCAGATGCGAGGCCCAACATCAATAAAAAGAATAGGAGTTACTCAGAAGAGGACGGGGTGAGGGCGGGTGGGATTCTTACACAGATCAGATCCCAGAACTCAGAAAGATAAGAGTAATGCTCCTTAACCACAAAATAGGGAACAACAGGTTCCACCTAGAACCCATCAGCAGGGGCCAAAATGACCTAGTTGTCATGAGTAGTGGAGCTTGAAATTATGATGTCATCCTGTTAGTCAAGAGGTGGATGTGGGTGGGACTCTCTGGAAACTTCCCTGGGGCCCCCAATAAAACTGGAGGGCAGGAGAGGTGGGCTGTCCTCTGGATAGACCCACTCTCTCCTTTGAGAGTGCCCCCCTCTCCCACTTCCTATTCCTTCTGATAAACTCACGCTGGTTACTCTGAGCCACATGTCTGAAATCTTTCTGGCCTGATGGCAAGCACTGGGGTTTGAAGCCATTTCTGCGACTGTTCCAGACTCACAGCAGACCTCTGCCCTGTAACACTGTGAACCACTGGGCTGCATTGGCCCAGGTACTGGTGAGTTCCAGGTGGGGAGCTGGTAATGGTAAGGGAGCAGGCTGTGCCTGACCTGGGACATGGATAGTCAATCACAAGATCCCAGGAGAAGTCAAGGAATGGTGAGATGGGGTCGGGGTGGGAGCCCTTGAGAGCTCTGAAATTCAGCCAGGATGGTGACATGACATGCTGTTTCTCAGATAAACCCAGCCACAAAACAGGTCCTACAGGCAAGTGTAGGTGACCTCTATGTGTCACATTCAAGACATAAATGAGTGAATCTACTGGTCTCTGCAGCAGACACGGGTGCAGAGCAAGCAGGCATTTCCTCATTTCTAATGATATCCTAGTTTCATTCAATTGGTCACATTTACCCCTCCCCTGTCCCAACAGCCAGCTCTTGGCCTGGATCTGACAGTTTTAAGGGAAGCAAATGTGCCTTTCAGTCACTGATCAGAAACCCAAGCTAATCAATGCACAGCTCGTCCTGGCCCTAGGAATGGGTTCAGGAATGGGTGTGTGACCCAGCTGAGGCCAGGCAGCTAGGAGCAGATGTGTGCCACATGCCTCTGGTCATGAGGACCAGCACTGCTGTAACCGCCTCGCTACCAATCTGAGAACAAAGAGAAGAACTTCCAGAAATAGGAGCAAAAAAACTGCAGGACGGGAGAGCCAGCCTCGACGGAGCATGCCTGTTCCCGCCACTTTCTGAACTTCAAGTGCACAGCATTCCTCTTGAGGACACTGACACCCATGCCATTGGCTCTCTTTTCCAGATCTGTTCTCACTGCACACCGAGTTCTCTCTCTAGAACATAAACCCTACCACGCTTCCCTGCCGTGCCTTGGGGGGCTTCTGGCTGCTGAGGTATGGAAAGGAGGCAGCCCAGGCTCTCTGGAGGTTAGCTGCTTGCGTGACTGAATGCAGACTAACAGAGGGTGATGAGGGGGATGTGTGCCAATCAGGTTAACCCTCAGGGCGGACCACAGAAGTCCGGAAGGCCAGGGAGGGCCCCACGCCCTGAGCTGGCCAGCTCACTGGTTGCATGTGGGCAGGGTCACACCTGCTCCTACCCCAGTGCCCTTTCACATGCTGCACTTGCTTCTGGAGAAGCCCTTCCCACCTGTCTTTCTGTCCATCCTCTGTAAAATGGCTCTGATTTTCCATTCCTCCTCCTTCTGGTACACTGGAGGCTGGGCTTCTCCTCAGGGACCCTGGGTGCCCGGTGCCCTTATCTCTGCGCATGGTGGGTGTCCAATTTCACCCGCCCTTTTTTAAATTCCACCTTTCCTTCTGGTAAACCAACACTGCCTCGGTATCTGCCCCTTCTCAGTAACTGTGCCCCTGGCTTACGAGCAGTGGCTCATGACTCCAGGGATCAGGTGCTCCCATCTTGTCAGTGGCCCTGAAGACACACATGGTCCTTCCCTCTACAGTGGTTCCTGGACACGTCCTACAAAGCTGGACCAGCCAGGACAGAGGCAGGCATGAACACTGCCACCTGGGTCAGCCTAGTGGCCCTATCCAAGGCCTGCAGGGACTCATCCAGGGAGCAGCTCAGCTTGGAAAGGCAGCCCACAGCCACTGTGGGACCTCACAAGGCCTTTCCCTGTCCGGAAGCAGCTGCCACATCAAGCAGGAGAATCTGCCAGTGTCCTGCCCTTCCCTGCGAATGAGCTTCTCAGGGAGACACTTTCTAACTACCCAACATCTCTGGCATTGGGTGAATGGGGAAGGAAGCCAGAGGCTGCTCCGCTGGCGTCTTCTAGACAGGGAGGAGGCCTTGAGATGGTCCCGTGAGAGCAAGGCTTCCCTCCTGACAGGGCTAGTGGTCTCCCTTGGGCAGAGAATGCAAGAGCATTCCACTTCCCGGGGCTCAGGGTGACACACAGGAGAGCAGGCTCTGGGCAGCTGAGGCTCTTCTGCCCTGGGCTTTCTGCTCCAGTTAGTGAGTGGAAGGGCTGGAACCCTTAGGAGAGGAGAACTTCCCCAAGACCCTGTCGCTGTTGTTGGGCCCGGAAGAGGCCTTTCCTCAGCTGCTTGGGCTCTTTGGGTGGGGTGGCAACAGAGACCAGCAGGGCATCCTCCAGCAGGTGGCAAGAGGGGAGCAACAAGAACAGCTGAGTGAAGACCACGTGAGACTTCCTAAGGGATCTCAGCTATTGCTGCCTGGGGAGGACACTTCAGGAGATCTTAGGAAAGAACGAACGTCCCAGGCAAGGGTGAGGGGACGTCCGTGGAGTCATCTGATGTAACTGGTAAGAACATGCCAGTCTAGTGAAGCCAGTGGGCCATGTTATATTCACAAGAACAATCAACAATGGGCAATGGAATGGGACAGGAAGGGGTGGTCAAGCAGGCACAGTGGATGTCCCCTGGACTGGTGAGCAAGCCCAGGCTTTACTGCTCAGGTGTATAGCTGGCTTGCCCAAGCAGCCACGTACCTGGAGAAGGTTCTGCACAGGCTGCTCAGCCCTAAGCCCTGCCAGTTAAGGAAGATAACAGCACAGAACTTCTGGTGCTTTAGGAAACTCCTGGCCTGCCAGGCACAGTGGTGTACACGTATAATCCCAACTACTCAGGAGGCTGAGGCAGGAGGACCACATGTTTGAAGCTAGTCTCAGCAACTGAGTGAGGCCCTCAGCAACTCAGTGACACTATGCCTCAACATAAAGAATAAAAAAGGGCTGGGGATGTGACTCATTGGTAAAGTCCCCCCTGGGGTCAATCCCCAGTACCAAAGAAAAAGAAGGAAACTCCTGGTCTGACCTGGGAAGGGCAAAGACAGAGTTAATGAGTTGAGGGATTCCCTGTTTAGTCCACGACAGCTGCAAGATGCCCTCTTAGGGGCAACTGGGTCTCTCTCTTCACATGTCTGGAGGCACCTGCAGTCCCAGCAGGATGGCATGGTAGGGTTTTCTCTGCAGGGGACCTGGGAGCCCAGCTCAGAGCTTCCCTGACAGGGTAACAATGAGAGAGGTCATTGGTGGAAGTCTAGTGTTCGTCCTTTGGCCAGGATTTTCCAGGTCAGCCCACCATGGCCTCTCCAGGAGGCCTGCGCTTGCTTCAATCTGCTAGCTATTAGGACTCAGGTTCACACGCAGGTCAAGGCCCAGCCTGGAAGCTTCCAGCCTCCCCATGGCTGCCACTCCCCTGTGCAGCCCACTGGATCTTGCAGGGTGTCCAACTCTTCCTTAAACTGAAAGTGGCCAATCCTAACATAGGGCCGAGATTTCAGAACACCATTTATGACATACTTAAAAGGAATAGGAAAGTCACCTCTACCTGAAGCCTTGGTTTTATAATTGAAAAATCTTATTAGGAGGAAATCTTCATATTCTTGAAACGATCTTTAGTTTTCCTTCCTTAGTCTTCATTGTTTGGTTTGGATTTCCTAAGCATTATTTCTTTTTTCCATCTCCTCTTTGCTTTCTTTTATAAGACAAAGATGCTGTGGGCTTTGCTTTAACTTGGTTAACAGCGATTCTACGGCAATGTATTAAATTTCTTTCTCCTAAGTCCACTGAAGTCTTTTTGGACTTGGAAGGAGCTTTTTAAGAAAGAACTTGCTCACTCAGCAGGATTTTCCTCCCACCCCAAGCTCTGGTTCTGACCTGGAAAAAATAAGAGAAAGAGCAAGAGAATCCTGCAGTCCTGACGCTCGACTTTACAAACCACAAAAAAGGACCTTGCTCCAGTAACGTAATCATGGAGATTTCTGGCACCTTGGTCTTTCAAGAAAAATACATCCATCTGCTGGCACAGAGGCCCATCAAACTCAATCCTGTTCAGCATGGAGTTCCCAATTCATTAGTGTTGGAAAGTCTACAGCAAGGCCACCGCTCCCCCTGGATGACGCCTCCCTGCAGCGCCGTCTGTAAACCCCACAGCTGCGTTTTCACTTAAGGCCACCTCTCCTGACTCCACTGTACCTTGTTCCAGAGGCTTGTTCTATTCTCATTAAGACTAAATGAGAGGATTCTTCAATCCTAAGGTTTTACTTGCTCAGAAGAAAAAATGTCTATCCTAGCTCATGTCAGTCTGCAGGGAAAGCTGCCTTTTAGTTAGGAACCTAGACCCAAAGAGTCTGTCCCAGCAGAGGAGAGCTGGCAGCTGCTCTCCTGCCCACCTGCCAAGCTGCCTCACTGCTCCCCAGCAAGACCCAGGTAGCAGAGCTCTGCCTGCCGCCATCCCAGGTGACCTCAGGCCTTTATTTCTGGGGAGACCAGCACAGAAGAGCTATCCTGAGTCTCCTTTAGCAGATCAGCAGCCTCTTGATCAGGCCTCGCCCGTTTCTGGGTCCTGTTTTCGCCCCTGAAATTCCTGAGCAACGTGACAACAGTGAATACCGGCATGCCAAGCAAGTTTGCCTGTGCCACCTGCAGCCAGATGAAGAAAAGGTATGATGTTTTCATCCTACTCAACGCTGGGGCATTCCTGAGGGGGTTTATGGCCAAAGAGTATGGAAAAATCACCATATAGAACCATTTCTGCTTGGCACTCTGGGGCCTCAGACTGCCCACTGTTCAGGGCTGGCTTCTGCCCAAGGCAGAAAAACATCAGGGCTGACTGCGGGGACTGCAGAGTCTCCCCAAATGCATGAAGGTGGAGATGTGTCTGGGGAAGACACTGGCTAGGTTTCCTGGGCAGAGAATGCTTCTATTCTGCCATCTACTTACCACCTTTCTAGAGCTACGGTCCTGCCCCAGGCCCTATCAGAGACCCTCCCTCCCCATGTCAAAGTGGTTGCTATATGACTTGCATCACATGCTCAGTGAAGAGCGGGAGTCAGGTAGGAGTGGAGTGGTCTGTGTCCACTCACTCACCCAGGGCAACACTCTAGCCTCATCCTGGAATCTGAAGAAGCCACAGGAAAGTGACACATGTCAACCAGCTGAGCTGGTGGCCTTCCCTTCCTGAAGGGCCTTTTAATGATACTCCTCCATTCCTCACCAAAGTCCATTTTAAGAAAAAGCCTTATAAAAGCTCTTTCTTCTTATGCCATCAGTGTGAAAGCTATCCACTATGACATTCAAGGTCCCCAATATTAAGACTCATGTGAGAAACAGCTTTTAGTGCTAGGAGATATGTTCTTCAACTTTCCATGAAGTAGTTTGCTATTAGAAACAACCTTATAAAATTCCCTGCCCCATGCTGTGCTCTGCCTAGCTGATACTGAAATCAGAATAGCCAATGCCTAGTCACAGGGACTGTGCCCACAGATGCCAAAGAACCCTGTTACCTGCTTCTTTCCTTGCTTCTGGCTTCCCCTCTATTATATTCACTTCACTCTTTCATTTCTTGTGTTGTAGGTCCTCTCACATTCTTTTTAGAAATACATAAATAAGGCAAAATTCTTCAAAATATAAGCAGACACACACGAGACTGCGAGGGCAGGCAGGGCTGAATACCCCACTTAACAATGGCCGTGATGGAAGGCAATCAGTTCATGGCTGAAAGAAAAGGGGACGTTCCCATACTGTCCTCACAGCCAGTGATCAAGCTGGCTCCCTTCTTGAATAAACAGGAGAGAACAGAATGATCTTCCAGGGAATTGGCCTCAGTTTCCAGGGACTTGAGGAGCCGGGAGTTATGTAAGCCCAGCTGGGAGCCAGCGCCCTGCCCACCTCTCCTCTCCCTGCGCTGGTGTGGAGGTAGGCTCCCAGGCCTTCGACTCTCCACCCGGAAGATGGAGCTGAGTTGCTCTGTGGTTGTCCTTGTGGTTTGCTCCTTGGAGAAATGTGGAATTCTTTCTAGGTTTACTGGAGGAAAGCAGCCATAACCAGCTCCTGCTATATCTATTGGAAGAGAAGCTCTGTGTTCCAGAAGGACCAGCATGCACATCGTGAGATGTTTAAACCAGGAGCGAGCGGCAGTGGAAAGCTCTTCTGCACAAGGCTGGCTTATGCAGGAAAGAGCAGCAGTCAAAGTTCATGACTAGATTCCAGGCTAATTCCGCTTCCTTCCTTCCAGTCAAGGCCAAGTACCTGAACAACATATTCTAGGACAACAATGCCATCTGAGGTCCTTTCTGGTCTTGGAGAAAGGACCAGAAAAGATTGGCTGCTCTCCTAACCTCCTGCTCCCACAACCTGGCTTCAACCTGCACCAGAGGGCTTAACGCCCCTGCCGGCAGGAGGATCACTCTCTACCACCAGCCAGCCACAAAATGCCCATTGATCTTACATTGATTAATGGACTGCTCGGAATAATCTAGAAGGGACACTTGAAGACTGGAGTACCTGTAATATCTGAAGTTTCCTATTCCTACTCCTATTATCTGAGGTTCCTATTCCCATTCAAGATATTTACTGTGTCTTTGTTTCTTTATAGAATATCCTATCAATCTGAGAGACACTGTTCTATCTATGGTGAAAACCAAGGAATACATGGGTGCTGCTAAATTTAAAGACTGCATAGGTGGGGCATGGTGGTGGTGCATGCCTGTGAGGCCAGCTACTCTGACGCAGGAGGATCACAAGGTGGAGGCCAGCCTGGGCAATTTATTGAGACCCTGCCTCAAAATAGAATTTTTTAAAAAATGGACTGGGATATAGCTAAGTAGAAGAGCTGTTACCTAAGCATATATTAGGTCCTGGGTTCAATTCCTGCATCCCCAGTACTACAAAACAAAACAAAACAAAACAAAACAAAACAAAACAAAACAAAACAA
>JAJEJO010005433.1:287301-417264 GCA_020662805.1 Glaucomys volans | reverse complement strand
AAAACAAAACAAAACAAAACAAAACAAAACAAAACAAAACAAAACAAGACAGTATAGACAAAAGTTTATCACTATGATGAAATGCAAAGGCTAAAAAAATGTAGGCAACAGGAGGGCCAGGATCCCGGAGGAGGGAAATGAACACCCTTTCCACTTGCCTTGCTAACTGAAAAACCAGCTTTGGTACAGACTTCCAGGATAATCTCACACGGTTCAAAATCATTTAGGAAACTATGCATAATATTAAATGTTAAAAAAGTTTCAAAGTAATTTCAGGAAACATCCTATTAAACAAAAACTTGTTTTCCCTCTAACCCCACAGAATCTCTGGCTCTGGGCATAGAACTCAGGTGACCGAGGCTTTCCAAGCCCAACTTCCTAGTCAAATCTAGGTCATTCCTCTAGTCTAACATTCTAGTTGTAGGACTAGACAAGTTTCTCTTTCTGGTATCCCACAGGGTTCATCCTCACATGCACAAGGTTCTGGGTTCAAACCCAGCACTGCAAAACAAAAACAAAAACAAAAAACAACAAACACAAAACCAAAAAGGAGCACCTGCCAGAGGGTCAGTGTTCAGGCCTTCGCCTCTGCCTTCTCGCCACAGCCCCAGCCTCACCACCCTGAGGAAGGAGCTTGCTCTGCTTGTGAGCAAATATCTATGCACACCCCCAAAAGGAGGAGGCACTTAGTCTAGAAGGAAAAGGTATGGCCTCTTTGTACCTCATTTCCTGCCTCTGTAGGATGGAGACAGGGACAGCACCTACTTCATAGGTGGCTGTGGAAATTAAATGAGGAAAACCACAGAGCAGGGCCTGGCACAGCCAACACAATGATGCTGAGGTGGCGAGGCCTGGGAACAGTCTTCCTGATGGGCTGAGCTCCAAATGAAAACCAGGATGCACAGAATAAGCTACGGGACTCACGGGACTGATCACTCCAAAAGCAATCACTAAAGCCTGAGGAATTTCCAGTTACAGGAAATTCAACTTCTTGAGCAGTACTTGGAAAACTGCTGTCTCTAAATGCCTCCCTGGAGATGCAGCAGGGGGACACAAGTCACTTGCTGGCCTCAGTGGCCCCACAGCACCTACACTGCTCCCCAGGGGTCACGTCGACACAGGGTCCTCCATCTCAGGGCAGAGACCCTGATGGCTGGTCTCCAGGGCTGCTTCAGACGGGCAGCATACACCTCTATCTGAGGATCACTATTCAAGCAAAGCTTCCGAGAGGCCCGGAGGGGCTGGCAGATGTGCCTCACCATGGAGCTGCCTGGAGCCTTGTCTGTTAATCTCTGCTTGGGGAAGGAAGAGGTCACAGCAACCTGCTAGCACATGGCCGAGGCTCCATCACAGTCTGGATACAAGGAAGCTCTGATGCTTCTCACTGGGGCAGGCCTCCAGCTGTGTTTCCGGCCAGCTATCACACCATCCAACCAGACGAAGCTCTGATGGGGAAATCCCAGTTGATTACTCAGGTGATCCATCACAAGCCTTTATTAAATAAAGGCTTCAAATAAAGGTGATGCAGGGCCCTGCACTAAACAGTGGGAACTGCAGGTTCTATGAATTGCAGAGGCACCGGGACTACTGCCCCTACTTTAAAGGGAAGGAAGTGGATGCTCAAGAGAAGTGAGATATCGCCCAGATCAGCAATACATAGATCAGTACTTGGTCCATTTGGAAACAGAACCCACGCTTCCACAGTCTGCATTTCCACCTGGGGTCCCTGCTCTCTTCTCCCATGGGCAGGGGCACTGTGCTGGGGGCAGGAGCTCCAGCAACCTAACCCTCCCTCCTCTAGATCCCAACAGACAGGGCAGAGAAGGTGAGGACATTAGCCTTCTTGAGGCTAACTGGCAAAGGCAACACTGAAGAGTAAGCTGGGGCCTCCTTCCGCCCACCTGAATTTGGGACAAGCAACCTCAGGGAGAGGTCTGCCCAGACTCTGAGGCAGGTGTGTGAGGCAGTGTCAAGCATGGGCCTGGAGGGCCAGGGACACCCTCTGGGGTGAGAGCAAATGAGAAAGAGGTGGCTGGCTCCACCTCTGCAATGACCTGCCCTCTGGTTGGCTCAGTCGCATAGCTGGTTAGCAGTAAGACCAGAGCTTGAGCCAAGGGTTTCTCATGCTCAGGGTTTGCAAAAGCCTAAAAGCGGAAATGTTACTCAGCTAGTCAAAATACTGAGTGGCAGGAACAAAGAAAGAAATAAAACAACAAAAACTAAAATTAGTACAGGATCTATTATTATCCTATTGAAGAAATGGGCGAGGGACTCAGATAGCCAATTTCTCTTACTTACATCATAGGCCCCCGTCTCTGACTCCATCTGTAAAATGAAAGCATCAAAAAGGCTATTCCCTGAGGTTCTTCCTGGCTCTCTGTGTCACAATCGTGCAAATATCATCTCTGTGGCACTCAGCACCATGCCAGGTGCCCTGCGTGGTGCAGGCAAACTAAGTCATGGGCTCTTCAGTTGTGGGAGTCGAAGGAGGCTCCGGTAGAGCAGCCTGCATGGATTAGGAGAGGGAGGCCAGTGAAGATCTGAAAGGTGCAGATGGGAGGGGCTCCAGGTGACGAGCCCTTAGTGTGCCCAGGGCAGAGACCACCTGGGTCATGCCCATCACTGTATCCCTGGCACCAACCTGAGTTTTCAGCAAAGTTGGTGGTCAATAGCAACAGAAGAGGGAACAAATGATGAAAACCAGAGGGAAGAATGACAATGTACTGTTCCACAGATACGTAGTAGAGAGGTCTGGCTACAAGTAAGGTGCAATTTGATAATAGATAATACTGACGATGGAACGCTGTTGTCAAGATGTATTGAGCTTACTCAAGAACCTTTTGTGCTGAGCACATCCATCCCCACTCCTCTTAGCTGGTCTTCGAGGGTGGGTACAATTGCCATTCCTACCTGATTGCTGGGAACCTGAAGGCTCATGGTGGTTGGGACATGTGCTCTGGGTCCCATGTCTGCAGCTCTGGGACTTGAGTCCAGGGGGCCTGGCCTCCAGCTCAGTACTTTACCATAAGACAACAGAGCCTCAGCTTATATCAATGGAAACTAAACTGGGCCCTCTTCTGTGGCCGGTGCCTGCTAGGAGCTGAAGGATGTGGACTGCTCTCCAATGGCAAGCACCCCCGAGCTGAACCCTGGCCCCGTGCCAGGGGCAGCGCTGGTGTCCCACACAGGGGGACAAAGACAAACAAGTTCTTTTTTTGTAATTATAGAGCCACAGAATTTGAAAAGATGGGACAGGGAGTTTCTGCATCCCCTCGTCCCATTTTTACGTGTGGGGTTAAAAGCTTTCTAATTATAGCACAGGACCAGAACCAGGGACTGACTCGGGGTGTCCCGTCCAGGCCTCTGAACGCACACGGCTGGATGGGTGCAGCTGCCACTGTCACTGAGACAGACTGCCCTCTCAGGGTAAGGGTCTCTCTCCTGGTCCCACCATCCCTAATGCCTGGCAACCACTTGTCTGGTCTCATTCTCTGAATTTTTGTCATTTTGAGAAATTTCTATAAATGTAATCATATGATATTTTAAACCAGTTTTTAGTTTTGTAGAAAAATATGAAATAACATCCACATCCAACCAGAACAAGAATTACGTGGCAGAGACACGTCTCTGAACTAGTCCTGCCACTTACAGCTTTGAACCTTGAGAAGCTGCTTACTCCACGCCTCAGTTTCCCCTCCATAAAAATGGGTACGAGGCACCAGGATTAAAAGAGGTAAATTGCGAAAGCATTCGGCAAACAGAAGGCTTGCAACAAGTTCTAGCTGTTTGTTACCATTACTGAAAAGCTGAGGAGCCCGTGCGCTTCTTCATGAAAACATGAAGGCTCCTGGCATCACAGGTGATGAAGGACAACGAGCACACCAGCACGTCAATGACCAGGTCATTCTTGCCCTCTCTTCCCAGACGCCAGCGTGGAACAAGCTGGACTTGTGAAGGGCACTTCCAACAGGTGTCTCCCCGCGCAGCCTTGAGAGCAAGCGGCCACTCGGAGCCAGGTTCACTAGGGGGCCTAGAATCCTGGAGGTGGGAAAACCGGCCAAGCCCTCTCAGCTCGGCACAGAATGTCTCCGAGTGGCCAGGCTTGTATGAGGCTCCTGAGCTCAGAGAAGGCGCCAGTGCCAAACTGGGGTGGGGGCCAGAGGGACTGAATTAGGTGCCGCATGGATACCCCACAAAGCTCTGCATCACTCAAAGGCTGCATGTGTGAGGGGGACAATGGCCTGTACTACCCACAAGGTCACCTCAACTATGCCTAGCTGTGGAAATCTGAAAAAATCTCCCCAAAAATCACATGTGCAATGACTCCATTATATAAGCTGAGAGAGCACTCGACTTTGAGCCTTTGAGTGGCTGGGAACCCAGCACAAATGGCTGGCCAGATCTGAAGCAACATGCCCACAGCCCATTGAAAATGGGACAAAACCAGGCATTCAGGGTCCTTCATGATTTATTGAAAGTGGTATTGTCTGGGCCTCTGCATGGCACCAGCAGGGGTGGGCTGGGGGCGCTCCTCCTGATGGCGGGGTCACCCATGTGTCTGCTGTTCCCTTGGACTTTTCAACTTCCCTGGCCAGCGTTCACTCGCTCTGTTTTTCTCCTTTGAAGTTACAGAATACGGCCTCATCGATCACTGACATGTTGGGTTTCAAAAGGACTGGGAGTGAATTCGCTTTTTTTTTTAAACAAGTGAAAAGGGCTCAGCTAGGAGAGAGTGAGAGCAGGGTGGGGCGCAGGCCAGAGAAGGCGGTGGCTCTGCCCCAGCTCCACGCCGAGCATCAGGGCTCAAGGTGGGGGACGGAGGCTTTTGTGGCATGCCACACACTGCTCCCAAGTGCCCACGTGGCTCACCAGTCTCTCCAGCAAGACATGATGCTGCCCACTGGTCCTGCTGGCTGCACCTCGGGGACATGAGCAGAGGCAGATGTTTGAGGCAGGGGAGGGGTGTGCTCCAGCCCTCCAGGCTGGTCACTCAGTGAGTGCTTTTAACCAAATGGCCCAGTGCACCTCAGGTTGGGGGTGCTTAGCAGCTGCCTACCCCTCCTCCCTGGGTGGTACCACATCCCCCAGCTGCCCAAGAAGAAGTCCATGAGTATCCAGATGTTCTCCTTCCATGTTTTGGTCCTGATTCTACTCTTCAGCCTCTCTCACCTGTCCCTTCCTGTCAGCAGTGTGACCTCAAGCTAGAGCCTCACCTGGATGACCAGGGCAGCCTTCTAGTTGGCTTCCTGGATGTCCATACCTTGACCCCTTCTAATGCAGCCTGAAGAGAGCAGCTAGAAGGAGCCCATTCCTTCACTCCTGTGTGTAAAATGTTTCAACAGTGCCAAGTTGGATTCAAGGAAACACTCATATTTCGGGGAGAGCAAAGGAGGGCCCTCAAGATCAGCTGGTTACATCTCCAAAAGCATCTCCCACAGCCACGCCAGTGGAATGCACATTCCAGAATGTACCAACCACTGTACTGCTCTGTCTGGAACTTTCTTGGAGAAGCCATCCTCTATCTGCTCTCACCTGCCCTCCCTTACTGGGACAGGAACCTTCTGCTGCTCCTATTAATAACCTAGCACACGCACACTCTGTGTTTCTAGAAGACAGGGCAGAGGCCTGGCTGCCTTGCAGGGATTGACACAAAGCAAATCATCAGTGTTACTTCCTGAGCTTGTTTGTTGCACTGTCTTTTCCCAGGGATGAAAGATGGCAGCCTCTCGCAGGCTCAGCTGACGTCGGTCATCTCAGATCTCCATCAACATCAGCGGCACATCCTTCCCAGGCAAGCAGTCCTTGGCCTCTCACCCACAGCAGGCTTTCTTCCCACCACAGTGCTCCAGCTGCTCTGAGGAAAACCCAATTCCAAGGGCAGTTGTAACCAGCAAGCTGCCTTGTCGATTGTAATTTTTAAAAGCCTCCCGGTTATGAGATTAAAGCATGATGGGATGAGTCACTGACACAGGGGTTTGCATGTCATCGGCAAAGCTCTGGGTTTGGCATGGTTCACCCTCCAACTGTAGGCAACACTCAGGAGGATTTATCTAGAAGGTTTAGGGGTTTTTCTGTTATCATTCCACACCCTGTTTTCAGAAGATGCCATCCTTAGCTCTCTGCCAAGTCTGAAGCCATGGAAGATCTGCTTTTCCTGGGGCTCCTGGAAGATGGCACCGTGCCTGGCAAGGCTCCAGCTCCAACTCTACCCCAAATCACTCAGGTGCATCGGACTGTGCTTCTGAAACTATTTTCCAAAACTGTTTTTTTTTTTTTTTTTAAAAACTTCTGGAATTGGGAAATAATATGCTTAGAAAAAAAAGGCAGAAACTAAAAGTAAATCCCCGAACTATAAGAGCTCCAGAAGAAAATTTTTGTGATCCCGGGTTAGCCAAAGATTTCTTAGATATGAAACCAAAAGCATAATCTGTAAAGGAAAAATTTGAAAATATTGGACTTCATCAAAATGAAAAACTTCTGATTAAAGAGGATTAAAAAGCAAGTCAGAGAGAGTAGAGATAAGAGAATGAACAGACAAGCCAAAGGCCGGAGAAAATACTGCAAATCACATATTTGGAGAGAATTTGTATCTAAATTGAAGAAATCTAAAACTCAATAATAAGAAACCAATCAGCCATAAAAAAAAAAAACAAAAAAAAAAAACAGGCAAAAGTCACAGAGTGTGAAGGTATGTAGTGAAGAAATGCACCGTTTTTTTTTTTTAAATACAGTTAAATATACACTTCTCATATGACCCAGGATTCTAAAGATTTACCCAAGTGAGATGAAAATAGTCACGCCAAAGCCTGTAGGTAGATGTGGGATTACTACAGTGCCACCCGGAAGCAGTCTGGGTATCATTCAGCTGATAAAAGGCTGAACAAACGTGGCAATCTACTTGTGGCCTGGACTCTGACAAGGGTGCGTGTCCACCGCACACTGACACAAGTGGACCTCAAGAGGCTTTTCAGCTACGTGTCGAAGTTAGAGTTGAAAGGCTGTCAACTGGATCATTTTTTAGTTGTTGATAGGCCTTTATTTTATTTTATTTTATTTTATTTTATTTTATTTTATTTATTTATTTACATGTGGTACTGAGGATTGAACCCAGTGCCTCACACATGCTAGGGAAGCGCTCTACCACTGAGCCACAACCTCACCCCCGGTCCTATGTGTGCTGGTGGCCACATGACTGTATATGTAGCTTACACACCCATGTGCCAAAAAGGTGAATTTTACTGTAGTAGTCGTAACTTCATAGGGAAAAGGGTGACTCTGCCAAACGTGGCTGGGGGGGTCTGCGCTTACAGCCCCCCCGAGACAGGATGTAAAACTCGCCCTTTTATAGACACAGCAGAGAGGCTGAAGTGTTGGATGGAGCCCACAGCAGGAAAAAATGCAGCTCAGAACAATAACAAACACCATTTCCAACCTGTGATATTAACAGATCAACTAAACCCACAGCTGGCAGCTTGCTGAGAGGGGTGACAGTGCACCATTGTTCTGTGCTGGGAGCGCCTTGGAGCCTGCGTGGCCTCACCTTCCCGGGAGGCACTGAGGCCGAAAGCTTGCAAAGCTGACAAGCACTATTATTAGGCAAGGGGTGACCTACAGCTATTTGTTGTTTTTGTTAATTTCCAAATTGTTTTTATAAAACAAATGTATTATTTTTATAATGAAACAATGAAAGTGAGTTTAAAAAAGTATCACTGAAAGGCGAATTTCCTTCAGCCTATTAAGACGCATTCCTGAGCCTTTCCCTTTAGTGTAAGGACATCAGCTGCATTGTAATCACAACAGTAAGACCTGGAGCTGTCCTGGCCGAGACCACGTGAGAGAGGCGTCTGCCAACGCGGTCCCTTCAGACAGGGCCTGTTTTGTAGCTCCCATCTGCACGTGATGCGAAGCTCTACCTCCTTCCCACTCTTGCTCACAAATCTTAACTTAGCCAGTGGTTCCAGTACCAGTAGCCCCAGGCTGACTCTGTACTACTTCCTGGGCTCGCTCCACACTCCCAGCCAAACTAGACTTCCCTGCCCTCCATGGACCAACAGGAGATGATCGCCTCTGTCCTGTGCCACCAACTCAAATCCCTCCCTCCATCCAGACCAATCCCAAGCATCACAAACGAGGTGAAGTCACTCCAGGCTACAGCTGCCGCTGGCCCCCGCCCTGTACTGTGGCCCTCCCTTGTTCTTTCCTTTCCACTAGAGGAAGCCTTTCCGTGGAGACAGAAATGGAGCCGTGCTGAGTGTCAGGACCTGTTCTGAGTGTTTCATGGGGACACCTCACTTAACAATATCCCTGTATAGAGATATGTCATGATCTCCTGTTACCTGTGAGGAAACTGAGGCACACATGAGTTAACATCACCCTGCTGAATGAATGTCAGGGTTAGAGCTGGCAGTGGACCCAGAGGCCACCTCACTGCCAGGCAGAAGAGCCTCTGCAATGAACACTGACTGGGTCCTGGCAGCAACAGGAGAGCCGAGAGGCTGGGTCTGGGCAGTCGAGGGAAGTGTGGACTGAATAGGAGTCCCGAGCTAGGTCGGAGGTAGAGGGGGGACCAGAGAGACAGGCTGGGAAACAAGGTGTCAGGCAACCAGGTCAGGAAGCCAGGTAGCAGGGAGGTGCCCAGAAAGAGGAGCTCAGAGTTCTGTTGCCCTCCAGGGAGGTCAGAATATATGGGCAGGAGTGTCAAGCAGTCAGGCAACACAGAGCTGGGGCAGCCTGGAGGAAGCGCTGAGACCCAGGACATGGCTGGGTGGAGCAGGAGAGGGGAGGGCGCAGGCCTGACCACTGAGAGAGTGCCGGCAAGCTGATTCCCAGCTCAGCCAAGCCCGGCTCCAATGTGTGCAGATCCCAGCAGGCCCCATCCTCAGCAGGTTTTCTTATTTAGGTGATCCTAAACACGAGCAGATGAAGAGCCTGCTAGGACCCCTTCCCATGTGCTGCCCTCATGTCCTTCCACTCTGGTAGACTTCCTTTATCCCAGGAGGTCACAATTCAAGGGGCAGTTGAATAATTCCTAATTTGTTTTCAGCATTTTCGGTATTTTCTAACAGCAAATTGCTAACTCTTACTTCATACAGAAGAAACCTTCTAAACAGAATGACTGTTTCTAGCTGACTTTTCAAGTGCCCCTCAGCCACAGCTGGTGTCCTCACGAGAAACTCCAGAGCAGGCACTTGTACCTGGGCATGGGCGCAGCCTGCTGGCCACGTTCTTCCTGGCTCCTTCTTCCACTTGTCTCTACTTCCTTCAGGAGGTGACGCTACTCTGAGAGCTGGTATCATATTCTAATCTTTCTGTCCCCAGGGCCTAGCAGGGTACTCTATACCTGGTAGATATTCAAAAAATATGTGGGAAATTAAAAAGATAAGTCAAATGGAATATTGTCAAGTTAGAAAATAATTTTTAAGTTCTACATTCTCTCAAGTTTAACATCTGTCATATGTTCCTTAAAATGGTGATGAGAGCATGATGACGAAACAAAGCCAACTGTACTGCAATACCATCATTCCTTCAGAAATGCAGAAATGTCTTGAGGAATAAGGAACCAATTGTAAATGGCAGACTATAAAACAGGCATGGTGTCCTCAGCGTGCCTCCCGCTCCTGACAAGGCCGGAGGCTCTGCTCCCACACAGCAGGTCCGGAGCGTGGGCAGAGAGGCAACAGAGAGGCAAAGCTGCAAAGTGAAATCAACGAGCACCTGGGAGTGGCACACCAGGTACCAGGAAGGCCCCCCCACTGCCCGCCTCTGGACCCGTGTCCCCAGGAGGAAGAGGACGATGATGACTGTGGCTCTGGCTCTGGAGGGAGTGGACTTCAGGACTGGGTGAGCACAGTGGGGGCTCAGGCTCTGCAAAGGCAGGGAAGGAGTGGGGAAGAAGGTGAAGAGTTGGGAGGAAGCAGGTGCACCACCCGAGGCAGGAACGTCTGGATCTGAAGGATGATCCAGGGGTGGGTTTGAGAGGAAGAAGAATGGGAAAAAGTGAGACAACGAACCAGACTTCACCAGTTCAACCAAGTCAATGGAAAAGACTGCTGGGTAAGGTGAAATGGTGTTAAAACGATGGCGATAACAGATGGCAAGTGGCTTTTAAAGAAAAAAATCCTTGCTTGGCAAAATAAAAAGCCAACAATCCTGTGTCTTGACCCCAAAATATTTTTTGAGAATCTTGTTGTCCATGACACCTGAAGGCACAGGCAATATTTGGGGGAGGGGGGACTCGGTGCAGCAGTGGAGTTTAAGAAAGCAAATAGAACAGAAGGGGTGTGGCCTGGGAAGCAGAGCCCCTAGCTCACTGAACAATGAAAAAGAAAATTAACGGGCTGGCCCAAAGCAGCAGTCATGGTTGAAATCTAAGGATCAGCTGCAAGGGCTTCCCTTTTCCAATGCAGGTTTTACTAACGTCAAAGAATTCCATGTCTCTTATGTAGCTTTTGGCTCACACTCGAGTGACGTGGGTGTGACATGGGGGCAGGGCAAGCACATGCAGAGTGTCCTGTGAATATAAAGGCGATGAGTCCTACTGTTTCCTAATCATGAGTACAATTACCCCAAAAGGCAGGGTTCCAGAGAGGTCAAATTCTTTCCCATCTGTCAAGGCCACAAACCTGAAAGGAGAGGAACGAGGTACTGGGTAAGGCCCAAGCCCCAGAAGTTTCTTATGTCTCATCTGGTCAGTGTGAGAGCCCTATTGTACTTCACTGCCCCTGGAAAGGCCAGAGATTTACATTTACGGATGCTCTCAACTCTGACCAGGACGTGACCTATTCTTTCGGATAGCCCTGCAGCAGCCATGCAGAACACATATGTCTTAGGGAAGGAAGTTGCTTCCACTCAAGGCAAAACGGCTCTCATTAGAATTTCGCAGAGGGAACGTCAGACTGGAGAACTTCCCCTGCTACACGGCGCGTTCCCTCTGTCACAGGGCCGAGAGGGGTGCTGATGGTGGCTCACCCTAGAGAGAATCCTCTTGAGACACAGATTTGGTGCCTCCTCAACTTTCCATGCGGAGGGTCAGCATCTCCCTTCCCCTGTGGCACCTCAGGGGTCTCTGCCTTTCCTTGGAGAGCCCTTCTGCCAGGCTCCCTGCAGGGGCACGACTCGGCCTGAGAGGGAACACAAATGTGCTCAGTGGCATCAGAAGCATTGCCAGCCCTGGGTGCTGAAGCTTCCTGACTCCTCACACCTGTCCAGGCAGCTCCACCTGGAGAATGCCCTCATTACACCTTAGTTTAGAACCTTGGATGCCCTGGCAAATAATCAAACACCCAACGCATTTATTCACTAGGGAAAGACCTGCCCCGGTTCATAATGTGTGTCTAATTCTCATACATAAAGGCCCCTCCCCTCTAGGGACGTGGTCCACTCTCCCCACCATGGCTGGCACCACCCACTTGCTTAGAAAGACCAGTATGCACAGGGGCAGTTAAAGACCTGGAAGAACCTGGATATAAACAAAGTGCTGTGCAGGGGCTGGTTTAGGAACCAAGTCTTAGGGAAGGAGACAGGGAAGCAATTGGAAGATGACAAGGTACCCTCTGAAGACAAGTATAAATAAAGTGCTAGAGGCACCCTAAGGGGAGGGCTGGGGGAGCTCCTGCTGGGAAAAGCAGGGTGTGGCAAGTGCAAACCTCTCTGCAGAGGATCCAGGTTCAATCCTCAGGCTCTGGAGCCTGAGAAGTGAACCAGGAAGTTACAGCCAGGCAGGAGGAGGAGGCAGGGTGGGAAGAGTGAACCTGGATATGGGCATATGGGAAGGATCAGAAGTGACAAGCTTCTGGAGTAGAAGCCACGCTATTTTCTAGAGTTACTTAGAAAGTAGTCTTCAGAGTTGTGCTGAGTCCCTGCACAGCCCTGCTCACAAGCACAGAAGCAGCACTGCAGCCCCGACCTGGAAGGGCACCCGCAGCCAGGGTGCTGGGACCATGCTGGGGGCACCCAGGGATTCCATCAGCCTTGACTCTAGCTGCTGTGCTTTTGCTTTTGCTTTGCCTGCGTTTTTAATAAGCACACCCAGTTCTTCACAAGCTCACTACGCAGCCTTAGGGTAGGAAGTTTGTCTTCTGCTGCCTTCTGGCTCTTTGTCAGGGCTGAGTGGCATTCATACCACAAGTAGAACTCAAGAGGAAGCTTATCCATCCAGAGTCAGGAACAATCATGTCCGAGTGTGCGTGTGTGACAACTTCCAGAACAAACCCAATCCCTTCTAATTTTTGAGAACTATAAGTAATGGTTATGCGACCTGTCTAAAGGAAGACTGAACACAGGAAGAGTGGAGGGCTATAACAACAAGCTGCTCAGCAGGGCTAGTCTGACACTTAATGACACATATTAGTTTTTATGCATAGGTTAATAAGCTGCAAATAGTGATCAGCTCACATAAGTGGCTGTTAACTAGTAGTAGTTACATATAAGTAGGTCAGATTTGTCTGTTTATGCCTTGGGATGCATAAGCATGAATTGTTTTCTGTAATTCCATGTGAAATTAAAGCTCAATAATGAAATCGATCTCTGCCTCTCACTTTCTCCCTCAAAGGAAAGGATCTGGAACTCCACAGCTGGAATCTTTGGGCTTCCCAATTCCCTATAAGGCCCAGGGTGCAGTGCACTGCCCCACCTCCGCCTCCTCTGCAGAGTTGTCCTAGAAAGTCCAGTGCAGAATGGCAGAGAGAGCAGGGAACCTTGGCTGGGGGTTTGTTTTATAAATGAGATGGACGTATTTTAGTGAAACTTTGCTAATACGATTGTTATGAAACTGGTTAACTGGGAAAAAGAAGAAAAATCAGGCAGGCTAATAAGTATTCTTTAAGCCTCACTGACTTCAGAACTATCCCCGGCTGAAGTAATGTGCTGTCTGTCAACATTTAAATGGAAGCCCCAACTTCAGCAGGAGCCTTCCTGGACTGTCTTTCACGGCCCTAATGAGAAGCCGCTGGTTCTTATGCGGGCACAGAGTATCTAGAGCGACTCTGTTTTCTTTAGTCTTAATCCAATTGATTTCCTTATAAGTATTCATGTCAGGCCAACCCAAACAATGCCTGGGAGCTATTATACACAGGAGGTAAGTGTGACAAAACACTCGTGCAGTCACAAGTGTTCTCTAAGGATCTGAGGGCGATGGTCACTCTCACACCAGTACAGATTCGAGGGGTTTCTTTAAGGTTTCTAAGGAGAGGGAAGGACAATAGCTTGGGGCAGGGGTCACATCCCAGTCTCGACATTAGCCAAGAGTTTTGCAGGATGCTTTCAACTACCTCTCTCTGTTAATTTCAAATGTTAGGATCCTTAGATACACTTTTCACAATAACTAATGCATCAGGGAAATCCTCTTACATGTGCCTGGGCAAGGAGAGCAAGCAAGTGAGCATGCAGGCAGAGCACCTGATGGGTACTCCCCCTTAGTGCCCTGATTCCCGTGCTGCTGTGGTGCAACCTCTTTGGAAGGGGACACAGCAGTGTGTTTCAAGATTTAAATATGCCCACATCCCGGCCCCTGTCATCACACTTTAAAGACTGTCAGAAATAATCAAAGATCAGGCTGAGGTTTACGAACAAAGGCAATCATACTATTATTTATAGTACCAAAGATCAGAACTAAAATATCCAAAATTGGGAGTGCTTAAATGTTCAAGAGATTATTCAGATGATGAAATATTATGCAGGCATTATGATTTCTAGAAAGTTTTTCAGGGTGTTAGGGACTTCACCCAGGCCTCATGCATGCTAAGCACATGCTCTACCACCAAGCTACATCCCCCAGCCCGGAGAATACTTCCCCAGGACACAGGAAAAAATTCATGATTTACTGTTAAAGAGCAGAACATAAAAACTATATATATGCTATGCTAACTACCTTCCCTCCTGCCATGAGTGGTGAGGGGGAAATTCCTAAGAAATGATAATATGCCCCTCCAAAATAAAAAGAAATCACACCAAAATAGGAACATTGGTTACTTCTGGGAAATGGAATTATGGGTGATTTTGGTTTCTTCTTTATACTATTCTGTTGTCTAAATTGCTACAATCTGGAAGCAGAAGCAGGGCAGAGCCGAACGTGGAATCTTGGCTGGTGATTCTGGTGATTCCCACCCTTCCATCTCTCCTGTCTGGGCCTCAAGGCCACTCTTGGCCGAGCCCTCCCCTTACACAGTTCCATGACCACTTCTACACTGCTGACCCCCAAATGGTGACCCCGTGGCCAGTCCATCTGATTTCCAGGCCTTCATGCCTAATGCTTCCCCCAGCTCTACCGTTCTGTTTCCCACTGGCTGTCACCATCTCTCTGCTCCTCCTCCTTCCTGGTGGTGTTCCCTGCTAAGGAAGGGACTGCAGGACTACGGCAAGCCCTGCACCTAGGCTGGAAACCCATTCCCGCTCTCCCTCTAACCAAGAGTGCCACCACGCCCCAGGCTTGCCAGTGCTCCTTCTTGGATCTAGAATTTCCCTCACGCCATGGGCCCTGCCCAGGTCAGGCCCTTAGCATTGCTCTCTTGGATCACAAACTTAGTATAAATTAGTTTTCTCTCTTCAGGAGGCTCTTTCTAAAACACAGTTCTGATCACGATATGTTCATACTGATAGCTGCTGCGGACTTCAAGGTCAAGCCACTGCCTCCTCCAGCTTCACTCTCTCTAACTCCACACCACCCAGCTGGAACAACTTCCATCTACTGCCCCTTCTGTGCCTGTGCCAGCACTCTGCTGGCCTCTGCAGCTTGGCTGGCTGCTCAACTCGTTCTGGAGTCCCAGTGCACACACTGCCTCTGCTGGGAAATCGCCTTACACCTGGGCCAAGCTCTCCAAGGGGCAGGGCCATCACGGGACTTATTTATTTATTTATTTTTATTTATATTTATTTTTTTGGAACCAGAGATTGAACTCAGGGACACTTGGCCACCAAGTCACATCCCCAGCCCTATTTTGTATTTTATTTAGAGACAGGGTCTCACTGAGTTGCTTAGGGCCTTGCTAAGTTGCTGAGGCTGGCTTTGAACTCGCGATCCTCCTGACTCAGCTTCCCAAGTCGCTTGGATTACAGGCATGCGCCACCACGCCTGGCTATCACGGGACTTCTTTTGTGGCCATCTGCTAGCTCCATCTCAACCTTAAGAACTGGTCTGAGCCTTGCTCCTTGGTCTTCATGTGTCCAGCACTCAGCACACACTAGACTGAGGTAAGAACTCTCAAAAAGCATGCCTTCTGGTCAACAGCTTACTCTCTTTTTAAAAAATATATTTTTTAGTTATCAATGGGCCTTTATTTATTTATATGTGGTGCTAAGAATTAAACCCAGTGCTTCACACATGCTAGGCAAGCGCTCTACCACTGAGCTACAGCACCAGCCCAACAGCTTACTCTTGTGTTTTACTGATGACATAAACAATAAGACCAAGGAAGAGTCAGATGGCATGAATGTGCATGTCCTCACCTTGCACCAAATATCATCCTGTACAAAAATTAATCAGCAGGGAGCTGGACATGAGCTTCTAGAGAGCTGCTGTGCAGAAGCTCTGAACAGAACCAGAGCATACAAGGCACGCTGCTTTGAGCACTGGAGCAGGTGGGGGAGAAGCCATCCAGCCTCCCCACAGCCTGTTCTGTCAAGAGAAGTTCCCACAGTCAGTGGGCCAGGGAGGTGGCAGGGGCCCTGCCTAGCTGGGAGGAGCCTGCAGAGGGGGTAATAAGAGCCACTGTTCCTTTGGCTTCAGGCTGATTCAGTGACCTGCGCTGGAAAATAGCGCAAGAGAGCTGGTGAACAGATTCATCCCTCCACTGCCATCCTGCAATAGGACCTCTAAACATGGCACTAATCAAAGGGATAATTTACTTAATTGCGAGGAACCATCCTGGGAGCTCACACAGCACAACTGTTCTCCATTACCCAGCCTGGCCTTCCAGGGAAGTGGTGATGAGCTGCTAAAGGCTCCCTGGGTGACAAGGCTGAGCTGCCTGCCCCTCATTTAAGCAGGGGTCAGCAACATGTGGACCACTGGCCAAATTGCTTTTCAACCACCCAGGAGCTAAGGATAGGCTTTACATTTTTAAATGGTTGAAAAATAATCAAAGGAAGGACAATATTTTGTGACATGTGACAACTGTATGAAATTCAAGTCCTTTAAGTTTTTTTTGGGGGGGGGTTATTAGGGATTAAAATCAGGAGGCACTCAACCACTGAGCCACATCCCCAGCCCTATTTTGAATTTTATTTAGAGTCAGAGTCTCACTGAGTTGCTTAGTGCCTCGCTTTTGCTGAGGCTGGCTTTGAACTTGCGATCCTCCTGCCTCAGATTCCTGAGCGGCTGGGATTTATAGGTGTTCCCCCTCCCCTCCCCCCACAGTTTCAAGTCTTTTAAGATTTATGGAATCACAACCACCTTCATTCATTTAAAGCACCAGGCTGGTCGCACACGGCCACCACAGGGCTGAGTAGCAAAACGGAATCATATGGCCCTGACCCTGAACCATTTTCTCTGGCCCTTTTTACAAGTCTGCCAACCCCTGATTTAAAGACTAGGCTAGGTCAAGGTCATCCATAACAGCATTCCATAGCAGCGTGGGTCAGAGTATTAAAGTAATTTCCATGAACAAGATTAGCTTCACAATCAAGTCTACAAAGAAACTTCCTAAAGACTGGGCTTCAAAATTGTCTCAAGTAGGATTCATAAGAGACGCAGCTGAGAATTTAGTAAAGCTAAAGCCTCCTTCAGTTTGGAGGAATTTGCCTCTGAAGATGGAAACACCAGGGTTCCTTATCCAACTTCAAATGCCATCTGAATTCAGAAAGTCCCAGCTTCAACCCTGCCCCAAAACCCCTGCAGGGGAACAGCTCCTGCAGGCCTCAGGCCCTCACCCCAAGTCCTCACTTCCACAGCCTTCCTGGAAGTGCTGTCACCTGACTGGAGACTGGGAAGAAAGCCCCAGAAAGCAGGAGTTTCCCAAAACTAGAGAGTTCTTAAGTTCATTCTAGGTTCTATTTAGCACCTTGCCTTTTAAAATAATGGAGAAGACAAAACCCCCAAAGGAGCCGGAGGCCTTTTTCACACCAAAGTCAAGCAATCTCATCTCCCTTCCTAGACGGCAAGCCCCGCCCTAAAGCCTGTCAGTCAGCCTGAGTCAGGAGCAGGAACCAGGCGGAGCAGCTCTCTCCCAAAGCACAATATGCAGGTGGGATTATAAGCTACTGTGATTTTTATTTTCATTTTTTTACTATAAATACAGAAAAGTCTGGGCCCCCTTATGGGAGCCTCCTTTTTAGAAACTAGAAATACTTGTTATAAACAAAATAGAGTAAGACCTTGTGTTATCGTGACAGCAGAAACCGTGGAGATGGAAAACCTGGACGGGACATTTAACTCATTCAACTGAAAAGCACAAGGCTGCATCGAAGGCCCGTGTGTGCTTCTGGGCAGTGAAGCAAAGGAGAGTCATCTCTTGGTGCAAAACCCTGTTTGGAACCGGGTCTGAGCTCCAGGAAAGAGCCATCTGGAACAGGCACCCCACCTGCTAAGCGGTGCTGCCCCTGCATTTCCATCCCAGGACAGAGGAGTGTGCTAGCATCTGACAGCGAGGTCAGCCACCAGAGGCCCCAGGCGCCGAGGGTCACCAGCTCAGACGAGGTCGAGGCAGCTGCAGTCCAGGTTGTTGACTATGAACAGCCAGTGGTCACGCTGCTCTGCATTTCTGAGGTCGCCATGGTTTCTGTCCCAGACTCCACACACAGGCCCCAGACCAGAGCCACGCACTCCGCCCTTACTCATCTCAAGGGCAAGCTGACTCCTTGCAAAGGTGAAACTTCTGGTTTGGCAGATTTATCCTGCACCAAGGGCCTAATGTGCGACATGGATGGTGTCTCCTCTCTAATTGAGCTGGCTTTCCTTTGTGAAAGGGTGTATTTTTTAGGACTGCCACCCAAAACATGCACACTGTGAACCGAAGCAAACAAGCTCCAGAGAACAACCCCAAACAGTAGGCTTCTCAAACAGCACCAAGGAAAAATGGATTTCTGTGAGGGCAAAAGCAGGCAGCAGGACAGGAGAACAAACGCAGTGGTCTGAATGGGGCCATTTAGCTGATTTATAAACGATCTCACCAGTGTCCCTGGCTGCGGGAGATTGATGTCTCCTCCTTCTAAAGCTGGGGTCCACAGGCTTGTTTTCTGGGGAACCAAGGAATCAACTCCAAGGATGCAAATTCATTATTTTCAAGCCTTAATTAACTGGAACCTAATTAGAACTTTTGAGGGTATTTTTTCTCCCACTTTAAAGGAAAACTTTTTTCTCTTAAGTCAGCATGGTGTAAAAAGAGAGAAACTGAACAAAGACTTACTTGGATGTCTTGCCTTTGGGGGTCTGAGTTTTCTAATTTATAAATTGAAAAGGCCATTGAGGTTTAGATATTGAAAGTCATTTTCAGCAATAAAATGTGGATTCTTGGACATGCTGACAGTTTATCAATAATCTGTGATGTTCCCTGTCTTGTCCATCACGCCCCCCGTACTGCGAACTGGGGTCACCGGCAGTTTTGTCTAGCTTGCCGAGTATTTCATACATTTAATCCTATTGAACTTTACATCAACCTGAGGGGGTAACGTTTCAGTGTGACAGCAGAAATCCGCACAGTCGCTGTCCCTGAGGAGCACTTGGTGAGTTATTCTGGAAGTCAGGTAAAGCAGGGAAACATGTAGAACAGGTATATATAAAATCATTTTGTGTTTTGGCTTAATTTACATAAATGTACATTCATTCACTATTGTTGAAAAAGTAAGGTTTTTTTAAAAAAAAGTCTATGCTAATTAGATTTCCACACAGTCTTTTCTGAATGAACTACACTCAATTCATTGTCTATTACTTACAGTTTAAGGCATTTGTAAAGCAATTTGAATAAAGAATGACTCCTGAATTTTAGGATTTCCCCTATACTTGTACAGATGTCTCATTTAAAGAACAGATTTTTTTTTTTTCTTTAATAGTACTAGGGATGGAACCCAGGGCTGAGCACATGCTAGGCAATTTCTCTATCACTGAGCTACATTCCCAGTCCTTTTTTTAAATTTTATTTTGAGACAGGGAGTCTTAAGGAACTTAAGATCCTGCTGCTTTGGCCTTCCTAGTAGCTGGGATCACAGGCATGTGCCACTGCATCCGGCAAGAACAGAATTTTCAAAGATTCATCCAAGTCTTTCCAAAATATTTAACTTAGTTTTTACAAAAACAACACATTTCTTTTTTATGCTTGTATTTGACCTAATATTTAGCTAAACTGCATAATTAGAATAACGCATGCCAAGTGTTGGAGTCACCTAGGTTCAGGGACATATGCACAATCCCTCCCCACCAACATGGAGGAAGGAGTGCTAAACAGCATGTGGGCAGCCATCAGCACCAGGCACTGCTCTGCAGAGGAAGGAGTTTGCTAATAAGATGGCTGTGGGGCATCCAGGCAGTGAGTTTAAGAAGGCAAGTGGAGGTGGGCATGGTGGCTCCAAGTTTCAGCAACCTGGGAGGCTGAGGCAGGAGGATGGCAAATTCAAGGTTGGCTGGGTAACTAAATGAGACCATGTCATTTTAAAAAGGGCTGGAGTGCTCAGTGGTAGAAATGGAAAACAAACCCCCAAACTCCCCACAAAAAAACAGAAGGCAGGGAGAAAGGATGAACTGGAGCTGAGGAGGAAGTATCCATGCAGCTAGGAGTTAAAATAAGAGCAGAAGAGTTCTTTCAGGGTGGGAGTGTGGATAGGGATGAAAGCAAGGTGGGGAAGATCCCAGCGAATGGGATCCTAGGGTGAGAGGCTTCTGGAAAGGGGATGTTACTAGAAACACACAAAGAGACAGAGATTCAGGAGGCAGCCAAAGGGCCTAGTGTAGGACTGAAGTCCAAGAAGCAAGAATCACAAAATGTCCCTGGACCTGACAATCACAGAGGTGCTGGAGGGTAGGAATCAGAGTGCCTTCACGATTTCCTTGCAGGAAGCAAGGAAGCCTGCTGCACTCTATGCCTTAGTCCCTCTTCCTCCAGCTCTGGGTCCTCTTCCTGTCTACTCTGCCCACCATCTCCCCTGGACATGCAGACAGACTTGCCCAGGCTGCTGGCTTCTGGCTTGCAGGGCAGGGCAGGAGAGCCCCAGGAGCTGCCCTGACTCTGCAAGCACAGGTAGGTCCTGAGACCTTACTCCTCCTTGGGGCAGCACCTGTTTGCCACGCCTGCTAGGAAGCACTTATGCAGGTTTGTGGCAGAAAGGAGGATGAAAGCAGAACCTCCGCTGCAAGGTCGCAAAGCAAGGTCGCAAAGCAAGGTTGCAAAGCAAGGCGCAGCAAGGCGGACCCTGCAGGGTAAGCTACACCACGGTCTGATAAGCAGCTCCCTCAGACAATCCCAGTGACCTGGCTGCTGCCCACTCCATTTTTGAGACACATGCAGACATCCCACAGCACACAACAGCCTGGAAAGGAAAGTGTGGGAAAGAAATACAAAGGAAAAAGAAAAAAAAAATCAATGATACAAAACATAAGCCCGGACTGGGGTTGTGGCTCAGTGGCAGAGCGCTTGCCTAGCACGTGCAAGGCACTGGGTTTGATTCTCAGCACCACATATAAATAAATAAAATAAAGGACCATTAACAACTAAAAAAAAAAATATATTAAGAAAACCCCATAAGCTCCACCCAGTAATGTGCTGACAAGCAATGAAGAGCGAATTCCTGGGTCCTAACAGTTTCCGACTCTGGGACATGGAAATTTACCTAGGTTCAAGTGACACTGCTAAGTCCCAGTGGACTAACAGCAAGGCTGTGACAGTCAAGAGTAATCACTGCCCCTGCAGCCACTGTTTGCTTCCATAGCCAACATTCTCCAGGCTCCTCCCTCCTCTACTTCAGAGGTTAACCTAGAATTTGTAAACAAGTAACTCTCTTTGAGGAATAAGAAGACATACTGGTTTTTGAGCCTCAGGATCAGATACTGGCCAGCTACTTCCTAAACTTGCATGTCTCAGGCTCTGGCCTCCACAGAAGGGATTCAAAGAAAGAACCTGAAGTGAGGATCAAATCCCAGGCATAGCTCTACAGAGAAGACAGAGCTACCCACACGGACACCAGCCTTTTGCTGTGACTGCATCACCAGGCCTCGTGCCTGAGGAGTCTGGAGGGTGGGTGGGACAGCACAATGTGGTGGAGTGGCTGGGGAAAGGCCAGGAGAGAGCAAGACTGCCATGCTGCCTCATCCCGCTGGCTTTGGGCATGAGGCAAACTTGACGGCCACTCTGAACAAAACACACTGACCTGATCCAAACGCAGTGCGCCGTCCACAAAGCGCTGTTGGCGAAGCTGCTTTGCGATTCTGTGCAGGTTCAGGACGGCCTGGTGCACCTCCTCGCTGCTGTGCTCTGGGGAAATGGGGGGCAGCTCCTTCTCAGGGAGCTTCTCAGTCGGGCTTTCGATCATGCTCTGTGCGTGCTCATAGCTCAGTTTGGTGCAGGAGCGGATGACGGTCCGGCCAAACCACTCCGTGAGGATCTGTAGAGACAGACACATGGCGAGGAAGCTGGGAGGAGACTTTTTCCAGGCTTTTCTTCATCCAGCCACTCACCATACAAACTCAACAAAGATTTGTGGAGTGCTTGACTTTGTTCAAAATGGTGTCACAGAGATGAATCAGACATGGTAGCTGCTGCCCTCAAGCAGCTGGGACTCTACCAGACCTGGGCTGAATTCAGTAGGAAGTGGAAGTCTAGGAAGGTCCCCAAGCACACCTTGCAGAGTGAGGAGCCTGTGGGGGCTTCTGCATCAGTTATGAAAGGGGTCAACAATTCACAACTTGGGGCGAGAAGGATAGTTGCCCGAGATGTGTCAAATGGTGTCTGGGCTTGGTAATGGCCGAGGAGGAGAGAGGAAGGGGGAGAAAGTAGGGCCCCCGACAGAAGCAGAGAACACAGGTGGGGAGGATGAGTAGACAAAGGAAAAACCAATTTCAACATGTCTATATAGAGGCGAACAGGGTTTTTGACCTCAGCACTGTTGGGCCCTAAATCCCTTATTATGAGGGGCTCCCTTGTGCAATTTCAAATATTACACAGGATCCCTGGCCCCTCTACCCACTAGGGGCCAGTAACACCCACCCTCCACCCTGATTTATAACCAGAAACGTCTCTAAACATTGCCAAGTGTCCCCTGGGAAAAGGCCCAGACTCTAGGAGCTATGCCCTTTTAGTGGTGGAGCTTGATGAATGGAGAGATTATTTTGAGGTATATTTTAGTCTTTCAATTTTCTCTGTATTTTCTATAAGCCATTATTACTTTTAATATGAAAATAAAATAAACATGAAAATTTTGGGGGGACTTCTGAGTCTGAGGTACAGGGTGAGATCCAGACGAGGGTATCTGTATCTACAGGGCACCCAAGGGTGCTGGTCCAGGGCCTGAGACAGTGGCTGGTCTGGAGCAGCAGAGCTGGCACCGCCCCTCCAGGGGCTCGAGGAAGGGAGAGTCAGGCTGCGCTCTCCTATACCTGCCATTTAGGGAAAGGGGGAGCCAGAGAATGAGAACAGAAAAAAAAAATAAGAGGGTCCAGAAAGGAAAAGTCCAGGTATGTTGAGTGTTAGGAAAAGTGGGGGAAAGAGCTGTCAGAAAAAAGGACAGAGAGCCAGGTGCAGTGTTGCACGCCTGTAATCCCAGCACTTGGGAGGCTGAGGCAGGAGGATGGAGAGTTCAAAGCCAGCCTCAGCAACTTAGTGAGGCCCTAAGCAACTCAGTGAGACCCTGTCTCCAAATAAAATACAAAATAGGGCTGGGGATGTGGCTTAGTGGTGGAGTGCCCCTGGGTTCAATCCCCAGTACCAAAAAAAAAAAAAAAAAAAAAAAAAAGGATGGAGACATGCAACATGAGAGCATTTGAGATGGCTCTTCCTACGAGACAGGCATTGGTGACCCGCTGTCACACGGCAGCTACTGATTCTCACCACAGTCCTATGAGGCGGGAGATCTCTGATCCTCATTCTTGAGTCAGGAAACCAAAGCATGGAGAAATGAAGTAATTTGCCCACAGCCATGTCGCTAGGGAGTGGTAAAGGGGAACAGAACCCAGGCAGTGCCCCTTTAGTGCTGGAGCTCTAACCCACCAGGCCTACACAACGCCATTTGAATGTCAAGAGGATTAAAACAAAGAAAAGATGGGCGCATGCAGCACTGCACTGGTGACGTCCAGGAAGGCTGTTCGCAGAGTCAGATGGGAAAGACTGAAGCCCTGGACTGCAAGGACATTTCAGATACACTGGACGGGGCTCCTCCCGCCTTCAGGGCAGCCAGAGCTTTTGTCTCCATCAGCCTCAGCCTCAAGCATGTGTCCATATGCCATTCAAATGTGACACTTCCGGTATGTGTCATGATGTGAAAAAGTCTGGAAAGCTTTGGGTGGGGGATGATCAGATGGCTCAGCAGAGGCAAGGCAATGTGTGGATGGTGGTTTCCAGAAGACAGGCAAGAAGGAAAGCTGATGAGTACCAGGACAGAGGCTGTTTGTTTATAGGGTAGGGAGAGGCAGCCAGCACGGAAGAAAGATTGAGCATATAGAAGAACAACAGGACCTGGGGTTAAATGGAGGTGATGGAGGCCATCCATCCAGGAGAGGAGGAGAGGTCTGGGGGAGGCAGGAGCCTAAGGGGAAAGAGTGAAGAAGACAGTGCTCACACAAAAGAATGCCAGTCTGCAGGAAAGCATGAGGGAGGCCATGCAGGGCCCTAGGCCTGAGGAAAGCGGCAAAGTTCCGAGATGCAGACTGTGGGAATCATGATTCTGGAGCAAGGAAGGCAGCAGAGCTGAGTGAGGGGCGGAGAGGGTGTGGAAGAAGGGGTGAGCGGTGGTCAGGAGTGGAACCTTCCAGTCTGGGCATGCGACACTCCCACCTGCTCTTCACCAGCCAAACCACTCTGTTCACAGCCTCTGAGACAATGCCCCTCAGGAACAGCCCTCAGAAAGGCCTGCTGGTGCTCCTCTGGGCAGAGCCCAGCTCAGGACTGCCCACCCACAAGGCCTTCATGACACATCTTCCACCCTGACAGGCTGCAGAGAGCCCTTTGGTGCCATGCTGTCCTTCACAAGAAGAATCAACACTCTTAGAAAATGGGAGCCGTGAGGGGGAGGAGGACAACAATCATTCACACTTTTTGTTCATTCAGAGCAAAGAGCCTTAGAGTCTTGAATCTGTAATATTATACTTTAACTTTTCTTAAAAAATATCCAGAAACTACACTTTCCAAATTATTCCAAGAACTAGAAGGAACTCAAATACATGTGTGAGTCTTACACTGTGGCAAGCAAGACTCCAACCTGGCTCTCAGGAGGCCTCTGTGCTGCCGGCAAGGGTGCCCACAGTGCCAATCCCAGGTCCTGTCCAACAGGTGGGGTGCCATGTGCAGGAGGGGAGCCCCTTCCAGGGCAGTCCAGGCTTGCCCTACACATTGCCTTTCCTAAATAGAGCTGCTCCAACCTCCTCTAGAATGACGGGGCCCTGACCTCTTCATTCTTGTGGTCTCAATGTTTTCCCCAGAGAGTCATTCTGCTTCTTTTCCTCCCTTTCCTTCCAAATCCAGTCCCTCCTCGTGTCCACATGGTGTTAGACAGCCTGTCTTCCGCTCGCTCAGGAGTGCCAGCTTCCACCCTACACCCGCCTCTCTTTCTCATACTTCACAAGTGGGCTCGTGGATTCCTTCCTGTGCCCAGGTCACAAGGTTTGTGGCCTCCTGGGGTCTGTGTCCTTTTTCCCTGGAGGACACTCTAGCGAGGGTGACCACAGCACCCTGAGGGGCATTTGTTTCCACCGAAGCTGTGGGGTCAAGAACTGCTTTACAATCTAAAGAGAGCTCTGATTGGACTCACCCTCGACACGCATGAAATTCTGCAGCAAGCTGCAGGAGGTCCCTGGACACACTACTGCCCAGCCCTTGGCCTGGCTCACGCTTACCTGTTGCTCCCTCCGACCCTCTGACTGCGGCGCCCCGACAGGGGCTCTGCTTCCCACCAGGCTTGTTCACAGCCCTGCTGGCGGTGAGCCTGCGGCACCGCACCCTGCCTCACGGGCACCTCCGCTCCTCTGTTCTCCTCTCAGTCAAGGCAGTTGTCCCCCCCAGACACACCTGGATCCCACCGAGCTGGGGCCTGAGTGCCGGCATTTCCGCAGCTCGTGCACCTGACCTCGGCCCTTCTCTCACAGTTGTGTCCCTGGCAATCTGCCCTGATCCTCTTTTTAAACATCCAAAGGGTTGAGGAGGAAGCCTGGAGGCACACCTGACAGAGTCACTAAAATAATTCCGAGGCTAAGAAAAGTGGCCTGAAACCACCTCTGGGAGGCTGGGAGGCGGGGAGGAGAGGCAGGACGCCTGCGGCCGCTGCAGCAGGGAAGCAGAGATCTGCCCAGAGGGACCAGGGGCAGCCGCCCTGCCGGCGTGGAAGGCAGGCCTCTCTGGAGGGAACACCTCATTAATTTCCAATTTGGAAACTGTACTCACATCAACGCCCAGTCCACAACCAGGGCCAGTGGCAGAAGACAAAAGGACAAAGGGTTTTTCATGGAAAAAGTTAAAAAGCCACGAGGAGATGCATAAACAAAACCCTCCAGAAGACCATGTCCTGCCTCTGCAGATCACAGGGCTGGGGCCATCCTGCTGCAGGCAGCGAGTCTGCTGCACGCACGCCGGGACACCAGTCTGAGCACGCCAGGCTGACAGTGCCAGCCCGGACTGCAGGCTGCTGCTGGCAGAACCCGAGCCCACGCCGCCCACTGGGCACTGCACCTCCACACCCAGGGAGGCTGGACCCTCACATCCCAATGCTGGCCTGGGATGGGAGTGCCCTACTCAGCCTGTTTACCAGCTGAGAAAACAGGCCGGGGACGTCCTTAGAGTCACACAAACTCCCAAGTGGCAGCCACAAGCAGCTCCACAACTGGAGACTTAGATTCAGAGTCTATTTTTCTTATATTTCAGCTGGAGGTCATAAAATAGACAAGTGATAGATGTGAAATAAAGAAGCCAAATGTCCCCCAAATGCATATCAACTTTCTATAGTCCATAGACACAAATGGGGTGAGGAAAAGCTTTGAACACCATGGCTAATTCCATTCAAATGTATTTTAAAATTTATCCTCTGAAAAATGTCAGCACCTCAGTAAGCACCTCTGGTTCTAAAAACTGCTAATGGAGTTAATTTATAATTTTAAATATCTAGATGTAAAATCACTTCAGCAGCAAGTCTGAGTTCTCATCTATGAAATGTTTAGTTCAAAACATATCTTAGAAAGAAAGAAACATTTTCTTGATTGAAATAAAACCTGGCTGTGTGAGTGGCAGCGGTGGAGAAAGGGGGGCATATGGCTGCCAGAGAAGCCAAAGGCGCCAAGAAGAAAGCACCCTGCAAAGAAGTGGGCAGAAAGAGGAGGGGCGGGAGACAGCAAGGGGGCAGGTCAAAGGAAGGACTACCCAGGGCAGGCTCTGGGACTGGTGGGCAGAGGCTGAGGGGTAGCTGAGGTGTGAGCAGGGGACTCTTTCACTAGGCGCACCTCTGCACTAGGCCCAATGTGACTGGGTGAGAACCAGGTCCTTCTTAAAAAAAGAAGAGGGCCTGAGCATACCTGTAATCCTAGTGACTTGGAGGCTGAGGCAGGAGGATTCCAAGTTGAAGGTCAGCATCAGCAACTTATTGAGGCCCTAAGCAACTTAGCAAGACCCTGTCTCCCCCAAAACAAAACAAGACAAACAAACAAAAAAAGGACTGGGGATCTGTAGCTCAGTGGTAAAGTGCCCACCAAACACAACAAAACAATTAACAGACCAAACAAATACAAAACTTCCCCCAAACAGAGAGATCCACTAAGCTAAGATGAAGTTGTAAATAGCAAGACTGATGCCCCAGCAGCAGCAAGCTCCATTTATACCTCAGTGTTGGCACACAGAGGGCCAGATCCTGGAGAGTTCCAAGCTGCCTGACTGGGTCCCAGAGGGAGCACACAGGGGCCCAGCAGAGTCCTTTGCCCAGGGCATGGGCGGCAGAGGGCCTCGTGTCTGCCATCCTTAGTTTCTAAGTCAATTTGTTTATGTGCTAGAATTCTCTCCATGATTCATGTGTATAGGAAAAAATGCCAAGGGGACTGAACACCTGGCTGCTGTACCAGGGGGCCTGCCATTGAGCTTGCCTGCTGGTTCCCAGGGATAGAACCAGGTCCCTTCCCATCTTGACCTGATGACAGCTGTCTAAACTTCTGAACCCAAGAGGAAGGAAGTGTAGGAAACTTCCTCAAAAGTTTGCCTGGCACCCAGACCCTACAGCAGCAGGAAGCGTGAGGAGACCCCAGAGGTCGCAATGGTGCTGAGCGGGTGCTCTCCTCCCACAGGACAGCAGGAGGAATCCTTAATGCCCATCCTTGAGAGGCCTGCAGGCGTGGGAAGGAAGCAGGAGGCTGGGGGGAGTAGGCTTGTTTCAGAGCCCAGGACAGCCCCGCTCTCTCTTTCCTACCCTCAGGGCCCATGTCTTCAGGTTTAAGTCAAACCCACTATTAATAACATCAAAATGTGGGAGAAAAGCTGATTGAAAGGAATTTTTACCTCCTGGCATGACAATCTAATAAATAATAAATGTCTTATTTTGTTTCATTTCTTGAAAATATTTCATTTTGAATTCTTATTTTAAGCCCAAGGATCCACAGCAAAATCTGTGCCCACAATTCAGTCCTGTGATTCCCCCGAAGTGACCTTAGGTAAGCCATCTCATTGTGTTTTCATTAGGAAAGGGCAGAGAAGATGGCAGACTTCTTCCCAAAGCACCCTGCCCTAGGTTGCTTCAAGCCTGAAATAAAACAATTCTGCTTGTCTCTGGTGATGACTAAAGATAGATGTTCTGGGAACTTTCCTTTTATTCTCAGAAACAGTTTTGGAAGCTATTGTCCCACTGAAAGCGCTTGGGCAAGGTTCCCACTATGGTGTCGAGGAAGAAACAAGGCCAGCACTCTGCTTCTCACCACCAGCTGACGCCCCAGGTCACATGACACCATTCATGAGCCTCACTCTGGGAGCCTCTAAGACCATGATGACCCAGGGAGAGCACAGCACGTTCTTTGGCAATCCTGGGGATGGAACCCAGGGCACTCTACCACTGAGCCACTTCGCCAGCCCTTTTATTTTAAAACGGGGTCTAGCTAAGTTGTCCAGGCTGGCCTCGAACTTGAGATCCTCTTGCCTCAGCCTCCCGAGTTGCTGGGATTACAGGTGTGCATCACTGCCCCTGGCCAGCATTTTATTTTTCAAGTTTCCTAGGATTCCTAGCAGAGGCAAATGGCAGACCAGTGGCAGGCCATGAAACTCTGCAGGGATCCTCATGGGGAAAGCAGGATTGTGGAGAAGCTGAATGGCAGAGTGTGAGGCATCTTTGGACCTCAGCACTTGGCTTTGCAGTGGGGGAAGGCTGCTGTGGATTTGTGCTTACCAAGGGGACCACCTCTCTAACTAGGTGGGCAGAAAAAATGGGTGCGCAAATCACGGCATGAAGTATTCTAAGCTTTCTGGGTATGGGCACTGCACTGTGGGGGAGAGGGAAAAACTCAGGAATGGGTTCTGCTTATAAGGAGTTTATAATTTTGCAGGACAACAGGTCTGTGCACAATGGCTCTAAAGTCCAGGGAAAGATGACAGGTGCTGAGGGGTGGAGAGACAGGAAAATGGATTCTGACAGCGAGGATGTTGCCCTCTCATCTGAGCACCTTTCATGACCTAGGGCACCCCTCCCTCTGCCCCATCTTCACTCCATTTAGGATGGGAGACTCCCCATAGTCTACCCCTTCTTCCTCATCTTGCCTGTTCACCTTCCCACTCAGCCTAGAAACATAATCCAATATCTCTCATCTGTTTTCTAAAAGAAAAACAGGAAAAAAAATCAAAATGATTTTTACTTTTCTAATTGATATTATGAATTCATTGTGGGAAACTTTAAAAATATGGGTGGGAAAAAGAAAAATTCACAATCTATTCACCCACTACCAGGAGATAACCACTGTTTCTGTTCAGAGGCACAGTTAATTTCGCACCTTCAATACCTTGTACGGTGTGGGAACAGAGCAGATATCCCTTGAATCCTGAGTGAGTGCAGGAGTGACTATGCCCAACAGTGTCGTGGAGAAGTGGCATTACAGCTGGACCTCAAAGCATGGGTCCTTGTTGGCAGAGCTGATGGGAAGGGTCTTCAAGGAAGAGGAAGGAGCACATGTGGAGTCTCAAAATCCTTCAGCAGCAAGGGAGAGGCCGGGGGGCTGGGGGATGGATGGCAGATGGTCACGGAGGGTGGAGGTCCTTTAGGACATGATCTAGAGACTGGACTTTGGGGGCTAATTACCACATGTGGTCAGAGGAAACTGAGTAGGAGAATGACCACTGGGGAAACAGATAGAGGCCACTGTCGATGCCACTGTCCTAGGATAAGGTGGCAAAGGAGTGGACTGGGATGGTGGCAGTGGAACAGAAAGAGGGTTGACGAGAGGCCCAGTGCAAAGGCAGCTCTGCCAGAAGGTGGAACCCTGGAGGTGGTAGACGTGAAGCAGGCTGGCGACTCAAAGTCTGGGTGGCTTGGTGGTCACAATGCCATTAAGGGATCCAGAGAACACAGGGCTTAAAGTCAAGTTGCAACAGTGACATTTTCATTGTACAAAGAGAGGGGAAAGGCAGAGAGACAGTAGATCAAGCACATCAGACTGGATGCTCTCTGGTTTCCAAGATGGAGAAAAGAAAGCCACTGGAGGGGAATGGTGGGTCTTGAAAGAAAGAGGGATGGGAACAGCACTGAAGGCCAGAGCCCAGGAATAAAGGTTTGGAACAGCTACCTTAGCAACCTGTAGAAGAATTCCTAGGTAGCACTAAGGCTCTGCTGAAGGAAGTCGGCCCGAGTTCTGCACAGCATCATTCTCTCACGGCGTCCAGTGCTCACCACGTGCTCCCTGAGGCAGGAGCTTCCCTAAAGCTCCCAGAGCAGGCAGAGACTGGGAGGCTGCGAGGAGGAGGTGGGCAGCAAAGCTGGAGCTCAGCAGACCGCAGGCCACAGGGGCTGCCGCACAGCAGAGAGCTCATCACACAGGACCTCCCATAAGCAAAGATGCTCCAGCAGGAGAGGAGAGTCTGTTTTCAGGATGACCCTGGAGTCCCTGTGTCTCTAGCAGAAGTCAGGCAGGCAGAGAGGAAAGAATGGGGGTGGGGGCACCCCATTTGAAAGGCTTTTTGGCTTCTGTTCTGAATGAGAGATTGGAGAATTTAAAGACAGACAAGACTTAGAGGGCTCCTTCTGACTCTATGTGGGCAGGAACAGAAGCTGGAAGAACAGTCAGAAGGTCACCGCATTAATTCAGGTGGGAGACAGCAGCCGGAACCCCTGCAACAGTGCTCCCAATGATAGGAAAGGAGCAGATTCTGGAGATATTTAGAAAGCAAAACTGAGATGACGACTGGCAGACTGGATGCAGGTGGGGTGGGTGGTGAGAGAAAGATCAAAGCCGTGAAAAAGGGCCCCGTGGCTTTTGGCTTGAGTTGATGGCTGAAGCATCCTCTTCTGGAGCACGCCGAGGTCCTAACTTATGCTGGCACATGGCAGCATCCCGGCCACAGCAGGGGAGGCAGAGTGGGGACGGCTCCAGTCAGGGAGGTCTTCCTTTCATCATTCTCATCTGTGACCCTGAGACTGCGACCAAGTCAGTTTTGTTGCAGGTGATTTTCTTCAAAGTCTGACAAGTATATTCACAGAGGTGACCCTGTATTTCAAGAGTCTCTAAGAACTGGTTTTGGTGTGCAGGTCTTTATATTTCTGAGTGTCAGAGGAGACAGAAGTGCCAGAGAGGGGTTCAGGAAGAGATTAGGTCACCGGATGGACATGGTCAGAGCTGATTCTGTGATTCCAGAGCCACATTTTACAAAAAGCCCAAGATTTACTTGGGTGACTTCTCCCCTGTGACAATATTTTATTATAAACATCAAGATTAGAGAACCATGTTCTCACAACCAACATGTGAGAAATATGCTAAAAATAGATTCTTAAACATTTATTGTTCTAAAAATTGGAGCACTGACTTAATGAAAGCAGAGATATCCGAGATTTTGTTGTGGGTGTTTTTAAAAAAATCTAGTGGGTGTTAAAAAAGAGTTGTAGTAGCCTTATAATGGTGGACATGCCTGCCCCGGAGTAAGGCAGGCCAGGGGCCCAAGGAAAACCTTCTTCACTTCAGTTCCAGGTGAGATGGGAGGCCATGCAGGACGAGTCGGGACAAGATGCTGCTGGCCTTGCTCTGACTCCTTCTAACAAAGCCCAAGCCCTCATGCCAAGCGAAGTCACTGCTGCAGGCAAACCCAGCCCCTGGCCCTGGCCACACAGGCTTTGAACTCCCTTCTCTTTATTCATTTGGGTTCTTGACCTCCCATCTGGTTCCGAACCTGTGCCCTTCTTAACTCAGGCTGTCCTTACTAGCATCTTGACCAAGCAACCCTTGGACACAGTGCAGAATCTGACCTTTCAGTATGGGCCCTGACTGTGGGTAAGGGATACTCATTGGCCACCATATTCCAGAACTAACCAACTGGTCTACCTCTCGTGTGGTCCCCTGGTCTCAGGTAGGGTGCTTGCATAACCACAGTACAAAGAGTGTGGTTAGTGGGCCTTGCCCCACTAGTCCCTGTCCCTAGTCCAAACCCTGGTCCTTCCTATCTGGTGAGGTTGGGCAGAGGCCCAGCACCTCTCCTGGCCCTGTGCTTCCTTCACACCTGCCCTGCAGCCTCTCATGGAGAGCAGAAGTCCTGAGCACCACGTGCTGCCTCGAGCGTAAACCCCAAAGGGCAACTGTGTGCCAGGGTGTGCCGCTTTCTAGTGCTTCTTTATGACCCTCGAATTTTAGAAGCACACTAGATTGGGCAGTGTTTATTTCTCGGGTTTGACCCTGGCAGGCAGAATTCACACTCAACGTTCTTTTCTGTTGACTCAAGTTAGTTTTCTTCAACAGGCTTTTATTTTCTATTTAAACTTTTGCAAAAATAAGCATTTATTAAAATATAAAAGTTATACATGTTTTCAAAAAACATTAGAAAATACAAAAAAAGTAGAAAAAATTACTCATAGTTTTACTACCCAAACACAACCACAGCTGGCACTCTGCTTTATTTCCCTCTGATCTTTTTCCGTTCATTTCTCCCCCATGCTTGCTCTCACCCTCACAGAATATGAGTGCTGGCACGCTGCATCCAAAACTCCTCTCTGCTTCAGATAGTGTTTGCCTCTTAAGCCTTAGAAAGGAGCTTTTTACCAGATATTTAGAAGTCATAAAAACCAAAAGCAGTGTGTGTAATTTGATTTGGACAGGTCAGTGGAGACGCTCAGGAAGACGTGTGTTGGTTCTGGATGGCACCATGGCATTAGTGTCCACTGTTAGGTATGCTGTGGGGGCTGCGCTTATACAAAAAAAGGTGCAAAGCTTCTAGAGTCCCTTTCCCTAACCATAAGGCCCTGGCTCCAGCCCCTCCTCCCAGGACAGTTACCTAACCCTAACCCTAACCCTAACCCTAACCCTAACTAGCAGAATTCACCTCATCCATAAATTACTGTGGTGCTCTAGATACTGTCACTTCCTTTTCCATACAACTTTTACTTTCACTAGGATTCACACCTATCTTGTTCTAGTTTTTTTGATCTGTATACTATGTATATTAATCTACCCAAACTTTCCACCAACTATCTAAAACACGTTTTTCCAAGTATGGTCCATGGACTCTTGGGGGTCTCTGAGACCTTTTCAGGGGTACATGAGGTCGAAACTGGTTTCATAGTAACACTAAGGTATTGCATGGCCTGTCCCATGTATTGGTATTACATAGATGGTCCAAAAGCACCAGCAGGTGACACTATTGCTGTCTGGGCATCTGTCACCCTTGGGACTTCCTTCAATCATCATCTAGGGCTGGTGTCAGCAAATTATGATCCTGTGGGTCAAATCCTACTTGCCATCTGTTTTTAAATAAAGTTTTACTGGCAATAGTCAAGCTGTGTCATTCACGTATCATCTGCTTTCCTGCTATAATGGGAGAGTTTCATCGTTGTGACTGAGAAGGTGGTTTGTAAAGTCAGAATATTTACCACTGCCTTTAAAGGAAGTTTCTTGAACCCTGATCCAGGTTCCTTCCTTTCTTCCCTGTGCTGATTTATGTTTCCTAGGTATTTTTCTCTTTCTTTCTTCCTTTTTTTTTTTTTTTTTTTTTTTTGCGGGGGGCGGGTGGTTACCAGGGATTGAATTCGGGGGCCCTTGACCACTGCATCACATCCCAGTCCTGTTTGTATTTTATTTAGAGACAGGGTCTTACTGAGTTGCTTAGCAACTTGTTTTTGTTGATGTCGGCTCAGCCTCCCAAGCTGCTGAAATTACAGGTGTGCACCACCCGCCTGACTCTTTCTCTTTCTTGATTTACTCCTTCCTTTTGATGAAGCCCATCCTCTGGAGGCTTTCTGAGAAACAGTACCAGAGGCACTTTGTTTTTTTGAGACCTTGTATGTCTGAAAAGTCCTCTCTTACTCTTGCAGCTTATTGACAGCTGGGTATAGGACTTTGGTATGGAGATCACCATTTCAGACATGGAGAAGGTTTGCTTTACTGTCACCTGGCTTCTGGAGGTATGGCAGAGAAGTCGGACGTTATTCTGGTTTCTGATCTATTGTCTATGACCCCTCCTGCTTAGAAACCTATAGATCTTATTCTTGGTCTCCAGGGTTTTGGAATTCTCTGGTGGTGTGTCTTGGAGACACGTCTCCACCCTGTGCTGGCAGCAAGTTCTTCCAATCTGGAAAGTCATGTCCTCCAGGAATGGAGAATTTCCTCGAATGATTTGGTTTCTTTTCTAACCCTGTCTGTTTAACTGGTGCATTATGGTGTACATAATGGTGGGATTCATTGTCCCATGTTTGTACATGACTGTTGATCATTTCTTTCCTGCTGATTTCTTCGTTCTCTGTTTCTTGTATGCGCATTGAACAGATGCTGGATACCTTGGACTGGTCCTCTGATTTTCTTATCTTTTCTGTCTCTTTCTGGGGCAGTTCTTCAACTTCACTTCCAACTGCAATCTTGAATCTTTTTCATTTCTTCTATCTTGTGACATAGATAACTCTCTTTTAAAAATTCCCTAAGGATATGATCATTTCTTTTCCTTGTGTGTTCTGTCCTAGTTGCTTTTATTTATTAGATGACTTTACTTTTCTAGTTAATATTAGACACTTCCCTCCTAGGTGCTCCTTCAGACATGAAAATGAAATTCTAAAAGGCTGTGATGGGGCCTTGGCAGGCACTGCCCGTGAGCTTTACTGCAGAAGAGAGCTGGGCTGCTCCTTGGGAAACCCTTTTGGTTGTTAGTGTGCCTTTATTATTTACTACTCAGACTCTGCAGAGAAAGATGTTCCATCTCCTAACTCACAGGTGCAGGCCTGGCCCCCAGAACTCTGGTGTTGGTGGAAAAGAACTTTCGGTATGCCAACATTCACTCCATCCCCAGAGCCCAGCAGCACCAAGCGTGTCACTGTGCCCCAGTTCAGACACCTTCCTCTGTCCTGTCTGGAGAAGACATTTCTGGTCTTCTTTGTCGACCAGGAGAGTGAATTTTTTTAAATAAACTTTCATCGATGCTGCTGCAGTAGCCTCATGTTCACCCATCCCTCCCTGCCCTCCAGAGTTATCTAGTGCTGTCAATTTCTGGATTTTTTTGTTTTTGGCTTCCTCTGTTGCTGGCTCAGGAATCGGCTTTCTCAGGACTGCTAAGTCAGTTACCACTCATCCATCTGCTACCCAGCTTCCAAAACTTTGTTGCTGTTGTCTCCTCTCCCACTCTCTTTGTCCTTGCGGGTTTATGTCTTTTAAAAAAAATTCTCTTTATTGTTGTTTTAGTGAGGTTTGGGAGGGAATGAAAGTAAATGTGGGTATTCGATCTTCCATCTCTACTTGGAATCTCTTAATAATTAAGTATCTTTTTTTTTTAAACTTCTATTTAACATTACAGCATAAACATTTCCCATGTTCTTCCGTGGTCTTTGTAAGTATAGCAATGCACAACGTTCCAGATTAGGCACCACAGTTTACTTATCGTTACCCTATTCTGGGTGTGAAAAGCCATTTGCTGTGGGGGAAGGAACGGCTTTTTCCTAGAGTCATCTTCTTTACCGTTTCCTTTCTTTCCACGTCTGGGAAGTGCTTGCTGACACTCTTCTGCACCCTGTGGCTACATCCCGTGTCTTGACTGCAGTGCTGCCTTGCCAACTGGTCTGCACATCCCCAGTCACTCCACACCCTAATGCAGCACTCATCTTCCCAGTGCCACCCAGGAGACCCAGCAGCCACGATTCATCTGCCACTGCTATTTCAGACTCCCTAGTTCGACGTGCACTTCCTGCAGACTCTCCCATTCACCAAGGTCCTCCTCCCCACACCCTGCTCCCGGTCTGCAGCTGGGCCCCTCCTGCCTCCCAGGGCACACCCACCCTCACAGAAACCACCTCCTGCACCTAGTCTCTGGCAAGCAGCAACTCCTGCCTCCCAGGTGGGGCTGACGGTCTCCAGAGGCCAGAGCCCTCACATTTCCTTCCTGTTATTCCACGGCAGTGCCGCAGCCCAGCGCAGACACACAGTGGGTGCTTCCCGCTCTCAGAACGGGATGCTGGTAAGCAGAGAATGAATGACAAGATATAAGTTGTTACCTTGCCCTGAGGGGTCAGCGTCCAGATCACAGAGAAAGTCAGCTTGTCTGTCATGGGGTTGAGGCTGCACAGCTCCTCACACAGCAGCCTGGGAAGCATGGGGACCACCTGCAAACAGAGGACAGCTGTAAGCACCTTTCTCCAGCCACCAGGAGTCCGTCCCAGGTTTAAGAGTGGCCTAGACAGCAGTTTTGGTGACCAGGTTGAGTTCTCAGCTCTTCCTGATCCCAGAAGTTCTGAGGAAGGACCACACTGTCTCAGGCTCTTCCAGGAACCTCCAGTGTCAAGGGAATGTGATCTGGGAAAGGGGGAAGAGTTGCTTCCAGAAGGTAAGAAAGACACCATAGCAATGAGAAAGAGCTACCCTTTGCTCTCCACAGTCTGCCCTCTGGATCTGCCGGTTCTTCAGTCATGGATTCAAAAAACCTCGGATAGAAAATGTCTTTTAGAAACTGCATCTCTGCTGAACAGACTCTTTTTCTTGCCATCCGCCCTGAACAATACACCACAACAACTATTCACACATCGTTGACATTGTATTAGGGGTCATAGGTCATCTACAGATGATTTAAAATATTCGGAAGGATTGTGACAGTTATATGCAAATTCCTGCACCATTTTATAGAAGGGATTGGAGCATCACTGGGTTCTGGAACCAGTCCCTGTGGACAGCAGGGTCAGCCACCCTAAAATTGAAGCTTTACACTCAAGAACAACTGGAGCTTGTGGCTCTAACTATTCTGGTCCAACTGTACATCTAAGAACCCCAAGTCTGAATGTAAACTCTTCAGTCTCAGAGTAAAATCAAGAAACTGCTTGATGTAGTAATTGCATATACCACAATTTACCAAATTATGTGTTGGAACATTAACAGAATAAGAAAATGTCACTATGGCAATAAAACAGAAAAGTTCTTAAGAGTTTCCCAGATGCACCTTGGCCAGTCAGTCACCCATTTTGCAGTTCTTCAAGCCTAAGTAATTTCTTCCCATTTATCTTTCAATCCCATAATAAGATGATTTAATGGCATATATTTTATTTATTTATTTATTTATTTATTTATTTATTTATTTATTTTTTGGAACCAGGGATTGAACTCAGGGGCACTCCACCACTGAGCCACATCCCCAGCCCTATTTTGTATTTGATTTAGAGACAGGGTCTCACTGAGTTGCTTAGGGCCTCACTAAGTTGCTGAGGCTGGCTTTGAACTCGCGATCCTCCTGACTCAGCCTCCCAAGTCGCTTGGATTACAGGCGTGCGCCACCGCGCCTGGCCCGGCATATATTTTAATTAAATTTTTTGCTTTCCAATAATGACTTCTAGCTGTTCCAATATATTACCTACTTCCCTGTAATTCCAAAGACGAAATGAGGCTCTACCAGTACCTCCTGGAGAAACTTCCCACTCTCTCCCTCTGACCTTCCAATCTGCTCACTCCTCCACCGTTTTCCACTTTCCAGTGGAATCAGCTCACCAGTCACTTCCTGCCCACATTCACTATGGACCTGCTCCATGTGCCATGCTGAGGTCTGTGCTGATCAACTAGGAAGGGATGGGCAGGAGGGGCTGCTATGCAGTACTAGGGGTAACTCCAGTTGACTTCATTATTGGTAAGAACTAAACAAACCCCAGTGGTTTCTTATTCTATGTGAAGTGCCTCTACCATACCCTGCGTCAGTACCTAAACATCTCTGGAATGGAAAAGTAAATCCTAGAACTCATGGCCCACATCAGTAACAAGTAATCAGTAGTTGTTTGGCATTGTTTTCAGGATACTACCTTTTAACACCTATCTTAAATCTGCTGAGGACCTGAAAACTTCTGGCAGTGCTCTCACGAGCAACTACTTTTGAAGTGCTTTTCTTGCCCTTGCCTTTGCACAGTTCCCATGCGACTGTATTTTCTCTGCGAACATGTTTAATGGTGCATTAAAATGTGATCTAGATATTTAGTATTTTCTCATGGGTGTCAAGTGTTTTACAGCATAGTATATCTTTACCTTTATCAACATACTGGATAAAATGGCAGAGTCTCAATGTCATGCTATTTCATGACTGCATTACAAAGATTTCACATGATTCCAGCCTTTGAACTATGCTATGAACTGAACTATTCCTGCCACCCCTAACCCCAAACGTATGTCGAAGCCCCAACCACCAATTTGATAGTACTTGGAGACAGGGTCTTTGGAGATCAGTAAGGTCAAATGAAGTCCTACAGGTGGGGTCCAATTCCCCAGCATTGGTGACTGTATAAGAAGAGAAAGGGAGAGAGAACACAGACATTTGGTCTCTGCAAGTGGATACATAAATGAGGCCCTGTGAGGACACGGCCCCAGACGAGCCAGGAAGAAAGCTCTCACCAGGAACCAAACTGGCCAGCACCTCATCTGGGGCTCTTAGACATCAAAACCGTGAAGAATAACTGTCCACTGTTGAAGTCACACAGTCTGTGGGGACTGTTATGGAGCCTGAGCCGACCAAGACAGACAGACCAAGGTTTCGGGCGTGCACTCCCGTATTCGTCTCTGGGCTGCACGATCAGATCGTGACACCAAACGTACTTTGGCAACTGGTCGCTCCGCAGTGTGCTCGCTGCAGCGAGTTAGTCCAGGGCTTAGCATCTTTTTTCAAACACAGTATTTATTCTAAGTGTTCAAGCAGTATCTTACTTCAAATCACAAAACTGAGAATCTGACAATGTAACATAATTCCTGACATCATGTTTTAAGTTTTTGGCAAAAGAAAGTTATTACAGTCCCTTGGGCTGGGACTGGATAATAACGACAACAAAACACCAAACAAATCGCTGGGGAAAAATCACTGAAATCCAAACGAAGCACGGAGTGAGTTAATGGTCAAAGCAACGTCAGCTCCCTCGTACTGACTTGCAGCTGGTGGTATAGATGTCGATAATGGGGGTAGCCATTGTCATCTGGGACCTCTGTTCTGTCTTTATAATGCTCCTGTACATCTAAAGGTATTCCAAATTAGAAGAGGTTATTAAAAAGAAAGCCAGCACTTTCATAATGAATCTTGTGTTATACACTTCAATATGAAACAAACTTTTGATAATGCTAATTATGCTCATGAATCCTGAGCATAATCTGTTTTTATACCTTTGAGTTCAGGATTGATATTTTGTGAAAATAGCTTCAACATTAAAGAAACAAAATCCAAAACAAGTTCTGAAGACCATTAAGCAGTTGAGAGAGATGCATGTGCATCAGTAGCCCTAAGCAGGAAAAGAAGGCTCTAGTCCTGGACCCAGCCTTCCTGTAAGGTTTGGGCAGGTCAGCACAACTCTCGCTCTAGGCGTTCTTAGTGGGGACAGTGCTGAAGATGCTCAGTAAAGTCAGCTCCTGCGTCATCGAGCTTAGCCTTCTGTTCAGACTTGTGCCCAGACGCTCCCTGCTAGCACCCACAAGGCCAGCAGCACAGGCCTTCCCACTGCAGGCCCTACACCTGCCCCGCCTGTGCACTGCTCCAGCTCTTGCACATGTTGTTCCCTCTTTCTGGAACATTCTTCTGGAAGTTTTGCATCTGGCAAACTTTGGTACATCCTCCCAGATTCGGTTCATCTCCATCTCTAAACAGCTTATCCAAAGTCCCCCAGAGAACACACTGTGTTTTGCTCACCTCCCTTGTTCTTTCAGATGGTGAGGGGCAGTCCTGGCCAGCCAGCCACTCACCCATCCTTCCTGCTCTCCATGACACTTCCACCCCACTGACCACACTATGTCCTAGCTGGCTTCAGGTGCCTCTCCCCTCCTCCAGACCAGAGACCCTCAAGAACAAGGACAGGGGGTCTTGCCCTAGCCCTGGATCCAGCACCGGACCCACAGCAGACGCTTTAAGTCTGCACATAAACTGCCTTTGCGCAGGAAATGAATGACCTGGATTTTTTCTGTGTGCTGTTTACTGAATCACAGAAAACATTTTATGAAATACCTGGTAGACTTCTACTTAAACATCTTTACATAAAAATTTCATAGGCTACTAATGTTTTAAGTATAAGGTAAACTGTTTGAGCTACTGCTCCTAAAATGACCAGTATACCCAGTGGCTCCCCAGGTTACCAAAACTGCTCTTCCACTCATGCTGCAGTGATCAGATGCCAAAGAACCCAAGTGCTCACGAAGAGCAAAACACGAAAGCTTTGCTTCTTCTTTATTATGGTTTGGATATGAGATGTCCCCCAAAAACTCATGCATGAGACAGTTCAAGAGGGTTCAGAGGAGCAATGATTGGGCTGTGAGAGTCTTAACCCAGAGATTGAATCCCTGATTAACTGAGTGGTAACCAAAGTGGTGGGTGTGGCTGGAGGAGACCAGAATTGGGGCGTGGCTTTGGGGTAAATATTTTGTATCTGGAGAGTGTAGAGTCTCTCCCTCTGCTTCCTGATCACTGTGATGTGAGCTGCTTCCCTGTCCTGCCATGATGTTCAGCCTCACCTCGAGCCCTGAGGAATGGAGCCGGCCTTCTATGGACTATGGACTATGACCTCTGAAACTGCGAGCCCTCAAATAAACCTTTTCTCCTCTACAGTGGTGTCAGTCGGGTCATTCAGTCACAGCAGCCAAAAAGCTGACTAAGACAATACTTACATTTAATTTTTAATGGACAGTCCTTTTTAAAAAATTTTTCCCAGATCTTGAGGCAGAAATCAGAAGGAATGCAGAGAAAACAGTCTTTATGTCAATGCAGTTCTGTGAACAGGTGGTCGGGCCTCTGTCTCTCAAAGGAGAAGGAATTCCGAGGTTATGATCACACTTGTGCTCTGGCACATCAGCCTCTCAAAAATGGGACCTGACCCTCAGGAGTCCCCTGCACAGCAGGCATCCCTGCACAGGAGGGCTGAAAAGGTGGGTGGCCACTCGAGAGCCCCTTTCTCAAATACCCACCCTGTTCCACCAGGGAGAAACCTGCCTGGACCCTGGTGCAGGACATGGACTGAGTGAGGCCCGCCGTGACAGCTGGAGATGTTGAGTCAGGGAGACAAGTGCAGAAACCGGGCATGGCTGGAAGAGACGGCCTGCCCCGGAGGAGAGAAGCCCTGGCTGTCCTCAACCACCTGCTGCTGGCTTCCCTCTCCTGCCCTCGTCAGCTGAGCAGGGACTCTTCAAAGCACCCAGCTCTCTCCCTCCCACTGCCCCAGTGACAAACCCCACGGCCAGCCTCACAACTGTCTTCCCTGTGTTTGCGATCCTAGTGAGCATTGATGGGACAGGGAAACTGGCCGGGCCACGTGGAGGTGGGTCTCCAAACAGTCTCAGCTCTTACTTCATGAGACTGGCAAATCTTTGTTCTCAAGTCTGGGAGCTCCTTCTCCATGCCCTTCAGATTCAGTTCTACAACGCCACAACGTCCTCAAACCTCGCACCCAGCTGCCTTCACGTTCCTTCTCACAAGAAAATCTCACTCTTCCCCACAGAAAAAACAGATCACCAAACCTCACCCCTCCCATGTACCCTCCCAGCATTTCTCTTCGACTGTGACTCCGGACTCTGTGCCCTGGTCCTCTGCCATCTCACAAGGAGTACTCCCTTGTCAAAGCCTGGAACCCCCCACCTGGCTCTTCCCAGTGAGCAACCTGATCCACTGGTCTCTCCCTCCCCGGGGCCAGGACACAGGTCAGAGTTGCCATTCTTCGTGGGGGATACCCTCCTCCTCCCCAGCTGATGCCCCCTTCACTTCTTGCAGAAGTCTCCTAACATGCTGGTATATAGTCTTTGTCCTTTTTTTGTTTACACATGACTATATTTCAGGTATACTCAAACACCAAACACCACACTCACTCCTCCCCAGTCACACCCCACTCCTCACATCCAGTCAGCTCCTGCATCCTGAACGTCTGACACTCTAACCTCTCTCAAGTCAGTCTCCTCAACCCCTCTTCATCCACACTATTCAAGTGTGGCACTCCTTTTTCTCTCTCATGACTGAGTCTACAGTCTCCTAAACCAGCAGCAGAGTTCTGGGGTGCAAGTCATTCTGGATGAGACTTCTGCTAGAGTTTGGACGTGATTTGAGTGTGTCCACGTGTTCAGACACTGGTCCCCAGGTATGGGTGTTGAGAGGTGGTGGGGCCTTAAAGGCGGGGCCAGGACTGGATCCTCCCACCACTTTAAGGCAGTCCTGTCCAGTCACATGGTCTCTCCCTTTCACACAGCTCCTGCCATTGTGCTGCCATCTGCCATGAGGTGATGGCGACAAGGGGGGGCTATCCCCAGAGCTGGCACTACATATTTTAGATATTCAGCCTCCAAACCAGAGCTAAATAAATTTTTTTTCTTTATACATACCAACTCTGGGTATTTTATTACAGTAACAGAAAACAGACTAATACAACTTTCTTTTGAAATGTTTAAAAACATATGGAACACTTTTCAAATTTGCATGTCATCTTTGCACAGGGGCTGTGCTAATCTCTGCCTTGTTCCCTTGTTAGTAGGTGTGCTGCCAAAGAGAGCACCACCTTCCTTGTTGTTCCCATTCTGCATCTTCTCAACCACCTCCACCCAAGGACAATCTGCAATCGCATACTAGGACATGCTGCCTTCCCCTTCCGAGTACTTGTTGAGCTGAGTTAACAGGATTTTTGCCTGTCCTGTGGATGAGGAAGGGCCCACTGCCTTCAGTGAGGCCAAGAGGTCTGGGGCAAAGCCTGGTCTCTCCACAGTCAGTGAGTGGCCAGGAGTCACAGGTGGCCAGGAACTACTAGGGACAAGCTGGCCTCCGTACCCTATCTCCAAGGGGGCAACAAAGACAGAGGGGGAGCCGACTCCTCCGTAATCTCTGCCTCTCCTTACTTCCTGTTGTGTGAAGAGGACTGCAGGGATGGGCAGGAGAAGGAAACCTGGGGTGACTGTGAAGTGGTGCTTGTTTGGGACGTCCACGTGGCACCCTGTCTGCACACCTGTGGTCCTCAGCCTTCCTGGGGCCCAGTTAGACACGATGGCACTGGTGAACTGAAGAGTCTGTCAGCAAAGGCCTCCATCTATTTTGGAATGGCTGCTGGTTATTCAAAGCTTCGGGGAGACATGAAGAAGGACTCTGGCACTGATGATGATATCCGCGCCTTGGGCCTCGCTCTCCTACAACCAGAGGGAGCTCAGGTGATGCTCACCTTGGGGGAAGGAGACCCAATCACTTCCCTGTCTGCCCGCCAGTAAAGCCAAGCAACTCAGCCTGCCACTCCAGAGCCCCTGTGGAACATCGTCTCCTAGAACTCACACCCCAGAGATTCCAAACCACATGCTGCTCCTCAAACATGCCATTTTTACCCCCTGCCTGGAAGGCCCTTGCTACCAGCTTCTGTCCACCTGGAAGTTTGCTACTCAAAATGTGAAACATGGTACAAACATTGACTGCCGGGTGAAGTCCTTCTGTCCCTTCAGAAGTTCCCCTCCCTGCACCACGCAGGCAGACATGACTTCTCTCTCTACGTCCTCACCTTGGGCACTTCTGTTACTGAAGGCAGCCCAGAGCATTTCAAATGTTAGTTAAGTGCCTTCCTCCTCTAACTTCCCCAGGGCAAGACCGCCTCCATCTCATCTTCACATCCCTGGGGCCTGGCACACAGCCAGTACTCAAAAAATGCCAAGTGGATCAGAAAAGGGAAAGGAACGTGAAGCATGCCCCATGGCCAGGTCCAAAGTTAAGTCAGGGTACAGCTGAAAAGCTGGCTGTGGAAAAAAGGGGCAGATGACAGGACCCTGTGGAAAAAAAGGGGCAGATGACAGGACTTTCTAAGCATTCTGGACCAGGGCTTGGGAGAATTGAGAGAAACTGATCATTTGGGTCAATACATCATTGCCCAAGGCAGCTGGGTGGGGGTACCAACAAGACTATAAAATCTTACATTAACCTCAGAGAGCAGAAACATCTGCGGAAGCCGCAGCAGGCGGGCTGGCCAAGTTCAGCAGCGGGTTAGCCAGGACAGCCCTGTGACCAGTGGAAAGGGCCACAGAGGGGAAGAGTCGTCACCCAGGCAGGAAGGAAAGGAAGGATGAGCAGTGACACTGGGTCAGATGACCACAACCCACAGGGGCTCTCCAGCATCTGTGGGGCCCTGGAGCCTTGGGTACCTTTCAGCTGAGGCCTTGGCTGGCCCTGCCCAAACTCCCCACACCCTCAGTGCCCATCGGCCCAGGTCTGCAGCCTGACGACGTGGTGAGTTTTTCTGCTTTTCTCTGAGGACTTCGAGGTTTTAACACCAAGATACACTTTAGATCCTTACTTGCCCGCTGAAACAACATAAAGGAAATAGATAATTTGTCTTCTGGCCAATATCTCTGTTTAAAGAGTTTTCTTTTTCATATCAACACTTCCATGACTTCAAAATTTGATCAACTCTTTGCTACACAGTTTGACATTAGCAAAACATCAACACGGACGACCTGCTGGTGTCAGAAAGGAACATCTTAAAACCGTCTGGACGTGACACGAAGCCAGGCTTCCAATCCTCATCTTTGATGTCTATTATAAGGCAGTACCAATAAAACATCATGGAGATTTATGGGCGAACTTTCATTTGAGCTGTTTCACACCTAAAATAACATGAGTGGCTGGGCCAGTAGGCAGAAAATTCAGGTTTAGGTTTCAACTGTTTAGGTTTTCTTTTACTTTAAAAACTTAATTCACTTATTTAAAAAATTACCTTAAAACTTAAAATTACATTGTATTTCTCTCCCAGAGAAAACAGTGGAGAGACATTAACTGCACTGATATTATGTCTTCTGAGAAGGATGGGTTCGAGTTCACGTAGACAGTTGTCCCCTGTCCCAACAGAACCATCTTTTGTCAAAAAGAAAAAGTGTTTCTTCATGGGATTTAAACAGATGCTATTTAAATTTAACTTTCTGCCTGAGTACACCCTATTGTTAACAAGAGTTACCAAATACTTATTACTGTGAGTAAAATCTTAACAAAAAGAATTTCATTTAAAAGCCAGTGAGACAGGATCTGGGCCCAAGATTGGTTTCGCTGCACATTGTCCTACTCCACAGGAGAACTCCCCCAACCAGGCTCAGATTGTGATTCTGACCATCAGTCACTTATAGGTCAGCATCTGAATGAAAAGAAGTCAGAGCCACAGTCTCTATAGATGGGAAATCAACCGGAACCCCTGCCCCACCCCCACCTTCCTTCCCCTGAGTGATGAAGTTGAGAAAAATGATTCTGCCAAAGGAGAAAGCAAGAGGATCTGGAGGGGCGCGGCGGCCCATCCAGTTTTTAAGAAGACCTTTATAGGCAAAATGAAGTGAAAACAGCAGAAAAGTTCCTGGACACAGTCCTTTAAGAAACAAAAACGAGTAGGAAGAAAGGTCAGAGCGATGGTTCAAAGGCATGAGAACGCACAGCTGCTGCCGTCCAAGGCTGCGGGCTGGCAGCGGAGGAGGGCCGACCCTTTTGCCCAGCTCCCTACCTGCGGGACTCGCAGCAGAGCACCCGCTCAGCAGCTGCAGGAGAGACGCTAGGACCAGGACAACCACGGAACCCGCGTCCGGAGAGCGGGGGAAGGAAACATGCTAGCTGTTAGCTTGCTTTCATTTTTTCATTTTCTGATTTTAAAACAGAATTGCTGGTTTTAAAGGGAGAATGCAGCAGCTGGACAAGAGAACGACACCTGCCTGGAAGAAAAACCTCTAGGTGTCTAACTTGCCAAATATTCAAACCTGAAGAGCGAAGTCAAACTTTTCTAAATGGGGAGAATGTTTCACATTTATTCACTTGGTGGAGACTTTAAAGTTTAAGAAAGTATTTCAAAGATTAAAGTTTAAGAGATGACTTCTACTTCTCTTTCCATCATGACGGTATAGTTTTTGTAGATAAAAGGAATTTGGAGTCTCATCTTTCTTCTCTAAGAGGCCCTGGGCCAGGCAAGGGCTGGGTTTGGCCAAGGGCATTCTGAGGCAGGAAGCGAGGCTGGAGGCCTCCAGCCAGAGGTCATGCTAAGTGGGATCAATGTGTATCAGAACTGTGTCCTCAGGAGGGCCACACTAAGGAGGAATCTGGATCTTGATGTGGTTTCTCTGCCCGGTAGGCTAGATAGAGGATACTAAAAGGAGCCAAAGTAGAAGGGAGGTCACCCCAAAAGCTTCAAAAGAAAAGTATGTTTTAAGTATAACATGTATATATAGATAAATGCGTGAGTCATAAAAGCTTGATTCATTTTCATGAACTGAACATCCATGTAACTACCACCCATTTCAAGACTCACTGGACGTCCCCCACCACTGGGCACTTCTTCCCACCAAGGATAACCACAGTCCTGACTTCTAATGGTGTGGATTAGTTTTGCTTGGTTTTCAACTTGAATGGATGGACTCTATCCTTGTGTCTGGATTCTTTCACCATTGCAACTGTTGTATGAAGCCACTGTTCATTTGTTCTCATCCTTCTATAGCCTCCCACTGGGTGAATATACCGTAATTTATCTGTTCATTTTACAGATGACTGGCTACTTTGAACAATGCTCCAAGGAACACACTAAACGTTTTCTGGCAGTATCCATAATAAGCGTCTCTATGGGGCACGTCCCTGGGGTCGAATGGCTGGGCCACAGGGATGCACACACTCAGCTTTAAAGGCACCATCAAATAGCTTTCCAAAGTGGTTGCACCAATCTGCCTTTCCACAGCAGTGGGGTTCCCATTACTCCACAGCCTTGTGGAACATGTGGTATTTTATATCTTTTAATTTTAGCCATGTTGGTCGGTTCTGCACATCTTTGAGGTAAGAGCTGGGTTCCTTCTCTTTCTCACAACTTTTCCAGAAAAGTAAATGTCACTTAGTTAAGGTGTTGCCAGCTGTCATAAATAGCAGACACTTGGGCTCCCTCTCCCAGGCTGTTCAAGAAAGTGTTGGCAAGCTGGTGCTACATGGAGGCGTTGCAGGGGGTGAAGCTGGCAGGCATGGATTCAATGACCTTTGGAACTTTCAAATATCTAGGGAACTGGTCTCCCAGTTTCTGCACTTGCAGGTGGCGTGTGTGAACTTGGAAGTCCATGGATCTTCCACGTGGATATCTATGTGAGATCCAAGCTTGCTCGGTGAAGTCCTCAGTCCCATCATTGGCCCAGCAGAAAATCCAGGGTCCTTCCAGATAACTCATGGCTCCTGAGGTGCTGTCGGGCTGCCCCAAGCTGGAGAACTTCAGAAGCTGTAGTTACAGTTACCATGAATGGGAATATGAAGTAAGGGAGTGAAGAAAACTATACAAGAAAGCTGTCAGTATTGAGGGGTACAACACTGAAGGTAATTCTTCTAGTACCAGGTTAATAAGTCCTGTCTAGTTATGAGTAAAGGTCAGGTGGATACAAACTTGAAAAGCGTTAAAGAAACCTTCCAATGATGCAAACATAAACTGATGCCAGCTCTTTGGGCTTGTGCTCCAGGGGTGCCACATGCACAGTCAGCAATGGAATGTGAAGGCCTTCGTTTCATGGCCAAGGAGGAGAGGCTGGGGAGGAAGCCTGGTGTGCTCATGGTCAGAGAGACCTGTGCTGCATTCTCGTAAGCTATGATACCTGCTCACGGCTCAACAGGCATCACAAATGCTACTAAGAAGGAAGTCAAATAGAAGTTCTTAAAACTGCATTTAGGTTCAAACAGGCTCAGAGGCGAATCAGGGACACGGTTTGTCTGATACAAGGAACATCTGGTAGAACTTCTGCTCAGCTGAGGGTACAGTGCTCATGGGGTGGCCTCTGAAGGTTCTAGGTGTTTTAGGCACACTGTACAGAGGTCACCTATGGCCACAGCTCACTCTGGTACTTGAAACTGAATTTGGATGCCCACAGAGCTTCTGACTCAGTTTCACAGCTCTAATCAGTTCGTCCCCCTCTCCACTCAGTAGTCTCGCCTAGGATGGTAAGAAAACACTCACATGCTGGTTCTGATCACCAAGTATAAATGGAAGCACAGTCGAGCCCCTGAAGAAAGTGGCTGTCCAGTCCAATTCATTTTGTTGGTGCTCCGCCCCTGAGCTGCACCCAGCTCTTTTTATTTTCATTTTCTGATGGGGTCTTGCTAAGTTGCACAGGGGCTGGCCTTAAACGTGTGATCCTCCTCCCTCAGCCTCTAGGTCACCAGCTATCCAGTCCTAGAGCAGGCAGGGCTAGGGTTTTGTTCAGATAGTCCAGTTGTAGTGATCCCGAGAGCTCCATGCTGGAGCAGGAGCAAGGAGGTGCGGGGTCTTTCCAGGGAGAGCCTCAGCATGTTGAAGGCAGCCATGACACACGAGAGCTCTGGCTCTCGCCTGGGGTAAGAGCACATCTGGGCTAGCTCCCTCTGGAGTGGGAGCAGAGAGTGCTGGACCGTCATGGGATCCATGGCGATCCATGACTGTCAACGTTGACCTAACTGGGGGTGGGGGAGCCAAAGAGGCAACAAAATCTTCAGCCCCAAAGAACAGGGCTGCAATCAGAGCCTAAAAGAGTCTCCTTCACTGTGAAAGGCTAGTTATTAGGTCGGCAGAAGGAAACACGAGAGGAACTCAGCACACTAGGAAAACTCTCAGACCCCAGGACCTCCACACTGTCCTGGGGGACTTGCACTCTACAACTGCCAATGTCTTTTCAGGCAATATGCTGATGCTTGGACCGTGGGTGAGGTGGGGGATACTGGAGGTCTGCACAACACCGGGCTGAGGAAATGAACGGCTCACTTGCATGACAACCTTTCTGATTAGCAGCACCTATGCTTTTATTGCTAGCAGATGGCGAGGCACTCAAAGGTCACAAGACTTACGGCACCTGCTAGAGGTGTGTGTGAAAGTCCCTCCTCCACGTGTCATAGTGCTGTAGGTATGGCTGAGGTGAGAGGCGCCCGGATTCTACGAATCAGACCACAGATACAGAAGATCCTGGGCGGTGGGACTGGGTGGGAACCTTGCATGATGACCACATTTGAGCTGTCAGTTCTGGAAGTGGTTCCACAGAAAAGAGCAAGAGGCCAAGAAATGCTCAACAGAAGCTGAGGTCTACCAATAGAAAGCCTCGGTTTCAGGCCTGAAAAGAAAGCACACCGCAGCACAGGGGGAGGACTCCCAGCCTCGAGCCCTGGGAGCTGTGCACTTGGAATGTGGCGCAGCTGCTCTGCCTCTGGATCTAAATGCTCTCCTGCCAGGTGGTAGATTCAGTGGGATCCCTGGCAAGGGTGCGATGGGGTGGTAGGTATGATGGTGGTGCCACAGGATCATCCAGGAGGCAGAAGCAACCTGAAGTAGTCAACAACAATCATCAGACTTCCAGCTGGGACAAATACCGGAGGCAGGAAAACATTGGCCCTTAAAAAGACCCGTTGCCTGAATAGTTGCCAGGATGAGAGTCTTCCCCATGGCCCGGACCCGGGCACGAGAGCATGGGACTGGCTTCAGTTTAGCCCCAGGGGTGGGCACATTCCAGGGAGAGCAGTTCATGGAACCCCAGTGGCCTGCTCTGACATCATACCTGTGAAGGGCCAGCCTGTCTTGGGGAACAGAAGTAAGTAGTAGTTCAGGTGGCCAGGAGCACACACAGTTCTCAAAGTCCCTGTTCTGAAAGGGTGAGGGAGGGAAGAGAGGACTGTGAGAGCCGGCGGAGGGGCAGTCTTGCAGACATGGCAAAAGTGCTCAAGTTAAGATCCTCCACGGGTTCGTAAAGCTCAGGGCTCAGAGAACCCCCTTCCAGGGCCTCTGTGTGGGGAGTTTCCTCAAATCTAGAGCTTGGCACCCTACTATCGCTCCCTCGCAGCTGGGGAGGCAGCAGCCAGACACAGAGGTGCACAGGGCAGGCTCCCTGAGAGGGCAGACTGCACAGCCTGGTGTTTCCGCTGCCAGCAGGATGGGCACCCAGGAGTGCTGGCAGGGGGAGGGGGATCCATTTAGGCACTGGAGGGAGACTGGGCAGCTTTCGCCTTCCATGGGTGATGACATTTAGAAATTCCCAGAATGAAGTAGGTTTGTTTCTTATCCCTGAGAGGTGGAGCCGAGCAAATGGTGTCCAGCTCTCAGGAGTCCTGGGAATGAGTGGCCTATGGTGGGGCAGAACTCTCACCCCGTGAAGTCAGTGGGTAGATATCAGAAGTCACATCCTAGGATACAGGGATGGGGAGGGAGCAGGGAAGGTTTGCTCCAGTGTAGACAGAGATCCCAAACTGGACCACTGAGCTCATGGAAGCCAGACAGGAAGTGACTCAAGACACAACCAAAAATGTAAGATGAGCCCAATGAGCAGATGAACAAAGAGTGTCAGGAGGAGAGAAAAAAAGCTGGAAGAAGTCATTACTACCCTGAGGGGGACATAAGTCTTGGATGGTCTTTTATTCACCACTGTCCCCAGGGCCTACTGCAATGCCCAAAACATACCAATGCTCAGTAAATACTTGTTTATTGGTTTTTTTGCTGGGTTCCAGTGAAACTTTATTTATAGACACTGAAATTCAAATTCCATATAATTTTTATATGCCATGGAATATTTTTTTAATCATTAAAAAACATAAAGACCATTCTTAGTTCACAGGTCACATAAAAATAGGGGGTGGGCTGGAACTGATGGGTGCAGTTTCCTGCCCTCTGGTCTAAGTGAATACTTGCTAAAGGAAGATTATCTGGATGTGCGAGGCACACAGGGTGGAAGGGATGTGCCTCAAGGACTCTGTCCATCCCTTCCTTTTGCAGAGGAGCTGAGAGAGGCCTGTGGCTCTGACTCAGCAGGAGTTGCAGAGCTGGGAAAAGCAGGGGCTCCTAGGGGCAGGGTGTGACCAGATGGGTTGCCCCCCTTTAGAACAGGGTTGAAACCAGTGGTGAGCTTTTTTGTTTTTTTTTTTTTAGAACTTACAATATAAGAAGAGATATCCAGACAAGACTACTATTCATCATTAAAAAAATGTGTTTTTTTAAAGGGAGACAAGCTGGGTGCAACGGTGCACACTTGTAATCCCAGAAGCTCGGGAGGCTGAGGCACTAAGGAACTCGGTGAGACCCTGTCTCTAAATAAAATACAAAATAGGGCTGGGGATGTGGCTCAGTGGTCAAGTGCCCCTGAGCTCAACCCCTGGTACCAAAAAAAAAAAAAAAAAAAAAAAAGAAGGAAAAAAAAAAGGGGGGGGGGGGGGGGAGACAAGTTTTTTTCCTTAAAGGAAGATTACTAAATGGAAGCATGCTTTTTGATCAAAGAAACTGAAGACTGACTTTTACCTTTTGAACCAAGTAGACGCTTGTGGCTCTGTCAGCGGCCACCTTATCCAGATGGGATCCCTCAGGAACAAAGTAACTCACGTCGGCAATGTGGACACCCACTTCAAAGGTGCCTGTAAAAGCAGAAAGAGGACCATCAGTCTGGTTTGAAGACCAGGGCAACCCTCCCAGGAGTCCTCTCCATGAATGCACGTCACTCCCAGAGGCCAGGGCGCAAAGTATAGGCTGCCATTTTCTGCCTCGCCAGACATTCCTCCTAATCCTGGTGACCGGCACTATTGTCATTTTCTTACGGTACACCAAAGATGATAGGATTTTTATTATGAACAGACAAGATTAGCCATTTTCTCAAATTTTTCTCCCATTTCTAAATGCTTCTAATCTTTGAGTAAACATCAGATTTGCAAAATAAATTTTATTTAAAATTTTCTTGTAACGTTTCTTAAAATATATTTATTGTTCATTCTTGATGATAAATAAACACTTTCAGGTCACTCCAAATGAGTTAATCCCCAAATCCCCTAAGACCCTGCTCTAAACGCTCTGCCTTCCATCCCTCCATCGGCCCACGTCTGGCCTGCCCACCCTGCCTCATACCCTCTCACCTAGCCCTCCAGACTGTTGCTATGATCATTCTACACATGCTGCTCCTGAGCCTGTCACTCATGTCTTGCATGGTCTCACCCCAATCCACCGTCAGCCTCAGGGCCCAGCCTTCACACGCTCCGGAAGCAGCTGTCATGGGGACCTCTTTCCACTCCCTGAATGCTTCTTACCTCACCCCGTTCTGATGCTCGCTGAGCTTCATACCTTTTCCCATGCTTGGGAATTCCCAAGCAAGAAGAGATTCTTCTGCCCTCTTTCTTTCACCTGTGCTGTTTAAGCACCATGAACTTGATAATGCTGACCATGGTCTGTCTCTTGGGCTCTTTCTCTACTTGGATGTCACAGGATCTTCATTTGCTTACATGCCCCTAGTCTATCTCTCTCCCTACAGGGTAGATGTAGCCAGTAAGGCCTTTCCTGCCCAGTGCTGCAGAGTGCCTGAGTAGGTACTCATGAAATACTTGTTGAGTGACAGACCCAATAGTTGGTTGGTCAATAATTGGCTTGTTCGCCTTTTTTTTTTTTTCCTCCTCTACTCTTTTTGTTTTTTCCTTTGCAGTGGAGGGAGGTCTCTTTTATTTTTTTTTTTAACTTTTTTAGTTGTAGATGGACACAATGTCTTTATTTTATTTGTTTATGTGGTGCTAAGGATCAAACCCAGTGCCCCATGCATTCAAGGCAAGTGCTCTACCACTGAGCCACAACCCAGCCCAGGAGGTGTCTTTAACAGGCTCTTCTTTCCCTATGAGTTCTTCCAGAGAGGTGGCTAGATTGCCCCTCCTGGTGGAACTGTACTTTAAATGGGGCTGGAGAGGTATTTAGGTTACAAAATTGAGAATTACTCTTGAACATCCTGTATATCATCTATCAGATATGATGTGAATATAAATATATGTACACACCCAGACACACGTATATAATATGTGCACGTGTGCTTATGTATATATGTGTATTAAAATGCACTAAATGGACAGAGTATGAAAAGGAGTATATAGGAAAGATATGCATATGATGTGAGGACGCATGGTGGGCAGACGGATGAACTGAAGACACAAGCACAGGCTGGGAGCTGTTTAAACTGAAGCACACACCTGCTGCGATTCCACTCCCCCACACCCCTGTTGACTGACTAGTCTTGGCATAGACCCTTGACCCAAGTAGGTTTATTCTGAGCCTGGACTTTAGAAAACAGGGTCTCTCTCTTGGGATCCCAGACACTAAGGACCACGCAAGCCTGGAGCTGCTGGGAAACATGTTTTCCATATACTTCACAACAGACGGAGGTATCTTGCAATAGGCCTTTTCTTCTTACCAGTTATGCCAGAGAGGTAGCCAGATCACCCAACCCACATAGATCTACCTAGATCACTCATGCCAATATAGGAAATAACAGGTCTAAGAAATAGAGGGAGAATCACCATGGCCTTATCTGAACTTCAGGAGCCAGCTGAAGCTGAACCTAGTCTAGCTGAGGACATGGCTGACCCGAGGTAACCTATTCCCTTTCAGTTCTGACTCACTCAGGAGCCCTGCCTGACTCTTGCTGACTGGAAGAGCTTATTAACACATTGCCACTTGCTCCTCCGGTGAGCTGATGATCAGTATCAGATAAGGTATCAGATATTTTATCTGCAAAGGCTGTATCTGCAATGAAAATGTAGTTCTTTCTTAACCTCTTAATCCTTCTTCATTGGCAATAGTTCTTCCCTCGGTTTTTAAACATGGATGCTCGAAATAAAGAAAAAGAATTTCAGGTTCCCCATTCTTCATCTGCTCTGACACTGAGACCCTCCTACAAGGTATCTGGGGGATTTTCTGCCTGATCCTATAGCATTTCAACATTAAGGAAAAGCAAAGTTCACCTAAAAGAGCCCAGTGCAATGGGGTGGTACCACAGGCCTGTCCCCACAGGAAGGGCTGTCTGCAGAGCTGGGAGAAACCAGTCCAGCTCTGAGTCTGGTGGCCTCGCCTGACCAAGCATACAGCTGTGCCATGGGGTCACTGGGAGCAGTGATCAAGGAACTCGATCCCCAGTGGCTGCAGCCAGAAGTGTCAGACGGCTCAGCTTCTAGTTTTGATATTTCAAGTATTGAAAACCAACACTGGGAGAAGGTAAAATAAAGTGTCTTCTTTTGAAGTCAGGATTATAGTATGTTGGCCGCACAAGTAAATATTGACTAAAGGAAAAGAGAGAGGGTTATTACATCATGATATAAACCATAATTTTAAATTTGGGCTCTGTTGTTCCTACACATGAACTTTCTGTCCTTAGTGAAAATTGACAAACTGACAAAGAGTTCATTACAAGAGATAAAACATGATGGAGGCCAATCAAAACCTATTCACAAGGCTTCAATTTCACTCAGAATTCCCAGCAGAGCCTCTAAAACCAGCAAAGAGACACTTTCTTATTCTCTGCTTTGGACATTTTTATGGAAACCCTAAGTAAATATTTTATTACATATATTTACATAATGTGAACTTGCAGAACTCTTGAGGTAGTGGCACTGAAGTTTAAATTCTATGAAACAGAATAATAAAACTCCAAAAGGTTATATAGCATATGCTGCCATGACATTGAGGATGAACGTGATGTTTTAAAAAATACTCTTTTAATCTCATTAAAGGAATATAAAAGCATTTCTTTAAATTTCTTTTTCATTTAAAAACTTTATACCTACTGGGGGTGTGGGGAGTCCCATGAGTTTTGAAGATCAGTGGACGCAGGGACAAGAAGGATCCCCAAGGCTGGCAAGGCCTGGCTCACTCTGCACAGGGTCCCTAAGCTCAGAGGAGTACAAATACTTCTTTGAGTGAACTTGGGAATCTATCAGAACTGCTGTGCCCAGTTAAAACACCAAGGGTTAGAAACCTTCTCATCCAAGCCAGGCTTCTGGTCAGAGCACTTCCCAATGGTGTCCCTGTCAGGTAGTCCCTGATGTGTCCTTAGTGCAGACAGAGTACCTTGTCTTGAAGCCACTTGCTCTGTTTGTGAAGAGCCCAGGTGTGAGAAAGTGCTTCTCTGCAGGGATCTGTGATCTATGGAGCGGAGTCGCATAGCCAGCACTGATCCCTGAGTGGATATCCCTCTCCTGAAGAGCTCTCGGTCTAGTGAGGGGAGCAGATACACTCACGTGACAACCATATGATTTGACAGAGAGGTCACACAAGCACACCAGAGAGGGCTGCACTGCACTCGTGAGGGCGTGTGCGAGTGTTCTATAGTCTATGACAACTCTATGGGTGCAACACTGGCAGCGACCATGGTGACAGTGAGAATTAGGGTAGCAGGAGGGACCATTCACTAAATATCTCCTCTGCCAGGGGCTTCACACACGATGTAAGCATGACAACAGCCATGCAGACCACCTAGTCACTTATCCAGTAACCGAGGCAGGAAGTGATAAACCTCAGATCCCAAACTAGGCTGGGTCCCAAGCTTTTGCTCTTTTTATTACCCCTGCCTCCCCTCCCCCAGTCACTTCCAGGATAAGCGATACAACCTTACTTTTGTCTTAGAGAGCCACAGCTTAAAATCCCTCCCTATCTCTTATGACTCAATGGAAGCCACATTCTTAGTTTTGGATTCAGAAGACCTTTTCCCAGCCTGTTCACAGCCACACCCCTGTCCCTGAAGGCTCTTTTGGTTCCCACTGCCAATCTCCTTCATCACTTGTAGCAGGGCCTGATCATAAAATAACCACTAAGCCATTAACTCCAGTTCTCTTTAATTAGAGGGATAAGTGCTTAAAACCCCAGAAGTTCCTTTCTAAGTTTCTAGTTTAGAGTCCTGTGTAGCTGGGAGGAGTGATTGGCTTAACTAGTAAAAAAGCCTCGTGCCAGACATGAACACTACCAAGGTGGCCACCAATTAGGGGTGGGGACATAGTAGGCTTCCCTTACCAGGAGGGTGGCCTGGGCTTCTGGACTTGGGTGACCCAAGTTCACCCTTTTTCAACACTGAGACTTCACAGAAAGTATTCCTCTGGTGACAGAGGCTCTTCTCAGAACACAATACCTGCTGCAGTGGAGTGAACGTTTGTGTCTTCCCCAGATACACATGTTGAAACCTGATGCCCAGCGTGAGGGTGTCTGGAGGGGGGCGCTGGGAGTTGATCAGGCCGTGTGGGCAGAGCCTCACCAATGAGATCAGTGCCCTTAAAGGAGGTCCCAGAGAACTCCCCATCCCCTCCACTATGTGAGGACACAGCAAGAAGGTGCCCTCCATGAAGTAGGAAGTGCCCTCACCAGACACGGATCTGCCAGTGGCTTAAGATCCTGAGCTTCCCAGAGTCCAGAGCTGTGAGAAATGAGCACCATTCATAAGGCAGCCAGTCTGTGGCAAGCTGTACTAGAGCCTGGACCGAGGCATGCACGGTGCCTGCAAACCCTGACTCAGAACGTCGGGGAGCAGTGCTGCTACAGTCCCTCATCAGCAAGAAGCCACTGATCTGAACCCTTCACTGCATCACTAAATCTGAGCCTTCTAGGCCCGATCTTACAATGGCATCTGAGGCTACTTCTCCCTCATCAAGGCCCTCCTCCCCTTTGGCCCTGAGCTCCCAGTGTCAGCTCTCTGCAGTCGCTCCTTCTTCCTCTGCTTGTCCTCCACGTGCTGGTGGCCTGGTCTCCACTCTGCCCAGCTGCCTTCTCTTCTAATCCCACTCTCCCTGGGTGTGGACAGGCCTGACCATCTCATCCATTCCAGTGGTTCAAGCATCACTTCTGGGCTTTGGTCTCCTGGCTGTGTACCACTCTCCCAAATCTCTCTGAGTACCAGTCTGCTAGGAATGGCCACCCAGCACCCCACAGGTGCCTCCCATCCACCCCTCCATGTGCCCCACCCTCAATGGTCCCATCCCAGGATGTGGAGTCATACCTACTAAACCAACAGTGGCACTGCTGCTGCCCCAACCACAAAGAAACCAGAACCTTCTCAGCCTCTGTGGACCCATCACACTGAGCTCTACCTTCTAAACACCTCCCAAATCTGCCCAGGTTTCTTCCTCCCCACCATCACCATCACCATCACCATCACCATCACCATCTTGGCCCGGGACCACCATTTCTTAGGGAGGATCTAACCCTCCTGATTGTCCTCCCTGCCATTTCTCAAGGCCACCTTCTGCACTGAAGACAGTGTTCCCGAAAACACAATCTTCCTGTCCCTGCATCCCGGTCCTATCTCCCACTCCTCCCCCTGCACACTAAGTCCTGTCGCTACTTTGCAACAAGGTGACCTGACAGAGGTCCTCCTCAGTCTGGTACGCCCTGGGCATTGCTCCTTAAATGCTAGCTCTACCACTGTCACCATGACCAGCCCCCTCAGAGCGGCTCCCAACTCCAGGGCTCCTGCTCCTTTCCCTGTGCTGGGCTCCTCCCTGACTGTCCCTGACAGTTCCTACAGCTCCTTCCCACCACAGCCCAAGCCAGAGTGGCCTTTCTCTGGCAGGTGTGTCCTGAGGATGGGAGGCCGGGCTCGACTTCCTTCCGAACCTCCCTGCAGCTGCTCAGCGCACCCCAGCACAGTGCCTAGATGCCCACTCTGCAGTCAGCATGAAGTGCAGGCCAAAGGCTGGTCTGTGCCATTCACTGAATGAGTAAGAAAGTAACACAAAATACACGGCAGACAGGTCAGCACTCCAGGCGGAAAGGCTGCGAGCACTGGCTGGTCCAGAGTGCCCGTGGGCATCCAGCCTGTGCCGGCATCCCCGAGATGACAGGGAAACCACGGCTCCCCCGTAGCCTCCTCCACCCTCAGAGAAAATGACAGGTAAGGATTTTTCCCCTGTAAAGCCAAAACGTTTCCCTAGAATTTCCATTTATTGGTTCCAGTTCTGACTCCTGGGTTGCCCGGAACAAGCCCATCTGTTGGGAGCTGTTTGCTATACTATTCTATGGGGCGGCTAAGATGGCGCCTGGCGGTATTGATTGTAAACTGGCCACACGTGTGTCTGGTTCGTGCTTTAAGCCTTTCCTATGCTTGCCCGTGTATGCTTCACGTGGAAGTTCTGTGATTGGTCAACTGAGGGTATGCTTCACGTGGAAGTTCTGTGATTGGTCAACTGAGGGTATAAGAGAGAGAGACAGACAGAGACACACACTACTAACGCAGACGCTGAGGGCGGGAAGAGGAAGAAGAAACGGGAGGAAACGGGATGAAACGGGAGAGGGAGGAAACGGGAAAGGAACGGGAAAGAAACGAACGGGTGCGCAAGATAAAGAGCTGCATACACATTCAGGGGATCGCGTCTTTGTGGGCAACAAAGACGGCGATACCCATCTCCTCAGGGGACAGCAGTCTGGCTAAGAGACCTGAGGGAAGCAGGGCTGGCTCTACCAGGGGGCAGCGCAGCTGTGACTAGCCAGCACGTGCCCCTGGGAGCACCTCTTTCAGGAGAAACTCCCACACGGCCTGGCTGAGTCACCTCACAACCGCAGTGCCTCCTTCCCCACCTGCGCCTAGCAGGCACCTTCACTCATGCAGCCTTTCAACAAGCATCATGAAGCTCCTACTGTGTGCCAGGTACTTTACAGGTGTGGGGCCTGCAAGTAAAGAGGAGTAACCAAGTCCCTTCTCCCAGGGAGCCTACATTCTAGTGAGGAAAGAATGACAAGAGCAGAGAAATAAAGGACACGACCTTTGACAAGAGTAAAAGCACCTTAGAGAACATGGTGCGAGGTAAGATCTGGGTTTGGTTAGAAAGGCCTCTCTGCGGGAAGACCCTCAGAGCTGGGGGTCTGGGAAGGACCACATCACATGACACACCCTGCAGACGCAGGCGGCTCAGGCTGGAGAGCAGGCCAGAAGCGGGGCATGGTGAGCAGGAGGCCGGACGAGAGGCTCTGCCTCACCAGGACAAGGCACATCAATTTTATTTCAGGTGAAATGGGAAACTGCTGGACACCTTTAAACACAGAAGCAAAAATAATGGAATGTCCACCATGCTCATGTTCTCACCTGGCCATGCCCTCATTCTGCACAGCGGGGTTGAGGCTGCAGTACACAGAACCGAGTCCAGCCGGCCTGAAGAAGGCCTCGGCCTCTCAGGAATGGGCTGACGGGCAAACGAATGGGCTTCTGGGTGAAGGAGGACGTGGATGAGCACGGGAGGATGTGAGAGAGGCAACACCAAGGGGCTCTCCCAACAGCAGAGGTTGGATTCCCATGGGCTTCTATCCAGGTGACGGAGGGAACACGATGCTCTTGCACGGTCACCCTCCTGACCCTGTAGCCAGGCTTTCCAACAGATGAACCTCAAGAGTTAGAAATTGTTCTGGAAGCTCAGAGAGGTAATCCAACCGAGGGAAAGGACCCTGCTGCTGTCCAAAGGATGCCAGCAGTGAGCCTCAATTAGGGTGGTTGACTCAGCCAGAACAAGGGCCCTGGCCTTGGTGGGTCCCACTGAATTTTAGAGACAGCCTCGAAAGCTGAAAAACGATTGGGCTTGGATCACCTTGTGGCCACACAATAAACTCCCTTTTTACTCGAGGTAAGCAAATTCCCACTGCCTTTGATGGAAATACCAATGGGGTTGCTAGGTAAGAGGGACAACTCAAACTGACGTTTTCCAGTTCCGTGCGGTATTGTTATGTAATCTCACACAAAGTTGACCACTGGGACAGCATGCCATGGCAACACTCCAGAGCCATGACGTGGCAATGGTTTGAGGATATTTCATAAACTTAAGAGGACTCAAAGTAAAAAAAGAAAAAAATCCCTGGTTGTGTCAACGTGAACGCAATGCAAGGCCTCCATGTATGAGGAGGGGTGTCCAGGCTTTCTTGGGTTCCCCTCAAGGCCAGGATTTGAATAATCTCTGGATTTTCTTTTGGCCATCCAGCAAAGGGTTAAAGAGCACCTTCAGCTGCAAACTCCTTAACTGGTGAGCTCACCTTCTGGAACTTAGCAGCTTAAAGAACCTTTTCCCTTCATTATTACAGAGGCTCTATCAATCTGCAAGTACTCAGCGAAACTGCCCACACAGCAATTTTTGTCATGTTCAATCTAATTCTCAGGAATCTCAGTTTAAATTTATATGAACAGCATGGAAGAGGAACACCCAGGTAGTAAATTCCACTTTTCCCTTTCCAAATGATTTGAGCAATGGCCTCCTTCATTAACAGGAAAGAGAACGAGGAGCTGAACATGTGAGGCTGGCACACGCAACGTCTGGGAATTTCCAGGCGTTTCGGAAGGGAGTGGGGAAAGCCCAGGTCAGCCGGTCAGGCCTGGGACAGCACCCCAAGCACGGGCATTGGTTCCTTCTTCAGTGCCAAGAGAGTGAAGCCCGAGGGGCCAGGAAGGACCCTGGAAGGCAGTCACACATCATGGGTCAGCAGCGGGGCTGCGGGTGGGGGGGCACGGTGGCTGGTGGGAACAGGGCAGACTGGCCTTCGTGGCACGGTGGCAGGGGCTGGGTGATGAGAACAAGGGGTTTCATTCTATTCTGTCTGCTTAACTGCATATGCAAAACTCTCATCCAAAAATAAAAAAAAATAAAAAATAAAAAAGGCAGAGCGGAAGCCAGGGAAAGAAAAAAGTTTGAAATGGACAAATCCAGTTAAGTAAAACTAGGCATGCGTTTTAAAAGAAAGAGAAGTCAAAAGAGAAAGGAGGTTATGGCTTAAAAAGAGCAGAATAAAAACATCCCCAGGGATGGCCTCTGGGGGCTGGAGACCATGGGGATTGTTCCTTTCTACACTGTACCTTTTGTAATTGTTTTTAGTTTTCAAGACTAGAAATAGCAATGAAAATAAAAGGTGTAAAATTAAAATTGCAAACCTGGCTTAAAAATGCATGGAAAGAAATATATGAAGATAATAACAACAGTTTTCTTTGAGTGACAGGATTACTAATTTCTTTCTTTTATATGTAAATTCTAATTTTTCTATGATAAATGTGTTACTTGGGTAAGACTTGGCTTGTTAAACACACACGCACACACGCGCGCGCGCACACACACACACACACACACACAAACAAAATGCTGTGTCCACTCTGGTCTCCTCCATTGCCCTTGAGTCCCCAGCACACACCAAGAATCAGTCCTGGACTAGTCTGTGCAGGAGGCCAGGGTGTCAGTTTAGTCAACCGCTTTCTTGGAGGACCAGGTGACTAACACTCTGTGAGCAAGCCCCATGGAGGTGAACTCAGTGACCGAGGCAGCAGGCACGGGCACACCCTCCTCAGCAGGAAACGGGACTGCTCAGAGCAGTGGTGGCTGGCCATCAGTGCTGTTACAGGCTCCAATGCGCATGGCTAGTCTGTGGTGGTGCGGGGGGACCACGTGACCTCAGCAGAATGCCCTTCCACACATCTAGGTTTGACAACAGAATTTTAGCATATTTTCAAACTCATTTAAGGACTTTTCTATTTTAGAAAGCCACTCTATTAACAAGACATAATTACTACTCTCTAATAGCAAATGTAAAAGAGATGTACAATTTTCAACTTTTCAAAGGATAAACATCTATGTGTCTTTAAATGACTATTCATTAAATGTTCATTGTGACAGTTCACTTCTTAATCCAATCCCAGCTCTTGTTTCACTTAAAACTAAAACTTTCATATTCACATCCAAGTCTGAGGGCCAAAAGCTCATTGCTTTATATCCCGGTGACAAACACCTATAATGGCTTTTCTCTCATTTTGGAGGTATCTTTTTCGGTCGTTGTTATTTTCCCACCACGCCAAATTAGCTCTTTTTGGATCTGATTACTCAATTTCATTCTAACTAATTTCTCTGCATGAAGAAGAAATCACTTTCTGATTCCCAAAAGCTTTATAAGACGCCACGAAAGTTAATAAGAATTATAGCCTGATGTATGTGCGTGCTTAGGATAGAGTCCACCACAAATAACCTATCGACTGCTTACTTTTTTTTTGGTACTGAGGATTTAACCCATGAGCACTTTACCACTGAGCTCCATCCTCCAGCCCCTTTTGAGGCAGGGTCTCACTAAGTTACTGAGGCTGGCCTCCAACTTGCGATCCTCGTATTTCAGTGCTACTTCTCCTGGGTACTTGAAAAAATACTTTGCATCAATTCACCTAATCTTCCAATGCTATGAGACAGACACCTTATTGCAGGTGGAGAAACTGAGGCACTGGGAGGTCAGACACCTTGCATCCAGGCCTAGCTCCAGACTGTGGGCACCTGTCTACAACTTTGTGGGGGTTTTCCCTTGGAAGCAGGTATTTAAAGAACAACTTGCTTTTTTCTCAGTTTCTATAGGCTACAAGTGCTCCTAGTTAGAAATTTTTAAAAAGATACAACATATCTTTTAAGACAAATAAAAAAACAACAACAAAGAATGATTTTCCTTTATATCTGTTTTTCCTTGAGGTGCTGGGGAGTGAACCCAGGGCCTTAGTGCTACCACTGAGCTATTCCCCCAGTCCCTAGAATATAATTTTCAACATGACTGAATGTGACTTCTTTCTTTTTTTTTTTAATTTTGTGGTGCTGGGGATTGAACCCAGGGTCTTGTGCTTGCAAGGTGAGTACTCTACCCACTGAGCTATACCCCAGGCCTGAATGTGACTTCTTTATGGGGACAATAAATGTTTTGCTGATAACTTTCTATTTTTGAACTGTCCATCTATCAATTATAGTTATAAACCAGCTTTCCAGTTTTTTATAAACTAAATTTTCATATTGAGTAATCTGAATTGATGAATTTTCTAGTTAAATGAATGCCAACCCCTTAATCATCATTCCTATATGGTTTTAAAACTTCTGGGCTGAAATCCTGTTTAAATGTATCATATATGTCCTGTTTCTTAATGGCAAAATGTAACTCAATATTAATAACTTAAGGTTGTAATGTGAACGTGACTTTTGTGTTCTGCAACAGATGTTGATTTGGCATAGCTGGGGAAAGATGTCCGATCATATACTCTACAAATTATTTCTCACCTCTCTCACTAAAATGCAGTTAGGGCTCTTCCGATGCATTGCCTTCTAGGTAATTATAACCATGGTTATCATTTATTGTACCTGGCATGTACAAAGACACTCCCATGCTTCTTTGAGGAAATGAATACTCTTCACAAAAATTCTATGGAGGAGGTACTACTGAGGTCCACATTTTTACAGATGAAGATATTCAGACTCAGAGAGTCATGCAGCCAGAAAATGGCAGAGCTAGGCCTATACACCGTCTCACACCAATCTCAAAGGTCTTCACTGTGATACCGCAGGACGGCATGGCACCTTGGACTTGTCCTGAGGTGTTTTAATCATTACCACAGAGATCAGGATCCCTTCACTTTTTGTTTCATAAAAGCTTTATGTAGATTTAATTTGCATACTATACAATTACTCAAAGTATGCAACTGAATGGTTTTTAGGATAGGCACAGAGTTGTGTGATCATCACCACAATTAATTTTAGGAGATTTTCAGCAACTCCAAAGGAAATTTCATATCCATTTTCAGTCATGTCCTATTTCCCCCAGCACTCCCAGGCCCAGCAACCATGACCTTCTGTCTCTACAGATATGCCTTCTCTGGAATCTCACATGGACTCGGACAACATGGTCTTTTGAGATTTTTTTTTCACATGAACTTGCATGTTACCAAAGTTCATCCATATTACTGAATGTATTAGTACTTTGTTTCTTTTTATGGATAAATAATATTCCATTGTATGAATATACCACATTTACTTATCCATTCATCAGATAGACATTGGGTTGTTTCTGCTTTTTGCGTACCCTTTCACTTTTAAGATATTTATTAATTTATTGTTTTGCAATACTGGGGATTGAACCCAGGGGTGCTCTACCACTGGGTTACTGCTCCAGCCTTTTTATTTTTTATTTTTGAGACAGGGTGTCACTAAGTTGCCCAGACTGGCCCTGAACTTACAATCCTTCTGCCTTAGCCTCCCCACCAAGCCCGGCTCTCTTTTACTTTTTAAAATAAACTCCACTGAGGCCTAAAACATGGATATACAAACCTGAAGCACACAGCTCAATCCACTTTATAAAGTGAAAGTAGTTAGCATCCAGTTCAAAAAACAGGACATAAGCAGAATTCCAGAAGCTTTTCTCATGCCTCCGCCCAGTTTTTATACCTTCTGAAGAGAACTACTTTTCTGACCTCTATATAAGCTACAATTACAGATCAATTTTGCCTTTCTTCACACTTTACATATTAGATCCATAAGGTATATATTATTATTTGAGGGGAGGGTCTGGCTTTTTTTTTTTTTGGTACTGGGGATTGAACCCAGGGGCACTCCACCACTGAGCCACATCCCCAGCCCTATTTAGTATTTTATTTAGAGACAGGGTCTCACTGACATGCTTAGGGCCTCGATAAGTTGCTGAGGTTGGCTTTGAACTCGCCATCCTCCTGCCTCAGCCTCCCAAGTGCTGGGATTACAAGGCGTGCGCCACCGTGCCCGGCAGGTCTGGTTTCTTTTGCTCAATATAATGTTTCTGAGGCACATCCATGTTGCGTTTTGAATTTGCTCCATGTATATATTAATCCACTGTAAGCATATACTGTAATTTATCCATTTGAATTTTGATAGATGCCTGGTTGTTTTCAGTTTTTGGCTGTCACAGATAATGTTGCTTCGAACATTCTTATACATATGTAGTCATTTCTATGAAGTGTATACTAAGAATGAAAGTGGTGGGTCACGGAATATAAATATGCTCCACCTGATTACACAGGCACAATGGTTCCCAAAGGGGATGCACCAACTGACACTCCCACTAGCAACATAAGACAGCTCTAACAGCTCCATGCCCCCACTATCATTCGATAATGTCAGCCTTAAAAAATGGTATTCTAGTGGGAACACACACTATTATCTTATTGTGGGGTTTTTTTTTTGTGATGGTGGTGGGGATTGAACCCAGGGCCTTGGACATGCAAGGCAAGCACTCTACCAACTGAGCTATATCCCCAGCCCTTACTGTGGTTTTAATTTCCTCTTTTCCTGTGGACTAATGATGCTGAGCACCTTCTCATATATTTATGACCATCAGCTTTCTTTTATGAAGTGCCTGTCAGATGTCTATGTATTGTTAACAGGAGTATATTTATAAGTATATATTTTAAGTATCTTCTGTCATTCGTCATTCTGTGGCTTGACTTTTCAACAGTCTTTTTGGTTTTTTTTTGGAACGAGGGATTGAACTCAGGGACACTCGGCCACTAAGCCAAATCCCCAGCCCTATTTTGTATTTTATTTAGAGACAGGGTCTCACTGAGTTGCTTCAGGCCTCGCTAAGTTGCTGGCTTTGAACTCGCGATCCTCCTGCCTCAGCCTCCCAAGTCGCTTGAATTACAGGCGTGCATCACCATGCTCGGCTTTCAACAGTCTTAATGGGGTCTTCTTACAAATAAAAGTTCTTAATTCTAATAAGATCTAATATGGCGATCTTTTCCTTTCAGGACTATGCTTCCTGTACTGTGATTAAGAAGTCTTGCTTGCCCTATGGTCATGTGGTTATCCTTCTTATGTAGTCTTCCTGAAGTGTTCATATTTCCCTTTTATACTCGGATCCATGAGCCACATGGAATTTATTTCTATGTATGCTGTGAAGCAGGAATTAAGGCCTCTCTCCCCACTATGGATATCCAATTGAACTAGTACCATTTGTTGATAAAATCATCTTTTCCTAACTACACTGCAGTTGACATCTTTGCTGAAAACCTTATATTATGTGGGTGACGGTGTATATGTGGGTTTGTTTCTGCATTTCTGTTCTGCTCCAGCTTTGACTTCTGAACATCAACTCAATATTTATTACTCCAGCATAACCCTTCCTACAATTCCAGGTCAATTTTAATCTTCCCTTATTTATATTAATAACTACCACTGAGCACTTACTGTTTGGCACATTCTAAGTACCAGTGCTTATATTGTTTAGTCTTGCCAGCAATTCTGAGTCAGATATTTTACCCTTGCCCTACAGATCTGATAAGGTAAGGCACAGAGAAGCTAATCCTTTTTCTCTGGAATATGAACTGTGTCCTTTCTCATTTTTGTTGTCACATCATCTATTTTTGTGGAAGAGTATCAGTAGCATATGCTACTGTTGACACCTTTAAACCCAGGTTGTGTTTTGGCAACAGCAGGCATAAATGGAGCTTAGCTCTTTTAGCTTTTCATATACTTGGTAATTTGGAACTTGTAGATACCCGACAAAATGTGTAGTTCAAATCACTATTTTATAGCTGAGGAAAGATGAGTTCACAGAATCCACAGACCTGCCCAAACTTCTGTGATGCAGCAGAGGCAAAGATGAGACAAGAAAGCTGTTCTCCTGCTCCCATCCCAGTGCTCCTCCTGGTCTACCACACTGCCTCTCATGCAGTGGTGTTGGATCACTGACTCTTCTCAACTGGCTTCCAGGTTTACCTTGGTGCCAGATACTTGAGGATGCCTGACTGGTGGGTGCCAGATTATCTTGGCTTTAATGAGCAAGGAAACTGGAACCAATCAGCAGAGCTGGAAGCAAATGAACAGGCCAGAGTCCAGATTTGGTTTAACAAGGTGCATTGAGACATCCATGAAAAAAGAGAATTTCCAAAGCCCAGACCCCACAGAAATCGGGCTAGCAAGATTTGAATGGAACATAGGAATAAGACTTAGAGGGGTGGAGCTGTCTCTCCACTTAATCTTTCCACTTAGATCCTCTGTCCTCAAAACAGGAACTCATTGGCAAGCATCCCAGAAACCCACTTCAATGCCAGAGCCCTCGCATGACTATTCAGTTATTTGGATTTTTTGAGTCAAGGTATAATTCAGTAAAAAATGATCATACATCAAGGACAGTTAAAATTGTTCACTCACTAATGCCACAAATGAATGGAGAAGACATGCTCTTCCTTCTAAGTTGATGGATCTACAGAATTTTCCATTTCTTTTCTCAGGCCAGTTATCAAGGACCCTACTATGAAAATACAGTTTGTCTGAGATCAAGTATTTGGGTTGCCTGGGATTTGCCTGAGGTCAGAATGTCCTCTGACATAAGAGACTGCAAAAGGAAAAAAATTCAGTGTTTCAAAACTGGGATTAGAAATGACTTCACATGGAAGAGGCGTGGGAGGAACAGCTTTCGAAGCGCTGGGCATCATGAAGATGTCAGAGACAAAACCCAGAAATGCATCCAAGCGGAAAATTGCCCCGAAGTGGAATTTTTCTTTTCCAAAATCTACTGAAGAGTGATTAAGGTTGCCTTCTAAAACACAAAGGGCAGATTTTAAATACAGCTTTTGCTTAAATTAAATAGTGCATGTCGATCTTCACATGTGGCATATGCTTTCTCCTTTCCTAATTCAGTGTGAGTTGCCTTTCACAAAACAGTGCTTAATTTTTGGAAGGGTATCCCTTTGAAACATGGCATTTAAGGATCCAGCTTATGGAAGTGCAGGCACCAGGGAGAAGAACCTGCAGGCAGAGAGAATACAGAGGACTGGGTTCCATTTTTTCACTGAGGTGATGTCTGAGACACAATTCCCGAAGGCTAGGACTGCTGCTGGGAGGCTGAGAGAAAGACCAGGTGAGAGAGTGGTTCCAAAGAATGCTCTGATGCCAAGGAAGCAAGTCCGAGCCAGGCTGCTCGTGGGGGGTCTAGAACATGCTCATCCCTCAGCATCAGGGCACCAGCTCCAGGACCCTCACAGACATCAAAGTCTGAAGATGCCCAAGTCCCTTATGTGAAGGGTAGTATTTGATATAACCTAAATGGACCATTCTGTGTACTTTCTTCTCTTTCCCCATTTTTATTATGCATTATAGCTGCACATATTGATGGGATTTGGTGTTATATACTCATACTTCACACAACACAACAACATGGCTTGGTCAACATCACTTCCCAGCACTTCCTCCCGCCCTCCCCTCCCTCCCATCCTTTGCCTCTACTGATCTCCCTTTGATTTTTTTCATTAGATCCCTACCCACCCACCCCCACACACTTCTTTTCCTTTTTCCTCTTTAGCTTCTACATATGAGAGAAAACATAACCCTTGACCTTCTGAGTTTCTAGAGGCCAGGATGTACAAATCCAGGTGTTGGCAGAGTTGGTATTTGGTGAGAGATTCCTGCTTCATTAATGGTGCCATTTCACTGTGTCTGCATATGGTAGAAGGTATTAGTTAGCTCTTTGGGGTTTTGTCTATAAGGGCACTAATCCCATTTGTGGGGGCTCCATCTTCTCTTTTTTTCATTTTTATTTTTACATACTGCATTTTGATTCATTGTACACAAATGGGGTACAAGTTTTCATTTCTATGGTTGTGCACAATGCAAATTCACACTGTTCATGTAATCATGCATGTACATAGGGTAATGATGTCTGCCTCATTCCACCATTTTTCGTACCCCCACCCCCTCCTCCCTCTCATTTCCATCTACGTTCTGTATACTTTAAATCACGTCTAATTAGTTACAATACTCAACGCCGTGGTAAATGCTATGAAAACAGCTATTATGCAGTCCTGTTTGTATTGTTGAGGGACTAATGACAAGGAAAAAAGTCTGAAAATGTTCAGTATAAATAAAATTTAAAAAAAAACTATTTTCAATCTGCAGTTCATTGAATTGCTAGATGAGGAACCTGCTGGTACACGCAAAGGCTGTATATAGACATGCACACATCTGTCCCCCCGGGCCCTCCTTCCAGGCATGTCAGAGCAGAACTTTCAGCTGGTCCACACAGTAGAAGGCTGAGGTGCTTGAAGACTCTGACTTTAAAGACTGTTTCCCCACCCAACGACCTACATGACACTCATGTCAATGGATCCTGTGAAGGTCTGAGATGTATAGAGCAAGCCTGGTAAAACACCATGTGGCATTCAGGTGGTGAACAGCACGAGGTAATGTGGCACCAGGTTACTTTCAAGCTGTAATGCAGCATGGGAGGCTGCAGTCAGGTCTCCTTCCAGATGGTGCAACTGATGCCTGCTTCCCTCAAACTCCTCTTGCCAGGGCGCTGCGTGAACAAGACAATCCTCCTGCAGTATCCTGCAGGACAGAAATGGACATATTCCTCTCCAAAGGCCGGCACCTCCCTAATGCTTCTCTTCCTGGGAAGGGGCAAGTCATCAGTTGGGAAGTGCAAAATGCATAAAGCCAGCCCAACGTCCCTTTCCAGAACCTCTTTAGCTTCAGACTTTTGAGGGGCAGATGTTGAGGTGTGGCTTCCTGAGCAATGTGCACAGTGTCCGGGCAGGTCAGGCCCAGCCTGATGCTCTCTGCTCCTCTCTGCTTATTTTCCTTTTGCTAGTTTCTAGTCTTTAGTAAACTCCTGTTCAAAAATTATAATCCGTTTTCAGTTGTGCTTGAAGTACTAAGCAAAGGATTATGGGACCACACTTTGAGCAAAGTGCTAACAATGCTGTCAGTTCCTCTGATCAGCAAACAGTGGGTGGATGTCCAGGGAACAGCCGTGTGGGCCAGCCTTTGGGAACCTAGGCTTCCTCACTAGAGAGGGTGGTTTCCTTTTTGATGACAGTCTCTTGCAGGAATGACCTCTGAGTCCTCCATGGCTAGCCAGTAGGTCAGCACAAGGCAAATTACAAAGAATTAAGTGGCTCCAACACAGTTTAACAAAAAAAGAGGAACAGAAACCCTGAGTCCTAAGGAAGGGAACATTCTGTGTTCCGTGCGAAAGACAATGGCAGAGTCAACTTAGCCATGAGGAGGCAGATAACTAACTCATCCTTCCAAGCATTAACAGAAGACACCACATCAGAGATATTCTGATTTATGCATTCATCTGGCCACTAATCTTTGAACGGAAGGCTAAGAGAGGGTAATTTGATGCTTCCAAACTTTAATTTTCGTTAATCTGGCAGATGTATAATAAGAAGTATATTTAAACTTTCCAAATGTAATGAATTTTTCTTGAGTTAAAACATTTTTTGTAGTTACTTTTAATTTAATTGCACTGTGATCTGAATACAATCTGTATATCAATGTTTTGTTGTTGTTGTTGTTGGGGGAGGGTACTGAGAATTGAACTCAGAGACATTCAACCACTGAGCCACATCCCCAGCCCTATTTTGTATGTTTTATTTAGAGACAGGGTCTCACTGAGTTGCTTAGTGCCTCGTTTTTGCTGAAGCTGGCTTTGAACTAGAGATCCTCCTGCCTCAGCCTCCCGAACTGCTGGGATTACAGGTGTGTGCCACTGTGCCCAACTCAATGGTTTTTGAAATATGGTTCAATACAGTCAACATTTGCAAATGTCTTTTGTACTTGAGAACAATGTGTGTTCTAGATCCAGTTATTAGAGTCAATATTAAGTGTGTTGTTCAATTTTTCTGTAGGTTTACTCAATTTCTGGTCTGTCTGAACTCTCATTTTCCAAGAAAGGTATATTAAATTGACCCACAATGATGATAACTTTACCAATTTGTGTATATTTTGTGAAGTGTTGTTTTATATATTCTGAAGCTAACTGTTATTTTCCTGATGAATCTGTCCTTTTAATCATAATTTAGTGCCTCTCTTTACATTTAGCACTATTTTCTACCTGTTTTCTAGATCTCTTTATCAGACATTAAGAAAAATATGCTAGTTTTCTTTTGCTTAGCATATTCCTGGCATCTTCTTTCCTCTTTTTGTACTTTGGGTCTTCATGCTTACGTGTGCCCATTATAAACAGCATATAGCTAGGTATGATCTATTCTTCACAGTTCTTACTTTTTAACTATAAACTAGTGGGATTATTAAATTTCCAGCACTTTAACATATGGTTTTTATTGTTCCGCTTTTTCCTGTATATGCATTTTTTCTTTTGTCATCCTTCTATTAGATTGAGGTGTTTTCATCACTAGTTTGGAAGTTATGTACCACACTTTTATTATTATTATATATTTGAAATGTTTGTAAAATACACTGTAAATATAATACATGTGACATAAAAGAAAAATAATATACAAGCTGAATATTAAAAAAGACATGTTTTTATGTCTTAAAATCTGTTCCACTCAGATCCTAATATAATAAAATATTTTTAAACATTAATTTTTTTTTAAGTTGTAGATGACAATACCTTTAAATTTTTTTAAATTTATTTTTATGTGGTGCTGAGGATTGAACCCAATGCCTCACACATGCTAGGCAAGAGCTCTACCACTAAGCTACGACTTCATCCAGCCCCATTAATGGGTTTTGAAAAGATTTTTGGTTTGACAAATAGTAGCACCTTGATACTAGAGGAATGAAAGTGAGATCCAATAGCTTTATGCCTGATGTTTTGTGCTTACTTGTTAAGATTTCTATTTTGGGCCAGAACTGGAAACAAGAACTTTTCCTATGAGCTACTTTCACTATGATGTGAATGAAAAGCAGAGCAGAGTCTGGTTATCTGCCCATGTGTCTGTGCATTTCTTTGGGGAGTTCAGCAGGCATTCACTGTTACAGTAGGTATTTCCTATGTTTTGGTTCAGTTCTTCAACTCACAGTATGTGTTCATTTAGTAATCATCTTATGCCTTTCCCTAGCTCTGAACATTTTGTGAAGCTGATCTTGATAGGCTCAATTTTTATCTGTTAGATCAATTAAGAATAAAAAAATAAAATTTTACTTTACATTCATTTATTCCCTCTTTCAGGTTCTTTTTCTTTATGTAGCTCTGAGTTTCTGACCTATGTTATTTTCCTTCCCTCTACAAAATTTCTTTTAATATCTCTTCCAAGGAGGTCTACCAGCAACAAGTTCCCTCATTTTTGCTTGTCTGAGAAAATTTGTATTTCTCCTTCACTCTGAAGGCTAATGTTGGAGTACAGAATAAGGTGGGTAGCTTCCTCTGAAGAGTATAAATATTTTATTTCACTCTTTCTGGGGTCATCCCCGATAGAAACTGTAAGGATGTCATTACACTCTGAAGTTCTCAGCACTTTGGGATGTCCGCACTGAGCTTCCAGCAATTTGTCGATTTTACAGTTCAGGTTTTCCACCCACAACTGGTTCCTGTCGTAGTTTCTGCATGTGAATCTCAGCTCTGGTAGCTGCAATTCCAACTTATAAACAAAAAGACGAACAGAATGAAATGTATTCTCTGGTCCCTCCAATTTTGGGGGCAGCAATTTGCCTGTGTCCTTCCCTCTCTTACAGATCTTAAAAAAGTTACTGATTTTTCATTCTGTGCATCTTTTTGTTTGTTGTTAGGATGGAGTGGAAACTTCCAAATTCTTTATATGTAGAATTAGAAATTGGAAGTCTAGGGTCAAATTTTAAAATGTTTTCCTATTCTCATATCAACATTTAAAACAATAAAATTTCTTCCAAGTGTTACTATAGCTGTATCTTACAAATTTTAATGTTATGTTCTCATCATTCAAGTCAAATTATTTTCCAATCTCGTGATTTCTTCGATTCCTCAGATATTTAAAAGCATACTGACAAATTTCCAAATATATGAGGCTTTTCCATATGTCTTAACAATAAAGGTATATTGTAGGATTTTTAATTTATGGAGAAGTGAGGGTATGACAATAGTACCAAAATATGAAGAGGAAATTAAAGCAACTGATAAAAGGTTATTATATTTTTATTGAAATGGTAGACACTGATAAGTTAAAGATGAGCACAGTAAGCTCTAGAATCTAGAGCAGCGGTGCTCAATCAGGCCATTTTGCACCTAAGAGGATGTCTGTCAGTTTCCGGCGACATTTTTTTGGTTGAGACATCTGGGGAGGGGTGCTACTGGCATCTACCGTGTAGGGCTAGGTATGCTGCTAAATATCCTTCAATCCATAGGGTAGTCCCCCACAGCAAATAATTACTGGCCCAAAATGTCAACAGTGTCAAGGCTGAGAACCTCTGGTCTAGAGCAACACAAATAATCAATCAAAGAGATACAGCTACTATGCGTACCAAGATGATACAGGGATAGCACTAGCTATAATGTCAACTGGATTTCTAGGATTTATTGACAAACTCACCAACAAATGCACATTAGGTACACATGTGGATACTCAAGGTTACTTTACAACAGTTACAATAATTATTGTCATTTCTACAGGGGTAAAGTTATTAGTTGATCAACAATCTTTTTAAATTCTATTTATTAAAAGAAATTTTAGTTGTACATGGACACAATACCTTTATTTCATTTATTTATTTTTATGTGGTGCTGATGATCAAACCCAATGCTCACACGTGCAAAGCAAACACCATACTACTGAGCCACAACCCCAGCCCCTCCCTGATCAGCAGTCTTAAATGGAGGTAATGAGCGTGAGGTTTCATTTTCTGTAGGAGGCTGGACAGGAATTGCTACAGCTAATGTATCACCAGACATCCTTCCAAACACTGTCCTTCACAACATATTATTTTGTTGCACATTTTCATTTTGTCTTATGTGTACAGGAGCAAGTTTTGCAATCATAGGAGGATTTGTGCATTGATTCCCACTATTTTCAAGTTATACACTTCACTCAATGTGAGCAGAGAATCACTTTAAAGTTGTATCTGTGGGAGCTGATTTAACCTTCTTTCCACAATATTCCTTGAATTATCAGGTACACCCTGATGATATTCCAATTGCCCAGGCACATTTACATCAAAAATACAGTATCAGCTGTAAGCTCATTTCCCTTGGAGTCATAGTAATAATTTTCACAAGCTGAGAAGCCTTTGCTTCAAATCAAGAAGTCTCAGTAGTAAAACTCTATTACAAGCTTACAGTTCCTTCATGGCTGAGTACTTCCTTATCCTACATCTGCAGAATCTATTCTGTTAAAAACAAAAGAGGAAGGAATCAGATCCCTGCTGCTAGTTTCAAGCCAGTCCCACGACCATTATGACTTTCTTGATAAGTAAGCTATTACTAAAATCATTACCTAACTTTGTCAAAGTTGATTTATAGGTTAAACTCCTGTATACCTTTATGGCACCCCTCTTTCAATTAGGATTCTGAGATGCAACATCACCTATTATGGAAGAACTACCTTTTTTTCACGATTATATCTTAATAATCATGTTCTTAATTAGTTCCTTAGTCTGTTATATTATTTTACTTATATTTACAACTAAATTAACTTGCACAAGCACCATAGATGCTTGGGAAGTGGAAAGAGTATGAATAATCCTGCCTGCTATTATTACAAATTTTAATTGCTTTATTAACTTTACAAATCCTATATATAATAGATAACATTAATAATCCATTTAACTATAAAAACCATTGGCCATCAATGATACTGAAGCTATGAATATACAAATTATGAAGATTTAAACTTTGATTCTTACATAGTCCACAGAGCAGATTTAAAACCAAGAGAATTATAAGTACTTGAAGTAGATAATCAAGTATTATTATCAACAGAAATATCAATTCACATATTGATTTTTTCAAAGATGTGCTACACTCATAAGATGTCCTCTCATCTCATCAATTCCAGGCTGCCTTCATCAAGCAACCATGAAGTCCACATGATCATTACATTACAGGTAGTGCTCAGAAGTTTGTGGGTCAAACCACAGCTTTACACCCATTGTTCTTGAACTAGTCCCACTAAAACATTACGGAAACGGATCAGCATCAATATTATAACCAGAAATATCGGTATGAGTTATCACTTTCATAATCCTAGCGCTATTTAATTCCCTTCCAGGAAAAAAAGTCCAACATATATCTATCCCCTAAATCAACCACCAAAAAACACTGAAACACTAAAACACAAAACTCCTGGAGAAAAAAAATAAATGAAAACTTATTTATCTTTCATTACTAATACAATGATAGTAAAAACTGTTGTTATTCTAATCTCTCATTTCCCAATATTATTTTCCCCACTTCTGAGCACCTGACTGATGACCGACAATCTCATTTCAACAATGATTAGTTCAACTTGTATTTAAATATTACATAACATTAAAGGGTGAAACTGATTATTAATATTAATATCGCTTATTTTTATTGGCTCAACAAATCTACAAGGACTACTACCCTCATTCATATACATCTATATTCAACTATCAATAAATTTAGGTATAGCTATTGCATTATGAACAGGGGCGGTGTTTTAGTTAGCTTTTTCACTGCTGTGACCAAAAGACATGACAAGAATAATTTTATTTATTTATAAATATTTTTTTAGTTGTCAATGGACCTTTATTTAATTAATTTATTTGTATGTGGTGCTGAGGATCGAACTCGGGGTCTCACACATGCCAGGCAAGCGCTCTACCACTAAGCCACAACCCCAGCCCCAAGAATAATTTTAAAGGAGGAAAACTTTATTTGGGGTGCACAATTTCAGAAGTCTAGTCAATAGAGGGCCAACTCCATTGCTCTGGGCCTAAGGTGAAGCAGAACATCGTGTCCGGAGGGTGTGGTAGAGGAAAGCAGCTTAGGATGTGGCCACCAGGAAGCAGAGAGACTGCTCCGCTCGCCAGGGATAAAATATATACCCAAAGGCGCATATGCCCCCAGAGACCCACCTCCTCCAGTCAAATCCTACACCTGCCAATCCATAGCAGTGGATTAACTCACTGATGAGTAAGGCTCTTATAACCCAATCATTTCACCTCTGAACTTTCTTATGCTGTCTCACACATGAGCTTTGGGGGAACACCTAGTCTCTAAACCATAACAGGCAGTAATCACTGGGTTTTGTCAATATTGGACAATGTCAGCCACAAGGAACACCAATTCCACTAAATCAAACATGAGTAATTATTGAGACTATCATGCCTTTTATTTAACGTATAGCTTTATCTGTCTGATTAGCGGCTAACAGTATGGGGGGGCCACTTGCTCACACACTTAATGAAGGAATCACATTTGTTCTAACATTCAACTGCCCTAATCAAATTTGTTATTTTAATCATACTGTACTTGAATTTGCTATTACTTTAATTCAAACTTATGGTTTATATTCCTAATTAGTTTACACTTACATGATAATACCTTATGACCCACCCAACTCATCCCACCATATACATTAATCCACGCCCCTGAGCACTAACGGGAACGTCATCAGTTCTGCTTCTAGAATCTGGACTAGTAACATGAGTTTGCTTTCACTCAGTAACTCTAGTAGCCTTAGGTCTATTAACCAACTCACTAATGACCATACACCACTGGTGATGAGACATGGTATGCGAAGGCACACTTCAAGGTCACCACATATTACTTGTCCAAAAAGGATTTCAGTATGGCACAATCCTATTATTATATCAGAAGCCTCTTTGCAGGGTTTTTTCTGAGGTTTCTATCATTGGAGCTTAGTCCCAACTCCTGCATTAGGAGGATGCTGATCACCTACAGGTATCTACCCCCCTAACCCACTAGAAGTCCCATTACAGAACACCTCAGTCTCACTAGCTCTGGGAGTCTAAAATTACTTGAGCCCACCATTGTCTCACTCAAGTCCTCCTCATAGCAACAGTACTAGGAATTTATTTTACACTTCTTCAAACCTCAGAGCATTCTGAAACACCATTCATCACATTTTAATGAAGTCCTGGGAGAAAATACCCAATTCAAAAGAAGAAAAAAAGGAACAAAGAATAAGATGAAACAGAAGAAACAGCAAGAAAGCTTTACCCAACTATACCTTAAATTAAATTAAGTGTAATCTAAAAATTTGAACAGCAGAGATAGATTGGATGAAGAAGACTATAAGAAACAAATTTTCCTGTCCCACGATGTACAGTCCCTTTCCACACGCTGGAGACGAAGCTGGGCTTTGTGTCTGCACCTGCGTGTTCCTAAGCTCCTCAGAGGCCGGGGACAATGACGGAGGAGACCAGCCATGCAGGAAACAAAGCGAGCTGAGACAACTGGACCTGGATTTAAGTTAGTCCCTTGTGTTTGAGATAGATCTGCTTTAACCTTTGTTACTGTATTGATAAATAAACACTTTGTTTTGCAGAAAAAAAAAGAAACAAATTTTCAATAAAAAGAATACATTTAAAAGTAAAAGGATGAATTATATCCTAATCCCCCCTTGATCATAACATCCCCATAAAATCCAATGCAATTTACAAAAATATAAATAAAAGTGAAAGATTGAGAAATGATATAAATGCAAACACTAATCATTAGATTAGTGGCTCCAATCGTTAGATTGGAGTGGCTATGTTATTGCAAAGTAGATGCCAGAGATAAAAGAGGCATATTTCATAGTTACAAAGAGTAGTTTATCAAGAAGATATACTACTTCTGAATATGTACACCCTTAATAACAGTACTTTAAAATAAATCAGGTACAAATTGACAGAACAGGAAAAATAAATGAAACCCTAAATTCCCTAAATTACAGTTGGAGATTTCAACACTCCTTTCTCAATTAATGACAGGGCATGTAGACAGAACATCAACAAGGGTACAGAAAACTGGAGCAACGCTGTCCCAACTTGTCTGTGCCGACACTTATCAAACACTGTGCTCAATGATTAAGAGAAGACATTCTTTTCAAGTACACATGGAATATTTACCAAGAAAAACATGCTGGGCCATAAGATAATCGTCAATACATTTATTTAAAAGGAATAAAATAATATATTCTTTAATAATGGTATTAGATTAGCATTTATTCAATTTGGAAATGGAAAGGATACAGACAAGAGTTAAAAATGACTAGAGAAAATCAAGACATAAGTTGCTGTGGAAGGCCATAGTCATGAAAAAAGAAAAACAGAGTAGGCCATGCAGGAGACTCCTGGGGAAGAAATGAGCCAATTCACCAAGCTGGAAGAACAGACAGTATAAATGTAAAACAGAATTCTGTGACCTGTAGGTCACCAGGACATGACAGATGCATCAAAAAACTTGAATGAAACAAGGAAAAAATATGCCCAATTCCAAAGAAACAGACTTGTTTTAGAAGACAAAGCAGAGTTGGTTTGTGTGTCAGGATATAAACACATACGAAACCACAAACTTAAGGTTAAAGAACAGTGGAAATAAAAAGGGCAAGTCAAGAAATAGAAAAAGGAAGGAAAGTATGGTGGAAGATTACAATAGGTTTCCTGGTTAAACCTAACTACACCAAACCTTTTTTTTTTTTTTTTTTTTTTAAATGCAGGGTAGTGTGCTTGACACTCAGGATGAAGAGATGTCCAAGGAATGCCCTACCCTTAGACAAGAAGCAAAGTGGGAAATTAAATCCAGAAGTAATGACGTTTTTGCTGCATTAGAGACATGAAGAAAATGTACTGACAGGATAAGGTAGGAACAATTCATTCTGCCAGGAGAACAGGAACGTTCTACAGAGGTTTATCCTTCTCTTGAATATATTTCAATAGGACACAAATGTAGGCAGGGAAGCAAAGCATTGTAAAGGGAGGGAAAGGAGCAAGCAGAGGCCTGGAGGCAAGAATGAGTGCCATGGAGACACATCAGTATGGGTGTCTGTGCAGGTGCATATCGAAGTGGCACTGGAAACTGGGGAAGTTAGAGAGAAGGCTCAGGACTAGTCTCAAAGGGTTCTTGTATCAAAGCTTTGCGAAAAAAGAAAGACTGATATGTAGCACAAGCAGATTTTCAAGCAGAAAAGGGACTATTCTGGTCCTTGTGTGCACAATGGAGGAAAGATAACTGAATAGCAGTGAGGGAGGTAAGGAAATTATTGAAAAGGCCTCAGCAAAAGTCCTGAGAGGAAAAGGAATCACACGTACTACAGGATTACCTTTTTTTTGGTTGACTTGGTGCAGGTATGGGGAAGAAACAGGCTGAGAGGGGACCCTGTCCGATGACCCTCCCTGGTCTCCCTCTAACAAACCCACAACTGGATCCCTGCAGTCTCTGCTCCACACCTAGGAGGCCAAGAAGAGAAGATCTTACTACCCCCTGGACTTCATGGGACACAAACCCAGGCATGTCTAGGAGTGTGTGCTAAGGCTAGTTCTGGCAGATCTCTGGTTGCTCTCCATCCTTGTCACTATGTCCCCTGAGCCCTCGTAACAGAGGTTTGACTTTCTGTTCATAGAGCAAGGGGACACTGTCAGGCCTGAGCACTCAGCAATGGCTGCCCATTCCTTGTGTTCTGCCTGTGTGTCCCAAAGGACAATGTGTTCTTAGCTTTACTTTCTAACGAGGCTCTGGATTCATCCTTCCATCTCTTCAAGACCAATCAGCTTGCAAAGCAACGAACTTCTCTCCTTCCTGTATTTTCAACTTGTCTTTCTCTGACATCTCCAATCCTAAACACAAAGAAAATAGCCCTCTTTGACCCTGCCCTTCCTGTCTCTCCTACTTTCACAGCCCAGCCTTGAAGAACAAATAATCTGCGTCATGGTTTCCATGTCCTGACTTTCTGCCCCCTCCTCTACTGACTGCAGTCTGCTGGTCCTCTTCTAAGCCACGGGCACCAGTTATACCATGGTCTTCTGTGATACCCCAATTGCCAAAGCCAAGAATGCTTCTCATTTCTCTTCACCTGATGTTCCCTATGGCCATCTGACTGGTCACAGTGCTAGCCTATTCTGCCTGTCCCTCTTGCCTATCCTCTGCTTCAGCTAAATCTCCCCTGCTGCATGGGGCTGCTCATCCCTGTTGTCGGGGCAGCTCTTCCAGACCTCTGGCCTGGTCTCCCTCTCCGCCTATGACTTCTCCCTACACTGTCTGTGCCAGGCGCCTGCACTGATGAATCCCAGATCTCCAGTCCTGACCTTTTACTTGTCACCTAGTTATTTCTACCTGAATGGCACTCAGGTATTGCAGTGCTAACAAGTCCTTACCTGAAAAACGATCTTTCCCACCACAGGCAGCTGCCCTAAATCTTTTCTTTTGAGAGGCATTATTTTCCGTCCAGCATTCAAGCCAGAAAATGAGATGTCATTCTAGAGTCTTATTTCCAATAGCTGAAAGTTTATTAATTTACTTGTTTTTACTCATTCATTCATAGATGCCAACTGTGGAACACGCAGTGCTCTAGGTACCCAGGGTTCAGCAGTGAACAAAATGATGTCCCTGTTCTAGAAAGCTCACCAGCCAGTGGGATAGATCCTCGAAAAGCACGTAAAACCAAGAGGGAGGGACAGAGGCCACTGCAGGCCAGTGACTGGGGGTCAGGAAAGGCCTCCCTGAATGCCACCTGAGCAGAGGCCTCAGAGCAGTGAGGCATCTGGGAGGAAGGGGACTGGAGAGAGGGAACAAGAAGTTCTACAGCTGAGAGGCAGGCATGGCTTGGCAGGCCTGTGGGCAACAGGTAGGCGTGTGGCTGGAGTAGCCAGGGAGGGACAGTGGCATGAGGTGGGAGAGGCTACGAGTGCCGCAGGTTAGTCCTCAGGAGGACAGGCAATCTTGGAAGAAAGGGTGGAGCAGGGAATGATCCACCCTTTTGTCAGGACGGCCGTGGCTTCAGCATGTGGCGAGCCAGTGCAGTCTCTGCAGCTGCTGGCTGCCAGGTCCTGAGGCCTCTCTCCTGCCTCCAACCTGCGCCATTGGAGCTGCTCTCGCCCAGGCTCCCCTGCTGCCAGAGCCATCTTTTCAAACTGTGAACAAGACTGGGACTCTCTCCTGCCTAACGCCCTGGCTCACTCTCAAACTCCCACTCCTCCTGAGCCTGCGTGCTCCTTCCCGACTGGCCACAGTGTCCTTCCCACACCCAGATTTTGGCTACACTTTCTTTTTGGTCTGCTCCAGTGCCAAAGTCCCTTTGGAGCTCAGGGCCTTCACATGCCCTCTTCCCTTCACTAGCAGCGTCCTTTCCCCATGCTTTGTCTGGCCTTCTCTGATTTATTCAAGTCTACGGAGATGTCACTGCCCAGTCCCCACCGCAATCCCCCATCAAAATAATGGGTCATTCTGACATTCACGTGTTTAGGGTTAGCTGATATTAAGCTGGGGAGGACGGGAAGCAGCTTGTCTAGTTTTTCTGGTCACTGTACATCCAGCACAAAGCACGGTGCCTGGCTGGTCCTCAGCTCAAATGCTGCCCCTGCCGTCAACCCCCAGACCTCTGGCTGCATCGGCAAAGGAGCTGGTGGCCTCACCTCTGCTTTACCGACAAGTACCACCAGTTGAACCTCGTATGCCATATGTCACACTCCTTGTATTTCCCCCCAAAACACCACATTCTTGTCATCCAGGGACTTCACAGCACTCTGCCCGGGAGGTCCCTGCACTCCTGAGTGCTGCAAACCCCAGCACAGACTCTCAGAGGGCCCACTCCAAGCGGGACAGGAATGGTGGGACAAGAGGAGTGAATCGCGAGCACCAGAGTCAGCAACCAGCAAACAAGCAGGGAGAGTGGCCAGGAGGTGGGACTCTATGTAGAAAGGCTGGGAACACTCTCCTGAGAAAGTGACCAATTGAACCTAAAGAGGCATGAGCCACAGCTGCCCTCCAGGCCAAACAAATGGCAAGGGCGAGGGCTGCAGAGCAGGAAAGGGAGGCCTGCAGGGAAGGCCGGTGGTGGAGAGAAGGGCAGCAGGTGCCTGGGGGGAACAGCCTACTGTGCAGAACCAGGGGCAGGAGGCTCCTCTGGGCACAGGAAGTGGGCAGTTCAAGGAGGAGACAGAAGAGCCAAGTGTTGCACCCATTTGGGGCCCTGAGGTCAGGGATAACCTGGCCCACGGGGCTTTCTGAAGCCTGAAGCCCTGCTGTGCCGGGAGTAAGGGATAAGCAGACTGCGAGAAACAGCAGCAGGGGTCCACACTGCTCCTGCAGGGCTCTGGGAGAGGACACAGCAGGTCCCGGAGCTGTGGCAGGGCTGGCACTAGGTGGCTGGCATGGCTGGGGCCGTCCCTGGGGTGAGCACCACACACTAGCTCCCACACGGGCAGAAAGATGTACCTTCTTTCTTTGATTCAGATGGCCGCGCTCTGTGGGAATGGGAAGTGTGAAAGGCAGCTGGCCAGAGGGCTGTGAGCCCTGGGGTGGGATTCATGGTCCAGAGAGGAAAGCAGCCAGAGCAGAGGCAGACAAGAGGGGTGTGACCCAGACAGGCATTAGGTCAGGACCTCTGATAAATGGTGGGTGAGCTGTAAACTCCAAGCCGCAGGGATGAGAGGATTCAGAATTCACTTATTTCTTCTCATTCTTCATTCATTCATTCATTCTTCATTCATCCTTCATTCATTTTACTCAGTTTTTAACATATTCATAAAATAGTGCAACTGTCAATTACCCAATTCCAGAACATTTTCATCACCTCAAATAGAAACCCAAACCCATTAGCAGCCATTCACCCTTGCCACTCACTCATTTCTGAGGTCTGGCCAGGATAAGCCTTCCATGGTCAGTGGCAGAGCACACATTAGAGAACAAAATGGCAGAGAAGCAAGATGCGGGAGAAGTGGACTTCAATTTCCCTTAGGGCTATTGGGAGACTGAATCAACCAAAAGCTGAATGAAAGTCTTGTATAGTTGACAACTTCCTCTATGAGACCAGAGCAAAGCAATTATACTTGTTTGACTGAACAGAATGGGTAGCTGTTATGGTTTAGATATGAGGTGGACCCCATATGTGAGACAATGCAAAAAAATTTAGAGGTGAAATGATTGGGTTATCAGAGGATTAGAGCATTAATCCAGTTGAACGGATTAACTGGGTGGTAACTGTAGGAAGGTAGGGTGTGGCTGGAGGAGGTGGCTCCCTGGAGGCCTGCTTTGGAGGTATATAGTTTGACCCTGGAGAGAGGAACTCACTGCTTCTTGGTGGCCATGTCCTGAGTCACTTTCCTCCACCACTCTTCCACCATGATTATCTGCCACACCTTGGGTCCAGAGCAATGAATTTAGCTATTATAGACTAAGACGTCTGAAACCTTCTCTAAGATCATTCTTGTCAGGTCTTTTGGTTGCAAGAGTGAAAGAGCTGCCTGGAACAGTAGCTTTTAACCTGGCCCTAATTCTGCCCCGTAAGGAAGAACTGTCTAGGCTAGAGCCTGCAGGCCTTGACGGCCAGGGAGTCACGTGCGTCCAACTTCATAAAGACAGCAGTGAATCCATGACATGGGAAATGCACTCACACCTCAATAGCCACAAGACATGGACGAATATTTAGGATACTTAACTGAGAAGCTGTGGTTCAGAAGATGTAAGATAACAGTTATCTAGTATCTGAAGGGTTTTTATATGAGACACTAGATTGTTCTATAGGGACAGCCTGATGAGCACACGTGGGACTACTGGGTGGAAAATTACAGGAATACGGCAGTATTTCAGATCATCACAGGGAAGGTTTCCTAAGACACCCTTAAGGCAGAATGGGTTGCCTTTGAGGCAGAAAGTTCAAATGCAATCTGGTTATTCAATGAGTAGATGCTGCAGAGGTAATTCAAAAACCAGACGGTGATCTGACAACCGTGGCATTCTCACACTTGCGCGGTGAGGTCAACCCTGAGGTGTGCTGCAAGCGGTCTGTTACAACCATAAGACGCTGAACTGTGGGATTCACTGTCTTTAGATTCTAGGCTCTCATTATAACACCATTCTTTTTACTTCTTGAGCAAAATGAAATATTCCACATTGCTGGGTAATGCTCATGGGAGTATCTCTTCCCTTCGAGTGTATGTAGAGGGTGAAAAAGGGGCGAGAATCACAAGTCAGAGGACTGGTAGAATTCCTTCCAAAGTTGAGCTTCCATGAGTGTCCGCAGCCCCCACTCCTTGGCCTTCAAGCTCATTACAATACTGGTGAACACCGGTGGGCCTGTATGTTTTAGAATTAGTCATCTACCTCTTGTACCTAATAGGAGATAATGGTGAAGTCCTGGGAATACATCTGACTGTACGGAAAAGGAGAATGAGGACTAGGGTGCTCTAAATGTCTGTGCATTTTATTTTTCACAAAATAGTCACTCAGATGACTTCAATGGGACCAAAGAAAAGTAGAGCTTTAATATAGTATTTCTTTAAATAAGCATGGCTTATTATAGATATTATAGATGATATAAGTATGCCCAGAGAACATTATTTGCTTTTTGAAACATTAAACACTTTCCTCTAAGCAAGAATTGACACAAACTGGTAACTAATGGAAACTAAGCTTAGCCAACCTTCCCCCAATCCAAACTGGAATTGACTTTTCACTTTTCATCTCCCTGGATAAATGGCCCTGGCAGAAACTGCTGTCACAAAGGCCAACTGTATAAGTGCCACCATGAAAACGCTTGACTGGCCACCTGAGGCCTTTCCGGAGTCTTCCCTGGCTCCTTTCCCGTGTCCTTTTGTAGCAGCCCTGCTGAACGCACAGATGTCAGCTCCCCCTGGAACGCGGGATGCCGAGCGGATGGAAGGTGTCTGATCACCTGGTGCAGTGGGCTACTGGGCAGCCTGTGATCGCTGGCACCTCATAATTTTTTTTTTATTGCAAAATTTTTTCATTATAAAGCTATTATTACCACATTACAAAAATTTGGAAAGTAGAGAAAAATCACTTACTATCCCATCATCCTAATAAAATTACTGCTTGCATCTGGGCACGATGCTTACTCTTCCTCAGGGCTGCCTGCATCTGTTCCGCTTATTTACTGCCCACCTGCTCTAGAAAAGACCAACGCCAGGAATCCGTGTCCTCAGACAGACACCTCCACGCAACACACCCTCCCACACCTGCGCACGCTCCTCATGCGCCAATTTCCATTAGTGGGCTCCAGCTCCCGCCACCTAGGCTGAGAGCTTGGTGCCACTTTGGCTCCTCTCTGCTCCCACATCCAGTCCCACAGCTTTTGTTACCCCTCCTCACACCTGTCCACCCAGCCCTCGTGGCTTTCCCTCCTCTCCCCGCAGGACTCCGGGGTGCTGCTGATTTGCTTCGCTGCTGCTTCCTCCTTCCCTTTTCCTCCATTTTGCACTGCTAAGTTTTTTCCTCATTTTTACTGACCTCGTGCTAAACAGTGGCTTTCCACTGTCTGATAAAGAAGGAACATCCTCTGGTCTGCAAATGTGCCCCCAATTTACCTTTCCTGCCATATCTTTTACTCTTTCCTCCACAAAGACTCTGCTGGCACACTGATCGCTAGACATGAAGCTGTGGTACAGAGTGGGTGGGGCAGACCATGAGCCAGCTCCCTGGCATTCCCTGCAAGGTCAGGGGTTCCAGGACAGCAGAGATGGGAAAACAGGTATTAAACTTCTGCTATTAACAACTGTAAAACTAGACTGAATAAATGAATCAACTGTTTTCAAGTATCCGACTATTAACAAAGCAGAGCTGTGACCCTGGAGGGAAGGGTGGTCCAGGGACACCTGGCCTTCTGCCTGGGGCACTTTTCACCCTGAGACTCAGAGAAGCCAAGTCTACAGAAAGTGGGTTGCCCAAGCCTCTGCCTGCAGCAGAGATTGCTCAGAATGTAGAAATCAAGCCGTTATTTGCTTTTGTAAATAAGCTGCTCCAGTTCTGGATTGCAAACATATGTAATTGCTCTAAAATTTCCACGGGAATGTTTAAGGTTTATCTTCCTTTCAGTTTTCTTTAATTGAAAATACAGCACCACAGTTTCAAGGGGGGGTTCCTACTGAAAGGAGATAATCACATTGTAGGCAGTGATGTTTTCTCTCTCAGCTTTCCACCTACGCAGCTTCTGCCTTTTACAGCAGAGAAGGAGCACACCCAGACCCAATGGAGGTTTGTGTCAGGGGAAGACGTGAACACTTCACAGTGTTGAATGCTCTGTGGCAGACTAAGACACAGGGTAGGATGCCCACCAGGGGCAAGCCATCAGAGGCCACATTAGTGCCCAGGCCATCTCTCTGAATGACCAAAGTCACAGTAGTCAACCAGACAGCATTCTAGAGAAGTAGGAAACAGTTGGAGACTGTCAGCAGCACATCAGGGGCATGAGGAAGGGAACTGAGGGGGCCTCCCCCTGTCCTCACACCCTGCCCATTTTCCTTCTGAGAGTCAGGTGCCTCCCGCTTCCTTCTACTCATTTCCAAAGACTACTGCCCTCAATCCTGCTCCTTCCTACCTAGCAACATTCCAAAAGAATGTCTGAAGAGCCCCTAACATTTTCCTATTGCAACCTGCTGGAGAGCAGTGAAGACCTGGTGGGAAGAAGCTGGGCTCTGCAGCTCAGGCCTGGACAGGCATCTCTCAGGAGAGGCTCCTGCTGTCCACAGTGGAGTGTCTTGGGAGAGAACCCCTCTTCCTGAGCGCTAAAGGACCCTCAGTCTCCCTGAACATAGCTGCAGGGGCCTTCTTTATGGAATTCCTTACACCCAGATTGCAACTTCCTGAAGGGCCCAGGCCCTCATTGCTGCCTCTTCTAAGGCCCAAGAAGGGCCCTGGTGAGAAGCCGTTTCTCATTCTCACCCTCACCAAAGTCACCACAGAATCACAATCCTAAGGTCACCCAGCTGTGGAGGCCCAGAGGCCCATAGTAAGTTCAGGAATAAAGCAAACCCATGTTCTGCTGCCTGGAGAGCACCAGTGGCCAGGCAACACACACAGGTGTGCAGATTGCCTGCTACCCAGAATGGTATAGAAACTTCCATCCTACCATCAGCCAGTGGTCTGCAGGAGAGGGCATCATCGAGGTCTCGGGCAGTTGATGGGTCAATGGTGAAGATACAGTCTTTTCTAGAAAAGATTTAAGATATAATTAGTAATGGCACAAATAACAGAAACTCTTCTCTCCTGAAGTACAGAATTCAAGAATAATTAATTTTGCACAGATGCTCTGTTATGTAGAGCAAAGAGAAATTTCTATCATCTCTCTCTGAGAAGGGAGAAATATGAGACTAAAATGTGAAACTGGGGAGACACACATGGGTGAGCACCTTCCCCTCCTGTTTGGGAACTGGCACCAACTTCTCCTCTACCCTGGGTGAGAACAGGTGTGAGCAGGTGAGGGAGGCTGCTTCCAATGCTTCCATGAAGATGCTTTCCGAGAAGGGTCCTCTGACAAGAGGGCAGGTCCTTTGCTAAGTTGCCCTCTGATGGTCAGTTCTTATTTTGCCTTCCCTTCTCCAGGGCCAATGGGAAACTGTTCTTCAAGAATCTGTTTGAAGTGGTTTACTCCCCTTTTCCTATCTTGAATAATGGGTGTACCTGACTTACAACATGGGGGCAAGGGAGGACCCAAGAATGGGTTCTGCAAAATGCTTTGGGCGCTGGTTAACCATAACACAATTCTACTGGGAAATGCCCAAATCAGAGCTGGGTCCATGACCGTCATGCACTTTCCCCAAGCTCATCCTCATGCACAGGCTGTCCATTTGCCCTCACAGTACCTTAGCACGTCTCATGCCTCACGTGCAATGCCAGGACATCCTCCTCCTGTTTCACGGTTGCCCAGGTAACACCCACCCAACCACCTATTTCCAGCCAGTAAATACCCAACGATGCTGGCAGCAGCTGTCCCCAGTTCTGTGCCCCAAATTCTGCCTGGACACTGGGGTGCTGTACAGTAGCCCTTCCTGCCCCTGCACTGCACCATCGGCACCCCCAGCTCCCAGGACCTCATCCTGAGCCCCACCCTTTCACCTTCATTGTTGCTGAAGGAAGGTCACCACAGCTCTGTCTCCTGATTCATTGGCACCACTGATGGGACCCTGCCAGTGCTGACCACAGTTGGGTAGATTCTCTCCTGGGGTCACTACTCTCCTCAAAAGCTCCCCGAAGTCCTACAAGGCTGCCAAGCTGCTGTGGCACAGCCTGCTAACTTCTTAGGGCCTTTTAAAAATCTGACCCGGTACTGCCTACTGCCCTCGATCCTCATCACCCTCATGGCCTGCTCTGATCCCTCACACTGCTCCTCTTCACCACAAACCTCAAGTCTAAGACAGCATTCATTATAAAACACACCAACGATTCAGTCACAGCCTTCCAGGGAAATAAAAATCCCACCATATTAAATATAGACATGGATTTTAATGGAGGTCAGACCAGAAATGTTGAATGTTAAAAAGAAAGGAATCTTAAATGGTAAATATATAACCAAACTGTGATACAGTCCCACAAGGAAGAGGACCTAGCAAAGAAAATGAAGAAAACTACTCACACATGCCACAGCTTGGACAGATCCTGAAAAGTCAGAGTGACAAGTCGCCTGTGCAGGGCGACAGAACTCTGCTCATCTTGCTAATGGTGTCGAAGACCTGCCATCTTAAACTTTTGGATGCTAGAATTACAGATTAATTTTTCCCTTTATGCTTTTTCATATTTAAAAAAATATTGCAATTAAGTATTCCTTTTGGAGAAAATTAACACTGTAGAGAATCTTCTCTAAGCAAAAAACAACCATGCATAAGATACACACTATTGTTTATTAGAGCATATGACACTCTGAGAACATTTTTTAAAGACTCCTTTTCCTTATTTAATAGAGTCAATGGCTTTAAAATTATGGATCTGGCATAATTATGTACCCACTGATACACTGAGAAGAGGAGGCAGGAAAAAATGGGTGTCACACAGGAGGAAACAAAAGGATGGAGAGAGCAGTCCCAGGAAGGGAGGGTCATCAGGGGACCACATGCAAACTAAATATTTCAAGGACAGTGACACACAGTGTGGGGAACACAAAGGCTGAGGCCTCAGGATTAACCAGAAATCATTTCTTTCCATCACATAAAAGGACTGTAAAAAAAAAGGAGCTAGAGGAAGACAGAAACATGGGGTCCCCTGGAAAGCACACCCCAGGGCTGTGATCCCAGTTCCGTGAACAGAAGCTGTGATTCAGAGGTGTTTGCTGAAAGAATGAGAGGATGGACAGTAACAGGAAGGGCCAGGGAGGTGAAATGCATCCCAACCCACAGCTTGCAACATGGCTCTAAATTGCCGAGGACCTTAAATGTGGCTCACGGGGTAAGAAGGAAGTGTCGGCTCCTTGCTCTTTTTTGCATCCCCCATAAAACCTAGGCAAAAGGTTTATGTACACTGAGTACTCAAGAAAACAAAAACAGAAACAAAAAACCTTATGTACAAGACAGAAATGTCAGGCAGCGTAATAAGACTGTTTTTGGTCCTTCTTTCATTACAATGATATCAAAGGAAGTTGAAAGGATCCCTCTACATCAAAATAAAAAAGGGGGAGGGGGTGGGAGCCACAGTTAACTAGTTAGTTATATATGCAGGCGCTGTGAGACCCTCATTACTATGGATTCAGTGAATGGACGATAATGCCCACTAAGCCATTTCCATTTTCAAACCGACAGAGCCATATTGGACAAGTGTTAAGTCTTCCACTGTTAGTTGGTAAATGTCCTCCTTGATAGGAACCCCCACCCCAAATGTTTTCTGAGGAAAATATCAGACTAGCAATTCTCTACTACCTTTGGTTGTTGTTTTATCTGCTTTTAAATTAGAAAGATAAAAGTCAAAACTAAAACTGACCTTGAGGAACAGTACTCAAGAAAGCTTGTTTGACACAGATATGCCATCCAAGCACTAAGCTCAATTAGGGGGCGGCACACCACAGGTCACAGACCAGATTCAACCTGTCTGTTGTCCTCCCCCACTCCCTCCCTCCCTCTTTCCTTCCCTCTCTCTTTCTTTCTTTTTCTCTCTCTCGCCCCCCCTCCTCCCTCCCCGTCTCCCCTGCTTTCTTTCTTTGTGGTCCTGGGGATTGAATAAAGTGCATATTAGGTGAGTACTCTGCCACCACTGAGTTTCATCCCCAGCCATTTTTGTTTTGAGATGGGTGTTGTTAAGTTGCCCCAGTTGACCTTGAACTTGCAATCCTCCTGCCTCAGCTGTCTGAGTAGCTGGGATTACAGGAGCACACCACCACAGCTGGCTCTGGTTTTTAATACCTTTTGAACTAAGGTCAGCTTTTGCAATTTTAAAAAATCAAAAGAATATTATTTCATGACATATGAAAACTGTATGAAATTCAAATTTCAGTATCTATAAATAAAGGTTGATTGGAACACAGCCATGCTTTTTTGACATGATGGCAGGGTTGATGGAGATAGTATGTCTAAAACATTGACCCTGTAGGAGGCTGGGGATGTAGCTCCCACGTGCAGCAAGTGTCTAACATCCTCAAGACCCTGGGTTAAATCCCCAGCATAAAAGAAAAAAAAATTACTGTGTGGCCCTTAATACAAAGTTTGCTGGGGTCCTATTTTAGTTCAAGGTTTCCAAATGGTCAGATAAGTCTTTTAATTTTTATAAAAGTTCCTGTTATCTGATCATTTCGGGATGTGCGTTTGGGATTGGATATCTCTAATCATCTGACTCCAGGGGCCTTAGGACACTAGTGCCAGTGGTTCTCGCCAGACCCATTTGCCCTGGCACTTCTTTGCAGTAGAGCATCTCCCTGAAGGAACGGTGTTCACCTTTGGAGAAGCGATGGCTGCTCGAGGACACCCAACACACACTGACACTGCCACCAGGTCTACCCCAAGACACTGGGAGATGTCCACCAAATGGTCATGCTGTCTACCGCAGGACAGCTGATGAAAGTAAGGGCCATCTGATCACCTGGTGCTCTTCCATGAGCACTTACAGGACAGGTTAGCACAGTGCAAGGAAATCTGCTCCTGAGCGGATGGTCTGCATCTTACAGATGTATGAACTTTGTTTCTTTGTGCTCTGGCCACTGGGAAACTCAGAAAGACACTCGCAACTTGCCTTGAGAAGATATCGCTTATAGGTTGAACTTTATAAACCAACTTTTACCTATTGTTCCTACTCAAAGATGCCTTTTGCCCCATTTCCTAATTTTAAGAAAGCCATTGCATGATATATAATATCTGCAAATTGCCTCAAGTCATTTTAGGAAAAAAAAGCAAAATATAAACAAACACATATGCACATCGAGGGATGACAACATTTCAAAATCATGTATTGAGGGGATGCTGGAAAAAAGACGGGGGTGCAGCATGGACTAATGAGAGAAGGCGCTTCCAGGCAGAAGAAAACCGAGAGGCTCCATCAGTGGGCTCCGAACTGGTGCTCACACAATGGAAAGTTGGGAGAAGCAAGGGAACAGTGAGTGACCCCGACAAACCCCAGTCTTCAGCACTGAGAGCCAGTGATTTAACTCGTCATCGCCATGATCACGGATAGGCCATGATGTGGTGCGTGGGGGCTCCTCCTGGTTGTGGGCTGTGGCGGCTGAGAGCTGCTGGCCTCAGCACTCGGGAGCCCAGCCCCACCAGGCAGTGCACCATCCAGCTGTTCTACTCTGTTAACATGCTTGGGGTTTTACTGGCTCCTTTTCTGGAAGGCTCACAACCTGCAGGGAGCAGCCTGGCCTGCCAGCTTTTAGAACCTGTGAGACCAAATATTTAAAGAGTTCCGCAACAATGGTTAGAGGGAAGCTAACCCTGACCCACAGAAAATGAAGTGCTGGGTGGGGGAGGGAGCAAACAGGGCTCCAGTTCATGAGGCTGCAGAATTCCAACTCAGAGCAGCGTTATGTAACCAGAACTCCTGAAGGCACGTGACCCGAGGGCTGAGTAGAATGTTTTAAAGTCACCGCAAACTTCTAAGTTCGTTTGTTTTACTCAAAGCCATTCGTCCCAGAAATACACATTAATATCTAAAAGCCTTCTATAATCCCTTAAGGCCTGGTCAAGAGCCCAAGAAAAGAATAAAAGCACAGAAAGAATCCATGCTTCTTTGTTGCTCAACCCCCCCTTGGACCCCAACACCTCTCCCTCTTCAAGGTACCCACGCCCCTGCCCCTTTTAGCTGGAAGCAGCTGTCTGGTGTGGACAACAAGTACCCATCACCTCGTCACTGCCTGCCTCTCTGGATTTTGGCTTTGACCCCTACTACACCATAGTGATTGTTCTCCCCAAGGTCACGTTTGCTTCCAGATTAATCTTTCTTCTTCTCCTTCCTTTGCAGGGCTGCAGACGGAACCCAGGCCACGCACATGCTGGGCAAGTGCTCTGCAACTGAGCTGCACTCCCAGCCCAGGTCAATCATCTGAAAGCACCTATATGGTCAAAACCCCTCACCAACTGGGGGGGTGGGTTGAGGGGTGAAACAAAGTAAAATTTGGCTCAGGATTCAAAACCCTCCATGTGCTTTTCTAGTTACTACATGTATATTGGATGCCAAACTTTTCTCTATATCCTCTGGTGTTTGAAGTGTCATTTGTGCAGTTCCCATGCTGGAACACCAAACTCCAAGGTAAAAGAGCTACGTAGCTTTCAAAAGCCTGGCTGCCATCTTTTCTCCAGGGAACTCTTGTGTCTCCACAGAGGGGAAGCCACCTCTCCCCATTTGCCTGCCCATTCTTGTGACCTGACCCCTGATGGTACCCTTGGTGTGCTGGTGGCTGCTTATCACTATGACAGGTTGAGCCCCACATCAGATCTGGCTCTGGCACTTGCCCTTCTTTGTTATCTCTTCCAGCAATACCAAAGGTGAGCATGTGACGGACAGATGAATGAACAAATGCCAAGGGGCTCTTTAGAACTTTTCCATTCAGTTTTGCCACTGTGCCTTGGGAAATACATTTAGGATTAGAACTCATGACTTCCTGGCATGGGATCCTGTGGTCACACCACAGTGTTATTGTTTCCAAGGGTGTCCTTTTCTGTCTTCATCCCATCTTCTTTTCTCATAAAACAGTGTTTTACAAACTGCGGTTCAGGGACCACTTCCAGATTAACAAAATTTATCGAGGCCCTCCTCTGTCCGTGACTCTGGGTTTGCCTCCTCGCTAGCAAGCAGTTCTGGTGGGAAGGATCTGGGTCAATGGTGGTGAATGGGTGAAAAGGAATGGAAAAAATCTAGAAAATAAGCTTAAGAGGATAAAAGGTAAGATTTTTTATTCCAACACTTTCTTCAATTAGATAGTATCACATTTTGTGTAGAAACCAGAAAATTTTATGTTAATCATAGCAGGAAAAACAGTCCATCAAAGAGCCAGAGCACTCATCTATAGTAAAATGTCCCCCAAAGGCCAGCCAGTGGTGTGCGAGACCTTCTAGTAAAGTATGATGCTGAATTCATCTGAGCTTCTGCTTCAACCTGCTGGGATTATCATTTAAACCCAGCCTGTCCCTCCTGGTTCAGAAGTCAGATCCTTTTATTTTCTTCAATGGCAGCTGCTGATATCTTAATATTCTTTGTCCCTTAGTTCCGCTAACAGAATGAATGCTAAGGTGTCTGATACAAATCACAGTTTTTTCAGAACAGAAAACAGGCCTATTAAGAGCAGAAAGTGACCTTGGTCCTCTGCCCCCAGCCTCTGTTCCCACTCGCACTCAGTGATGAAGAGACTCGCGTGAAGCCACACAGTGGGCAGGAAGAAATGACACAGTGCTCCGGGCAGGCCCTTCTCTCCTGACCAGAAATTTTTAGCTGTGGGTTCACGGAAGGGCCACCTCAATCTTTCACAAAATTCTAGACCAAGTGAATGATTTTATCAGATTTTTTCTTCCAGTTCCTCAAGGACAATGAGCATACGACTCCAGAGCCAACGGAAACAACTTCTCTGTCCCACTGTTTACGCACTCGCTCACTGAGCCCCTTGGTGCACTGTGCCTGGAGCAGAGGCCACAGGACAAGGCTGGCCTGGTACAATGGGAGCCAGGGATGGGCCAGGAGGGCCCTGATTTAAAACAGAATACACTCAAAATGACTTTCTTCCCCTCAAATTCCATTTTGAAAACTGCTCAGTTCTCAGGGAAGGTGAAAGACTAGTAAAATCAACACCCACATACTCTTCCTGCAGACTCAGTGGAGGGCAACACTGTGCCATTACTTGCTTCCATCTTGTCCTCTCCCGCCTCGCGCCCTTCACAGGTAAGGCTCTTCTCTTTCCTTTCACGTCTTGAACCACTGACACTGCAGAGGTCCGGCTGCCCCACCCGCCTCCCACCATCCTGCACGTTTCACTGCAGCGAGGCGTTCTTCCACAGCGCCACAACGCTGCGACCCGCCAGCGGCTAACCAGTCCTGTCACCCAATTTAGAGATTACATGCCAATGTCTTCAGTTGTCCCCCAAAAGTCTCAGTGCTTTGCCCTCCTCCTGATCCAGGTTCTAACCAGCTCACGTTATACCCTGGCAGCTGCACCTCTTTCGTCTGTTTAATGCCCACCTGTCTTCTAATATAGCACTGCTTTTCTGAAAGAGGCCAGATGTCTTGAAGAACGCTCATATTCTGATTTACTGGTATGTTTCTTCATGGAAGGAGGAAGCGAAGAGGGGACAGAAATAAACCAACTGTGGTAAAGTTGATCTCCTTGCTATTTCCCGTGAGCAGGAGGCTGATTCAAAGGCCTGACGAGAACGAGCTGAGCACTTGGCGTGAGTCCGTCCTGGGTGAGGCGCACTGTGTCTCTTCAGAAGGTGCACGGTCAGCTGGCCTGACGAGGTGAGCAGGTCAGGGGGCCGACAGCCCAGCCAGCCCACCTGAGCTCCCTGTTACCCTCTGTAAACAAGTCACCTATGGAAAGGGACGTGGAGAGCGTGTGAACACCCTGTGGTCAGAAAAAACTCAGTCAGTGGTTTCAGCATCCATTGATGATTCTTGTCTGATGAAGCACAACTTTCTAAGTTGTAAAATGATCATTTTTTAATTCTATAAGACCCCCAGCATTCATTTGCTGGCTCTCTTCTGTTAAAAGGAGCTTTTAGTCAGGTGTGGGGGTGCGCACCTGTAATCCCAGCTACTCAGGAAGCGGGAGCAGGAGGATCACAAGTTCAACACCAACCTCAGAAACTAAGTGAGACCCTGTTTCAAAATAAAAAATAAATAAAAAGGGCTGGGAATGTAGTTCAGTGGTAGACCACCCCTGGGTTCAATACCCAGTATCATTGAAAGAAAAAAAAGAGATTTTCCTGTAGTGCTACCAACAGTTTTTTTTCTTTTCTTTCCTTCTTTTTTTCTTTTTTTGGTGTCATTACAGAGTCAGTGACCTCTTTCTTCTTTTTTAAATTCAATGTGTTATAATCCAATACCACTATTCTTCTTTGTTTTTTTTTTAACCAGGGATTGAACTCAGGGACACTCGGCCACTGAGCCACATCCCCAGCCCTATTTTGTATTTTACTTAGAGACAGGGTCTCACTGAGTTGCTTAGGGCCTCACTAAGTTGCTGAGGCTGGCTTTGAATTCGGGATCCTCCTGACTCAGCCTCCCAAGTCGCTTGGATTACAGGCGTGCGCCACCACGCCCGGCTCCACTACTATTCTTTTTGCTACATAAATCATTTGAAATTAGGCAGGTGGGGGCCGTTTCCAATGACCTATTCCTGTGGTACGTCCCCCCATCTGTGAGCACTTCAGTGCCTTCAGCACAAATGGCCCAGGTCACCTGGCACATCCTGCCCAGCCTGGCTATCACCCCCCTCACTAAAGAGCCGATTCCTTCTGTTGGGGAATGATACTTAGAGATCGACAGAGGTGCAAGACGGGCATATTCCCTACTCCTGGGGACCCCCTTGCTTTTAGGATACAGCAAGGAGAGTTAGAAGGGTTTAATTATGAAATTGCTGATATTTGACTATCTTGGCCTAAAAATGAGTACTTCCTTGTGGTTAAAAATCACGAGTTCATATAAGCACTGAGATACTTAGGGACCATCATGGCACAGAGCCCCTGACTCTTCATCAATTACAAGAATGCCATCTTGGAAAGGAAAGGAAGACACCAGGGGCTTAAACCGCTTAAAACTGGCATGCAGGCTGGGGACATAGCTCAGTACATAGCTCAGTGCTTGCCTTGCAAGCGCAAGGCCCTGGGTTCAATCCCCAGCACCAAAAAAAAAAAAAAAAGGAAGAAAGAAAAATTGGCATGCCTTTTTTCCCTTTTCTTTCCTCTTCTTCTCCCACATTTTCCAGCAATCTTATGGCAAGGACCAGATCACCATAAAAGCCAAAATATTGGTGACTTAACATCTCCAAGAACAAACTAAGTAAGTAACTATGAATTGGTCCAAATCTTTCATGTGGAAGAAATTCCTTAAAAACACACCAGAACCCCCGCCGAGCCCAGTGCTCAATAGGAGTAATCAGGGCCGCCTCCCTGGGGGAGGCTCGCTGGGAGTTCACAGGGTGTGCTCTCCGTGTGTGCTCACGGTGACAGGCTCCATCTCATTTCTACCATTCTGCCCTTAAAGATCCAGTCTCTGGTAAGAACATCTCCAAGAGAAAATGGAGACCATGGGGTTCCTTCTCATCCTCCCCCAATTCCACATTGTATCTTCCTTTTCTTGGAGACAACTCCAGCTCCCTATGGCCTCAGTATTCAAAATTAGTCTCGGGGGCTGGGGCTGTGGCTCAGTGGTAGAACACTTGCCTAGCACGTGTGAGGCACTGGGTTCCATCCTCAGTACCACATATAAATAAATATATAAAATGAAGGTACTGTGTCCATCTACAACTAAGAAAAAATCAGTCTCAGAATTACAACACCAACAAATGCCAGCAGGAGCATGACCCTGGGAAACTTATGATTTCTCTGCAGTTTTATCCTTAGAGACTATTCCATGAGGCACAGAATTAGAGGGCTCAAAAGTGGTTTGAATTAATTCTTTATGTGCTTATATTACATATTTGACAGATATTAGGCCAACTTGATTTTGTTTTATTTCAATTTTAGAAACTTTGTGTTTGTTACTTTTTACATTAATTGTTGAATATTTTAAACTTTAAGTTATTCAAAAGTTAAAATGCACTCAGAGAAGTCTCATTCTATCTCTATCGTTCCAACCTGCTCCTCCTCATCCTCTATACACAACCATTTCATCATTTTCTGATTTATCCTTTCTAGTTTGGGGAGTTTTGTTTTATATTTCATATAAATATTGTTTTCTATTATAAATAAATATACGTATTTTTGTAATTTCTATTTTTCCTTCATAAACATTCAAATGTTATAGATTCTCTTCTCACCTTGTTTTTTCACTTAACAATAAATCCTGCAAATCACTCCATATCAGTTCAGAGGCCATAATCAGAACTGTCCAAGTTGGAAGATTGACCAGTCCAAATCCTCTCCCCAGGCCTCCAAATCAACACGGATGATCGAGATCAGCCACCGCTGGAGCACTAGGGCCGGGGTGTGGGAGAGGGTCACAGCCCCATCAGGCATGCGTTCAATTTTAGAGTAGCTCTTTCAGCATTTTCACAGCTGAAGTGAAATGGGACTCTGGTAACTTTACAATTCAGGACCTTTAGCCAAAGAATCAGCTAACTCCTTTTTACACCAGCAGCCCTTCAAACATCTTTGCCCAAGAAACACGCCAACGGCTTTCTTTTCTAAAGTGTTGTGACTATGTAATTAGACCCCTTTTCATAAATTCTCCTCATTTTATGTCAAGAATAAATCTAAGTTGCAGGAAACAGTGGAACATCAACATGGAGAAGGCAAGAGGTCAGGAACAAGGCGGCCAGAATTCCTTTATCCAACAAATACTCAGTGGGCACCTGCTGCTCTAGGTGTTTGGAACCCATTTAGTAACAGAAAAAGATTACCTACTGACATTCTAGTGGGGGCAGAGACAGAAAATAAACAGCACTGAAACTGTGAGGGAAAAAAGAAAAACCGTAGAACAGAGCAAGGAGCGGGGAGTGCTGCTTCCACGATGGTGCAAACAGCACAGTGGTGGGCTGTGGTAAGAGGCCGTGGAAGGAGGCCGGGGGTGAGCCACGGGCCACCTGGCAAAGACGGGCACGGGCACAAGGAAGGGCCAGCACAAAGGCCCACAATCTGCCAGGTTAGTTTACCCGAAGGCACTGAATTAGTAACCAAGAGCGTGTGTGTGTGTGTGTGTGTGTGTGTGTGTGTGTCTGTGTGTCTGTGTATAGAGGCAGGCGGCTTGGCTCTTGCCTCCTTCACTTCCTAGCTCCCCAGGCCTAACTAAGGGAGCAATGAGGGCAGCTGAGTCCTACCAGGTCCAGAAAGGCCATGTGAAGCTCTCTCTAAATCTCTTTCTTGCTTCTTTTACTCTGGTAATAGTTTTTTTATAATCCAACAAAATGAAGTGGTTTTACAAGATTCTAGGAAGTTTAAATATCTGAGCCCCTAAATCTAGAGTGTTAAAAATGCAAACCAAAAAAGGTTTTATACCGCACAAGGTACAAAATCTCCAGAGTGGCATCTGGCCGGGAACGCGGAAGGGCCAGGCTGGGAGAAATTGTTTGGAAACTGAACCTGAGAGCAGGAAACGTGGGATCTGCAGGTGACGTAAGGGACTAAGAACTGGCTTCCCCACCACACGAGTGGAATCCAGGGAAGCCCTGGGGACTATCAGCAGGGACTAGCACGTACTAGGCCCCAAATGTGCAAAATTACAACAGACCACATCAAGGCGCATGATAATGAAAAGGCCAAGCAAACAGAATAAGGATAAGCTGGGCGTGGTGGTGCACGCCTGTAATCCCAGCACTTGGGAGGCTGAGGCAGGAGGATCTCGAGTTCAAAGCCAGCTTCAGCAAGGTCAAGGCGCAAAGCAACTCAGTGAGACCCTGTCTCTAAATAAAATACAAAATAGGGCTGGGAATGTGGCTTAGTGGCCGAGTGCCCCTGAGTTCAATCCCCGGTTCCAAAAAAAATAAATAAATAATAAGGATAAAATTTTAAAGACTATGAGAGAAAAATATCAGATTACATATAGGGGGAAATCAATTTGGATCTCAGCTGATTTCTCAGTCCAGACCCTCAAAGCCAGGTCCTGGAATAACATACAGCAAGTTCTGAAAGAAAATGGATGCCACCAAGAATCCTACAGCCAGCAAAATTAAGCTTCAGATTTGAAGCTGAAATGAAAACTTTCTATGATAAAAATTAAAAGAATTCACAACAAGAAAGCCTGCACTTCAGAATATTCTCAACAAAATATTCCATGAAGATGAAATGAAAAAAAAAAAGTGAAAACCAGCAAAGGGAGGAGCTACACTAAAGGAATAGTCAATCAAAGGAGAAACTAATTCAAATTAAAAACTAGAAATAAGCCAAATGACTGGAAACACAAATCATCTCTCAATAATAACCTTGAACATTTATGGCCTAAACTCATCAATCAAAAGATTGACATATTGGATCAAAAAACAAGACTCAACAATATGTTGTCTCCAAGAGACTCACCTCATAGGCAAAGACATCCACAGACTGAAGGTGAAAGGATGGGAAAAAACATATCAGTCACACGGATCGCTTACACATGCAGGAGTTTCTCTCCTCTAAAACAGACCAACCTATGCAAGCTATATAATTGGAATTATACCTTAATACATTTTTAGCATCTGTAGGGTTGTTTTGATAGCTCCCTTTCCATTGATCTTTTTTCTTAATTAGACTTGTTAGATGTTCATCAACTTTTAGCTGTATTATGTCCTTTCTATTTCACATATTTCTGCTCCTACTCTTATTTCCTTCCTACTACCTAATTTGAAAACAATCTGATTGTTAATCTAGTTTCTTTCTGATACAAATACTTTAAGATATAAGTGTTCATCTGAGTTTTATTTGGCCCCAGAGATTCTGATATTTTAAGCTTTTTTTGTCATTTAGTTCAAAGCACTTTTTATTTATTTTTCTTGTGCTTTCTTCTTTGATCTATGAGACATTTTTAAGTGTGCCGTTTAATTTTGATGTAGCTGAGTGGGGGGATTCTATATATCTTCAGGAGATTGATTTCTAATGTAATAAATCATGCAGAAAACAGTCTGGATGATTTCAAATTTTTAATATTTCTCAAAGCTTATTTTATGACAGAATATGGTCTATACCTATTAATTTTCTACTTGTCATTTTTGTGTGTAAGTTCTCTATAAATAACAAATAGGTCAAGGTGGCTGATAATGTTAAGACTTCTATGTCATTACTACTTCCAGCAAAGTGAGGGGGCTTAAAACCTCTCAATATGATTGTGGATTTGTCTTTCTAGTTTCACTGATTTTAACTTCATGTATTTTGAAATTTTGTTATTGGATACAAACACATATAGGATTGTTATACTTTCTTGAAGAAGTTACTCTGTTATGGTTATGAAATGTTCCCCTTTATCTCTGAAAGTACTTTCTTTTGAAATTTATTTTGTATTAATAGCTCTACTTCAGATTTCCCATGCTTATTTTTCCCTTCTTTTGCTTTTAACCTATTGGTGTATTGATATTTAAAATGTAATAAATGTATAAAGCATATAGTTATTGTTTGCTTTTACACATGTTGAACATTAATGTCTTTTAATTACAATGTCTAGATCATTTATATTTAATTACCAATATTATTGGAAAAAAAAAAAAAAACACCTGACATGAAGGTCAGTGGAAAACTGAGTAAATGATAGGGTTGATGATGTAATATTTTGGAAAACAGGGTAAACAGTCCCACTGTCAGGCTCGGAGAGAAGACTGTTGGAATGCTTTTGTTGCAATTGCTCATTCTCTCATCTATTATCTGGTACACAGCACCAGGTTTATTTTATTGTTTTTAGGTATCCCACTATGGTTTTAATGTGAAATTTTCTAACAACAAATAATGCTGGGTATTTTCTCATATGCTTATTTGCCATTTGATAATCCTCTTCAATGAAATACCTGCTTATATGTTTTGTTAATTTTTAGTTGTGTTATCTGCTGATTGTTGAGTTTTCCAGTCTTTGTATATTTTGTAAACAAGTATGTGTATTGCAAATGCTAAAAAAATGATAATAAAAGGGGAAAAATCTCCAGAGTGTAGACACATTAAAGGCCTTCAATACATGGAAAATCTTGCTCTCATCAAAAATACTTTTTCCCTCAATTTCCTAGAAATGACCCCAGATAAGAAAGGATTAAAATAATGGTGGTTGTTATTTTTATTCACATTTTGTGGATGGGGAAACTAAGGCTCATAAGAAACTAAGTAATTTACCCAAAGTCATAGAACTGCAGGGTTATGATTCTGTCAACACTCAGAAGACAATACCCCATAGCAAAGGTGTTAGAAGCTGAGTTTCTCTCTCCTCTTTTCCTGCCTTCCTGTCTCTGGCCCCTTATCCTTCCCCAAGGCAGGACATAGAAATCAGAACCCCTTTTTTCCCAAAACTAGCATAAAACCTAAAATTATCACTCTAATGTTCCCTACTTTTCTGTGTAAAAATTTGTCATTAAGAAATTCTCTGACCTACCTTGTTTAATTATGGATCTTTAAGACCCTCAATTCTAGACAGGGTTCTGCCCCATACCCAGGAAAGAAGGAATGTTGAACAGAGAAGAATCTGAACGGACAGTCCTTGCTGGGTCCCCCTTGGCTTATTAGTATTAGATCACGTGCTTTCTGACCAATCATAAAAGCTGTCCAAACACACAAATGAACAGTTTGTCCTGACACTTTGAGCTGTCAGTCTGAAAGGCTGTTTCATGTACAACTAAAAACAAACGATTTTTCTCATCTTTTCTCTTGTTAATCTGGTCTTGTCCCAGGGGTATCATCCTTGACCCTTTATGATGAGCAGGAAAGGGATCACCTCCATTTTCTGCCCTTACAACTCAAGAAAACAGGAATCCACCAAAAGGGAAAATATTTCAATACAAGCTGTGATATCCTTTATTCTACCTTGATTTCTAGACTAAGATTTAAATAGCTTATAAGCATTCTGGCTGAAGTAACATATCCAAAATCACTTTAAGAGAAAATTTCTCTATGCTTGGCTGAATTACAGTAACTTCGTGTTAGGTAGCCCAGCCAAATCTGACAGCTTCCTACCCTCAACCTGAAAATCCACATCCAGAGCTCTGATATCAAGTTTCTTCAAACTGGATACTCCTTGGTATGTCCAAGAAAGTCAAGTCCCAAGTACTTTCTTTCAGAAAGGGTATACAAAAACAGGAAAAATGTAGCCAAAGAAAGAATATGTGAGGATGTACTTTCACTTGGGGTGGGGGTACTTGGGTTGAATGAGGGGCTTTGCACATGCCAGGCAGGTGAATATGCTACACTGTGAAATATGCTTCACAATTTCCAGAAGCAATATAGTTAATGTGTAAAAATAAAACAGAAAGTGTAACCAAATCTTAATAAGACTTTTCCTGAGACTAAACACAATGGAGTAAAGGCCAAAATTTAACAGATTTAAATTCAAGTGGACAGAATTAAGAATAGTCACAAAGTCAAGGAATTAACTATGTCTAGACATCTCTCCTAGATTTCTATTTGAGGAACAATATATATATTTTCTCATCCTTTGAATTCCCAAGCCAGGAATTTAGAACCTGCTGTTGAAAGGATCATCATCCTTAATTCTCCATTTATCAGGCTAAAATGCAAATGCAAGTGGTGAATGATTTCAACAGCTCTCAGGGAGCATGCGGAGCTAACTGGGGAACGGTTAAGCCACCTCTCTTTTTCAGAGCTGAAAAACAGTTGTTCTGATATGAGAAGAATCATCACAATGGTGCCAGCTCCCTTCTATAAAAGCTATACACATTTTTTGCACAACTGTATGATTGTTATGGCAACCATAAAAATGGAACTATCATTCTTCAAATTACACACCACCCACACTGGATTACCTACCTCCTGTTTGTTCCTCCACATTACCCAGAATTTCTTTTCAGAAAATGCTATGTCTGTCCCATAGATGTTTAGGAGCAAGATAAAGTGGTCTCTTTCAAAGGGAGGTTCCACAACAATGAATCTCTCAAAGGCCTGGCTCTTCACAAATTCTTGGCTTTCCTGTCAAGTCTTTTTATTCTTTGGTCACAGGGTGGCCTCAAAATAGTCCCCTCCCCTGGGAGACAGAGGAACTGCCTAGAAAATGTATTATCGAAATGAATGTTTTTATTAAGTGGATGATGTGGAAAGGTGATATTTAAGTGTCATGAGGGGCCTCAGCAGACCTGGGCAGTTCTGTAAGTCACTGAGACCACCCACCAGCCTCAGTGAGCTAAGAGGCTTATATAAGAGACACATACAGCATTTTAAGGAAACTTGCTCTGCTGAAAGGGGAAGGAAGACAAAGAACACCACCATGAATATATTTTTTTAAATACCAAAATAAATTTCAGCTATATTTTCAGATGACCAGGAACTTTATATTATTATGTTGGCTAAAGTGAATGGAACTTTGTAACTTTCAACAGAAAAATAAGTATGAATTCTTTCTTCTCATTAACAGCGACAGCCAAGTCTAGTGTTGTAAGCCTTTAAATATTCATCTTGGGCCAAAATCCTGATCAGTGTTCAGAGTTGTTCTATAGTTTTAAGAAAGGGCAGGCTGATGATGCCTTCCGGATGGACTTCCCCATTACACGCGGAGGAACAAACAGAGCCCCTGCTCCACCCACACGCCCCATCCTCAGCAGAGGCGTCAGGGGACCCCCACAGCCTGCGCCTCCTGCCCGATCTCTGGCACTCGCTCTACCTCCGCCAGGTCCTTCCCAGGCCAGGGACCAGCCCGGGCTTCATGATCCCATCTTTTCCATTCCTACAGAAGTAGCTCACCATATCTGACTCGTCTCCCGTCTTTCTTCCCTTTCTCATCTTTTTAACATTCGGCTCCTGGGATAAAATAAGTTCCCAAGACATGGCATTACATTCCATCCCAGTCTCAGAAACCCTCACTGGCTTCCAGCTGTTTCTATACTGCAGGCCTCAGTCTGGCATCCAACATCATCCTCCTCACCCACCCTCCTCACTGGTCTTTGGCAGACCAGTTCTGCCAAAATACCCTGAATTGTTTTCTGTGTGGACTCACCATCTTTTCTTCTGGACTGAATTCTCTTTGAAAGAACTGTTTCCCTCAATTATATTGCTTTTAATTACAACAATAGCTATTTCAAGTTCTAGCAAATAGTGAGAGAATAAATTTACCAAATTAAATCTTTCTTAAAAAATCAGGCTTTTTGAACTCCAACCTCTGGAATAAAGGCTGGTATTTATGAATGGTTCATTTGCCAGAAAGCCACCATATCTGCGAGAATGAACTCACCTGGGTGATCCCTTGGGCCTTCAAACACCGCCTGGGAACACTGCCCTACAGAATTCTTTGGCTTTAGAACCAAAATCCTTATACTGATATCCCAGGGCAGGTGAAAAGGGGACCAACAAAGTGGGAAGAGGGAGTAGAATTCAAGGGCAGAGGACAGTGTGAAATTTTCACTCCTCATATGATTTAAACATCCTCTTGGTATGGTAACCTGCCTGAATGATCACCAAAAAGAAAGGAGGGATGACATTTCATCAGGTGTATCTGATGCTTTACCCTGTGCCAAGCACCATACATGTTCTTACATTAAATTCCACTGCAACTGCACCAAAAGATATTTGCTGGACACAGTGGCATCTGCCTGTAATCTCAGCGAGGATCACGAGTTCAAGGTCAGCCTCAGCAACTCACCAAGGTCCTAAGCAACTCAGCAAGACCCTGTCTCTAACCAAACAAACAAACAAATAAATAAGCTGGGAACATGACTCAGTGGTTAAGTGTACCTGGGTTCAATTCCTGGTACAAGAAAGAAAAAAAAAACAACTGTATATCTGTTTTTTTTTATTAGTTGTTGACGAACTTTTATTTATTTATATGTGGTGCCGAGAATCGAACCCAGTGCCTCACTAGCACATGCTAGGCAAGTGCTCTACCACTGAGCCACAATCCCAGCCCTGTATATCTGTTTTAACTTTAAAAGAAAGCAGGGTTCAGATAAGCCCAAGTGTACACACTTAGTAAGTGGCAGGGTAAGTGAGGATTCAAACCAATTTGCCTCTAAATCTATATTCTAAGCTAACTGCTGTGGCACACGACTATAATCCCAGCTGGAAGGCTGAGGCAGAAAGAGCTCAAGTTCAAGGCCAGTTTCAGCAACTCTGAGATAATGTCTCAAAATAAAATTTTAAAAAGGGCTGGGGATTTAGCTCAGTGGTCAAGGGCTTGCTAGCATGCAGGAAGGCCCGGCATAAGCACTGGGTGGGGATAGAGGGAACCCCACTATATTCTTTTATCTCATTTCTGTGATATCAGAATAATTTAAAAACTTCAAACTTCTGGAATAGAAAAACACTGAGTAACAGTGTCCATGAAGTCAGGCTTGAAGTAGCAGCGGCAGACACACTGGGTTTCTCTCACACCAGCATGGGGCCCAAACTGGGGTAGAATGATCCTGAGTTGGGAGAGACAGAGAAAGAGGAAGGTGGGGGGTGGGAGGTTAGGGGAGAAATTGCTTCCCTTTGTACCCACAGGTCCAGATGACAACACGGTAGCTACAGACAGCAGGAAGCCAAGAGGACCCTCCTGGACAGACAGCAGGGCAGAGAGGAACAAAGCCTTTCCGGGTTTTCTGCCTCACTGCAATTCCTGGGTCCTGACCCCTGGACTCTGGGAGACATCACAGGATCCTTAAAAGAGATTCCCCCTTCTGCTTAAGTGAGCACCAGTGGTTTCTGTTCTTTGGAACCAAAAAAGTCTTAATTAATGCGACAGCTGTGGAAAGTTCCCTAGAATGGTTAACTTGTCATGGCTTTCTCTAGTGCCTTCTCATTAATGAGGCCAGGACAGGAGGTTGCAGGCACAGCTTCCACACTGCCCACTCCAGGAAGCACGCAAGCCTCCCAGGGGTGGGAGGCAGAGGAAGGGGCATGCTGAAGGGCAGTCAGGTTTTCATTTCAAAAACAAATCACCTTCTGGGGCTGGGGTTGTTGCTCAGTGGTAGAGCACTGCCTGGCACCAGTGAGGCACTGGGTTCAATTCTCGTACCACAAATAAATAAAGGTCCATTGACAAGTAAAAAACATTAAAACAAAGAAACAATCACCTTCAAAACCATTTAAATTCCATAAAGTACAAGATTATCACATGGTCCCTTGGTCACAAGGGATCTCGAACTCCTACTTTCTCACCATGAAGCAGGGAAGTGGGCAGTAGTTGTCACTGACTTTTTGTTTATCAAGGACTTGGGTTAAAGAAGGGAGACATGAGGATGGACAGTAAGAACTTCCAAGATTGCAGACCTGAATTCAAGTCTCAGTTCTGCCACTCTCAGCCATGTGACGTTGGGCAAGTGACTGCACTTGCCTGGGCCACAGTTTCATCATCCACGAAATATGGACAAGTATTCCACAGGGTGGTTTCAATGACTAAATGACCATACAGATGCATAAAAAGGTACATAAAATAAGCATTCAATAAATGACATGGTTGGGCATATTAACAAAACCAGGGGAAAAATTCAAACTTCTCCATATGCTATTTTTTCATCCTTGAAATTTTTGCCCAAATACTAACAGAGATGATGTACGAGGGAAATGATTTCTCTCTTAGTGTGCAGGGTGGAAGAGACAGGAGAGGGACACTCGGTGAGGGCCACTATGTGCCCAGCACTGCCTCTGGCCTAAGAGACATTCAAGAGTGTGTGAGTGATTTAGTATTTTCAAAATAACTCTATTTCAAAAAGAAACGATTAAATATGACTATAGAAAAGGATAATTGAACACACATTTAAAGTATTGTTATGCTTGTGGGAACACTCCTATCCTAGGAATTCTAATTACATCTGAAAGACCACAGGAGAACTGTTTAAACAATCACAGCTTCAAACTCTTGATTCTCCCATATATGAACCCTGGTGTAATTCCACCAAGCCACCTCTCAGGCGAAGACCGTGGGCAGCTAGCTATGTTTGCGCCCGAGGAGGAAATCCTGTAACAAGAGCCACTTTGCACACAGGTAACAGCTCTTCCGCCTCTTCTGAGTGCTGGTCTTCACATGCTCATCCACACGAGGCAACAATGCTCCAACAGCTTTTGGAATTCTTTAAGAACCACTTTCTAAGCCAATTCATGAGCTTCACAAGAAAGTCAGTTTACTGCCTTATAATTATACTTTTTTTTGTGGTTGGATTATCCAACTTGATCACCCACCTGATTTACCACCCTTGGCTCTGAACTGACTTGGCTGTTTTCAAAAATCAAATCCACCCTCAAAAGATGAAGATTTGCCATTGTTGAAAATGTGCCTCAGGCTCTGAAGGCAATTTCCGAAGACGAATCCAAAAATGTGTATGTCGTCCACAGCACCTCACACCCGCTGCCAAGCTGGACTGCTCTCCCTTCACAAATGGTCCTGGGCACCCTGCTTCTCTCAAGCTCTCCTCACCTCCCGGCACAGCAAGGCCCCCGAGCAGAGAGGGCTCCACTCGGGCTCCCACCTTCTCACCTCTGCCCACTCCTCCACAGACTTAATCCAGTCACTCCTCAGTGAGATATCCAAACGAAAGAGAACTCCATGGTTCAACCCAGCGACCCGAGTTCCAACTTTGTCCCAGCTGACCTCACTGCTGCAAAGCACACAGCAGCTCATCCTTGCTTGGAACTTGGCACCAACTTGCCCTCTCTTATCCTTTAGTTCTTCTAAAGTCCATCTTTGGTGCCCCCAGACCCACTTTTCCTAAGAAGCTTCTCCCTATAAATGTGCCGTTCCTTCGGGGCTCTCCGTGGCTCTTTCCTCCAGACAATGTGCTCACCCTGCACATACTGACTCCCAGAAGGGCCTGTGCTACTTTTATGCACCTAAATAGATATTTGCCAGACAAACTTCTTCCCTGAGTGCCAGGCCTATTTTTCTGACTCTAGTCATCTCTTTTGGTATCCTAGGCATGTAATATCCAAATTTTACACGTTTTTCCCCATCTAATAATTTTGTTGTTGGTGTCCTTTAACTCTTCATCTCTGATGCTACTGAATTTCACCTTGGTCTAAGGTTATTATTGGTAACATATTTTTTTGATACTGGGGATAGAAGCCAGGGGTGCTTTACCACTGAGCTACAACCCTAATCCATTTTTTATTTTTAAATTTCAAGACAGGATCTTGCTACATTGCCAAGGCTAGCCTGGAACTTGGGATCCTCCTGCCTCAGCCTCCTGAGTTCCTGGGATGACAGGTGTGTACCACTACCCACCATGCCCACCAAGCCTAAGGTTACTGACACAGTCCAAAAGCATAAGGTCATTAGCAGTGTTAACTGTTTTTCCTTCTTCTTTTAAAAGTAATAATAAGACAAAAGTATAATGAAATCCTATTTATCCTTCAAGGTCAAGTTCCAAGATCATCTGCATTATAAAGCTTCCAATTTCCTCATATCCTATTACCTGCTTTCTCATCTGTGTTTACCTGCTGCCTTTAAAAACATTTTTGAACCTTCTGAGATACAGATTAATATACAGCTGTAAGAAACAACAGTGATGCTAAGTATCCGTTAACCAGTTCCAATGGTAAGAGCTTAAAACAGCATAGTACAGCGTCAAAGCCAGGATATCAATAATGATACAACCAACCTCATTTAGATTTCCCATCCCCCTTGTACTCGTTTGTGTGTTTATGTTCTATAGAATTTTATTACATGCCTGGGTTCATGTACACATCACCTCACTCAGGATCGTGAACACAACCACCATCTCAAGGATCCCTCCCTCACACCCATTCCCTCCTGTCCCGCCTTCTGCAATCACTGGCAACTACAAATCTCCTCTCCAGTTCTAAAATTTGACTTTTCAAACATGCAATATAAGTGGATGCTATGGTATGTGACCTCTGAGATTTTTTTTCACCTAGTGTCGTTTATTGGAGATCTATCCCAGCTGTTAAATGTCACTGCAGCTCCTCCCTTCCTACTGCTGACTGCCCTCCTGTGGCATGGACGTACCACAGTTTGTTTAACCACTCACCCACTGAAGGACATCTGAATGCTTCCAGTTTGGGGCTATTGTAAATAATGCTGTTATGAAAATCCATGTACAGGCTTTTGCAAGAATATAAATTTTCATTTCTCTGGGATAAATGCCCAGGAATAGCAATTACCAGGCTGTATAATGGTTATGTTTAGTTTTTTAAGAAACTGCCGAAGTCTTTCCACAGTGGTGGTGGCCTTTTACATTTCCACTGGCAGCGTGCAAGTGATCCACATTCTCTGCATCCACAACAGCATTTGGCATTGTTGGAAGATCTCACCAACGCTGCCTCTTCTTTTCTTTCCAACATTCTGATAGTCGTGCACTGGTATCTCATTGAGAACTTAGTTTGAATTGTATAATGGCAGTTAAGTTAAATGAGACAGGGCTCCCATGAAAAACAGGACTCTTTTAAGATTAAGGGAACAAAATTCCTCAGGGGGGAATAAGACAGTCCAAACTACTTCTCAGTCTTCTAGGGCCAAGAGACATAGCAGATAATTAGGAACTAAACAGAGGACCAGTCTATGAGGTATGAAACTGAGGTAACACACCAAGAGATGGGTGGCTGAGAGTCAGTTCTACCTTCTGAGACTACATGGTCAGCAGAAATACCACGAAGCCAAGCCAGACAAGACAAGGACACTAAAATCAAACCCTTGGAGACAGGATGATTACCTGCCCCATACTGAAAATATTAGGGACTCCTCAGAGATAAGGGGCAAATTCCTTGGGGGTGAAGGGCAAACACAGGCATAGAATAATCACTGGAGGAACCTAGAGTTCCCTTTATTAGCACAGTAAAAAAAAAACACTCGCAGTGGTGCCTAGGACGGCGATGAGCTTCAGATGGCGTGGAGCAGCATCACGAAGAAGAGCACGGATGGCGAAAGCTCCCAGAACCCCATGCGATGACACCAAGTGATTGCATCTGGCCTACCCTGCGGATGCCCTAAGAGCTGCACATGGTCGTTTTCTGGGAAAGCTGGCTGGACAGAGCTGCCTCTCTTCCCACTGGAGCACAAATCCCAATGAAGCCTTGCCTGGGTCCATGCTGTCTGACTCATTTCATCAAAAGTGAGTCAAAGCTCCTCTCTCTTATATCTAAACAACTTTTAATTTGCTCATAACCATTTGCTCATAACCATGTCCCATTCAGTGCATGTATTCTGCCCACTTTCCAACAGGATTGCTTGTACACTGTGAGGCTGAAAGGGTCTTAATGAATCCCACATACTGGCTCACTGTTGGACACATGGGTTACAAATATTGTCTTCCAGTGTGTAGCTTGTCTTTTCATCCTCTTATCAGGTCTTTCACAGATGAAAGGTGTTTGATTTTGATGAGATCCAATTCATCAAACTATTCTTTTCTGGATTGTGCTTTCCATGTCAAAGTTTAGGAGCTCTTTACCCAGCATCTTCTAAGTTTTCTCCCATGTCTGTTTCTGTAAATCTTAAATTTCTACCTTTTATACATAAGTCCTTGATCCTTTCTAATTCTAGCACAAGGCACGAGATTTTGGTAGAGGTTCATTCATTTGCCTGTGGCTGTGAAAGTCCTCCAACACCACTTGTCGAAAGGCTATCCTGCCTCCACTGAATTGTTTTTGCTTCTGTCAAAAATCCCTAGGGCATATCTGTGTGGATCTAATTCTAGGTTCTCTATTCTGTGCCATTAATCTATGTATGCTGGGCACAGTGGCACACACCTGTAATCCCAGCAATTTGAGGAGCTGAGGCAGGAAGGCAACAAGTTCAAAGCCAGTTTCAGCAATTTTGGTGAGACCCTCTGCAACTTAGCAAGACCCTGTCTCAAAACAAGAAGGGCTGGGGATGTAGCTCAGTGGTAAAGCATCCCTGGGTTCCATCCCCAGTACTGCTCCCTCAAACACAATCAATCAAAAAACAAGATGCATGAGCCATGGAAATGTTTGCAGATGCTCTCTATCTAGCTGAGGACCTTCCTCTCTTTCCCTATGAGCCAACCATTTTTAGTACAAATGCATTGCACCTTGTTTAAAAAAAATGTCTTTTCTCTATCAACTTATCCTTGATAAAACTGGACCAATTCTGTTGGATATTCTGTTGATATGGCAGCTTACACATGCTTTTTTATAATCTCATTACTGAGATGAAAGTCACCATAAAATGTATCCCTTTGAAGCACACAATTCAGAGGTTTTCAATATATGCATGGAGCTTTGCAATCGCCATCACTACCTAGATTTAAAACACTTTTTGCTTCCACAACTCCATGCTTAGAGCAGACCTTCATGTTTCCCCTTCTCCATGGCCCCTAGCAACCACTAATCAACTTTCTTTCTCTGTAGATTAGCTGTTCTGGGCATTTCACAAAGTGGAATCACTGCTTTTTGTGTCTGGCTTCCTTCTCTTTTGTAATGTCTTCAAGGTCCATCCAAATTATTCCTTTCTATGGCCAATAATATTCCACTGCACAGATACACAATATTTTATTTCTCCAATCACCAAATGATGAGACATTTAGGTCATTTTCATTTTTTCAATAATACTGCTCTGGACATCCATGGAAGTTTTGGTGTAGATAGGTTTTCAATGCTCTGTGAGTAGAACTGCGAGGTTACATGGTAACATCAAATGCTTGGAAAAACTGCCAACTATTTCCAACATGGCCACACCATCATACCTCCTCACCTGTGGTACAGGAGGGCTCCAATGTGTCTGATCTTCACCCTCATTTGCTGGGTGCACATTTTAGTAGGTGCACAGATTTGCATCTCATAATGACCAATGATATTAAGTATTTTTCATATACTAATTAAGATTGCAATCTTCAATCTTTTAAAAGCTGTCCTTTTAAGTTTTTTTTTATATATTCTGGATAAAATCCCTCATTAAATACAAAATTTCCACTTCCCCCATTCTCAGGATTGTTTTTCACTTAAACCAACCAAAGTAGACTTAGACCTCCTGCTGGATGGAGGACAGAAGATGAGCCATACCCTTGGCTCTGCTGGTCCTACCCTAGCAGGGGAATCTGCACAATAGGCTTTCACTGGACAGGCAACTGGGTCAGCTCCTCACTTGGTCCTGGTGATGCTATCCCAGGAGAGAAATGGCCGATGCTTCCACTGAGTGGGGTCAGAACAGCTGGCACTTTGCTGGCAAGGGAATGAAAGCACAGTTAACCACTTCTGCTAGCAGAGGAAGTGGGAGGGCTACGTGCTCAGACCTGCTGACAGCACTCCAAAGGGAACAGGAGCATCAATTGCACATGGCAGGCAGGATGGAAGATTAACTCACCATTTGGCTCCATGGACACTACCAGGTGTGGGAAATATACCACCTCGTGCAATATTAATGTTTTACTCTGTCCCACTGAACCTGTGGGTGTGGTGTGTGTGTGTGTGGGGGGGGGCTTTTCTGTTGGTGTTTGGTTAGCATAGGGTGGGTACTGCCATAACAGTTTTCTGCTGTTAGATCACCTGGCTAGAGGAGACAGGTTTTTGTTGGGGAGTACCCTCCTGGTTGGTGACTTCTGTAGCACCCTGCCTGGTGCATGTGGGAGGCAATAAAGAAACCCAGGAGAAATACCTTCATGTGCTCCCCCAAGTTCTGAGATCTCTAGGCAGTCTGACTTCTTCTTCTATCTTTCAGAATCTTCTTCTCATTTGTTTTGTTATGCCCATGTTTTTAGTTTTAAGAATGAAGTCCTGGCCTCTGAGGAATGGGTACATTCCATCTTTGCCAGAAATGAAGTTCTGTTTATTATTTTATGATAGAATTTTAACATATTATTACTTAAGATGTTTACCTAATTTTTTGCCTGCATTACAACCACTTTGAAGGCACCAGACTATGTTTTAGACAGTATTTTATCAATATTCACTTTCTTAGGAATATCAAAAAGAAGGAAGAATGAGTCCCAGCACTTGCAGGCATATAACACGTTACATTGAATAAATTAACATACATTCTACAAACTCTTAAACAAATCCTTCTTTGGTCTTTTTCCCTTTTCTCTTTCTTTATACTACACACATTTATTTACGTATGTAATTTACTATATGTCAAGTTAGTGCCTAGAAACAGTAAATTAAGACCCAGCCCTTGTCCTGGATGAGGACTTTGCCATCCATCAGGAGTCACAGACCTACACAGGGAGATCAGACTACAGCATGGTGAGTGACCAGCTTCCAAGGGAGGACAGAGCAAGGAGGGCGGATTCCTTAAGAGCAAGAAGACAAAGGCTTCACTGAAATTAAAATGGGGCCTAGAAAATGGAGCGAGTTCAGTGTAAGGCATGGGCAAGACACAGAGAAGAGTAAAACTGGGGAGAGATGACAGCTAAATGCAGAACAATACTAGGAAGCTAAAAACTTATTTTCCTCTTTCTCTTTTCCTATTATAAAGTTGATCATTTTTCTTTTCTTTTCACAGTTCTGGGAACAGAACCCAGAGCACACTACCACTAAGCTACATCGCTAGCCCTTCTAAAACTTAACTTTGAGACAGGGTCTAAGTTCACCAGGCTGGCCTCAAACTTGCAATCTTCCTACCTCAGCCTGCTGAGCAGGTAGGATTACAGCCATGTACCACCACACCTAGAACTGTTTCTTTGCTTTTTATTTACACTGTTATGAATGCTAAACTACCCAACATTCCTAATCTTAGGAATCATTTGCCCACAGAATGACTGAATACTATGTGGCTCTTGTTTTCAAACTCTAGCTTCCTTACGCTCTGGTACCTTCCCCAGGAAGCTTGTCACTTTCCAGAACTTTCTGCATGACCACGTCTTCTTTCATTTGCAGTCTAGACATTAAAGGGAAAAGACTCGAGACTGACATCCATAGGACTAGCAAAGTAGAGACCAATGCAAAACCATTCCACACATGCAAGCTCTGGCAAAAGTATTAAAATAAGTGTTTTCAGAGCTCTGGGAATTAATTAAAAACTTACAACATGTGAAATACAATTTTCAAGAAAAATGGCTGAATATCAATAAGAATATTGAGCTTTGTAAAGTTTCCATAGTATTCCCCCCAGCTCCACAGCGCTCTTGAAAACCAGCAGCCTTAAATGTGCAGTGAGAACCAGCAGCCTCACAACCCCTGGAGGAGCAGAACTCATTTAGGGCACCCTCAAAACAGCATTCCAAGAGAAGTCTCATTATTTAACCTCTGCAGAAGTTCCCTGTAATCCCCATTTTTAAAACTTGTTTAATATAAACTTCATCAGACTTTGCTCAGTGCGAACAGCTTTACAGTCCTAGACATTTCACTGAAAACCATCAGCAGCATTTATTTAAAACTGTAGCTGGCTGGGATGGTAATAACAAGAGGAGAAAACAAGAAGCTGACAAAAAAAATTAAAAGGAAAAGTTGGAGAATGAGATGTCTACAGAGGGCTATGAGAACATCTGACATACTCCTGGGGATCTGGATTGCTAAACCCATGTACATACAGGATTATGCACAGGCCCACGAAAGACCTGAGAAAGCCTTGAACTTTCACTTCCAACTGACCTTGAAGACTTACAGAGGCAGGAAGCAAAGGCTAAGGCAGAGTTGTAAAGCACAAGCCTGTGCAAGGAAGGTGTGCTCTAACACACGCACAGGCACTCAGCCAAGGGTGGGAGACTATTGTTTTCAAATACTTAAGGAAATCTCTGCCCAGGCATTAGCTGACAACTTAAAGTCAGCACAACAAAAACTTTAGTGGCCTCACAAGACAGAGAATACAGACCATCTCAGTCCATCTGAAGGCTATAACAGAACACCATGAACTGGGTGGTTTATAAACAACAAATGTTTATTTCTCCCAGTTCTGGAGGATGGGAAGTTCAAGATCAAGGTGCCAGCAGATGTGGTGTCTGGTAGAGTCTTCTCAGAGATAGCACCTTTTTGCTGTGTCCTCTCATAGTGGAAGAGGGGGGGTTTCTCTCAGGTCTCATTAATTAGGGCGCTAATGTTCAAGAAAGCTCTACCCTTATGACCTAATAACTGCCTCCAAGGTCTCACCTCCTAATACTGTAACTCGGAGGAAGGTCCAGATTTCAACATATGAATTTAGGAGACCACGAGCACTCAAACCTTAACACAGGATACACAGGAAACAGCAAGCAAAACAAAGTGCAGCAACAACAAATCCGAGGGAAAGGAAGTGGGGAGCCAGGAGCAGGGAGCTGATTTCCAGAGCTGCCCTGTGGCAGTGTGTAAGAAGCAAGGGATACAATCATATGCTCGGAAACAAAAAGAGTTGGAGTAGCTTAAAAAAAAAAAAAAAAAAAGGCAGATGTAATAGAATTCAAGACAAGAAGTATTACTAGAGACAAAGCAGGACATTTTATATTACTTTATTTTAGATAGTGTTGAACTGTTTATTTTTTCCATATTTTTATTGGTGTATCATAATTATACACAATAGTGGGATTCACTGTTACATATATTTTCATGCACACAACATAACAACATAATTTGATCAATATTGTTTTCCAGTATTTTCCCCTTCCCTTGCCTCCTCCCTCCCCTGGGTCCTTTCCTCTACTGATCTTTCTTCTATTCTCATGAAATCTCTCCCTACCTTTTTCGTCCTTTTTCCTCTCTAGCTTCCACATATGAGAGAGAACATATGATTCTTGGCCTTTTAAGTTTGGCTTGTTTTGTTGAACATAATGTTCTCAAATTCCATCCATTTTCCTGCAAATGACATAATTTCATTCTTCTTTATAGCTGAATAAAATTCCATTGGATATAGATACCACATTTTCTTTATCCATCCATCCACTGACAGACACCTAGGTTGGTTCCATAATTTGGCTATTGTGAACTGTGCTGCTATAAATAGATATTTATGCATTATCACTATAGTATGATGACTTTAATTCTTTAGAATAAATACCAAAGAGTGGTATAACTGGGTCATATGGTGATTCCACACAAAGGAGGACACTTCATACTGTTAATAGGTTCTATCCACCTGGAGACAAAGCAATTATAAACCTGTATGTACCTAACAGCAACAAAATACATGAAGCAAAAACTGGCAAAATTGAAGGGAGAAATATAGAAATCAATTTTAATAGTTGGAGACTTTAACACACAACTTTCAATAATAGAGCAACGAGACGAAAGATCAACAAGGAAATAGCAAGCCTTAAAAATACTATCCATCAAACTATCCATACCCAACAGCAGATAATACATGCCTTTCTCAAGTACATATGGTACATCCTCCAAGCCATACAATAAATTTCAGTAAGTTTAAAAGGACTGACTTCATATAGACTATGTTCTTTTACCATAATGGAATGGAGTTGCTAATTAGTATCATAGGAAACATAGGAAAATACAAATATGTGGAAATTAGTTATTACCAATGGTTGATTAAAGAAGAAATCTTGAAAGAAATTAGAAAATATTTTGAGATGAATGACAGCAAAAATACAACCTACCCAAGAACTGAAATGCAGCAAAAGCAAAGCTTAGAGGAAAATTTGTAGTTGTGAGTGTCTACACCAAAAAATAGAAAGATCTGACTCCCTTAACATCAACTTTGACTATAAGAAACTAAGTCAAAGAACAACAAACCAAACCCAAGCAATCAAAAAGGAGGAAATATTAAAGATTAGAACAGAAATAAATGAAATAGAGAAAAGAAAAATCAGAGAGAAAATATTCATATAAAAAGATTAATAAAACTGACAAACCTTTAGTTAAGCTGACCAGCTGACCAAGGGGGCAGGGAGAGACCTAGATTAAAAGACTCAACAAATGAAAGAGCAGAACTTACTACCATCCTTGCAGGAGGAAAAAAAAAAATCATATGGGGATACTATGAATAACTGCATGCCAACAAGTTAGGTAATCAAGATGCAAACGCAGAATTTCTAGAAAGACACGGACCACTGAAACTGACTTAAGAAGAAATGGTCAAGTTCAACAGACCTATAACAAGAGATTGAAAAGCCAGCTCAGATGGCTTCACTGGTGATTTCTACCAAAAATCTAAAAAAGAATTAACACCAATTCTTCAAATTCATCCAAAACTCATTTTATGAGCCAATGTGATCCTTACACCAAAATCAGTCAAAGAATCAGAAGAGAACTATTGACCAAGATCCCTTGGAAATATAGGTGCAAAAATCCTCACAGGGACATTAGTAAACCAAATCTTATGAAATATATTACTAAAGAACCATCTCAAGAGACAAAGAAAAACCATTCAATAAAATCTAAAACCCTTTCATGGGAAAAGCATTCAACAAATTAGGACTAGAAGGGAACATTTTCAATTTGATAAATGATATCTACAAAACTCCTACAGCTCACCTTCCAATTAATACTGGAAGGCTGAATGGTTTCCCTTCAGGATTGTGAACCAGACAAGGAGGTCTACTCCCATTATCTCCATTTGACATTGTAATGAAGGTTATAACCTGAGCAAGTGGATAAGAAATAAAAGGTATCCACACTGGAAAAGAAGAGTTAAAACTATCTCTATTTGCAGATGACATAAACTTTTCAACAAAGAACATCCTAAGACATATACACACATACAAAACAAAACAAAACAAAACAAAACAAAAAAACACAACTATTAGAGCCAATAAGTGAGTTCTGCAAGGTTGCAGGATATAAGATTTGTACACAAATATTAATTTTATTTCTCAACATTACATGAACTATTTGAAAATAAAATTAACAATTCTTGTACAATACCATTAAAATACAGAGATAAATTTAACTAAAAAATGTGAGCTTGTTAACTGAAAACTACAAAGTATGACTGAAAGAAATTAAAGACCTAATAAATGGAAAGACACTGCATATTCACAAGCAGGAAGACTTAATATTAAGATGCCAATACCAGCCCAAATTGATCTACAGATTGAACACAATCCCTCCCAAAATCCTGATGCATTTTCCCCCTCACCTACAAATAAATAAGCCAATCCTAAAATTCATATGGAAATGCAAGGGACTCCAGAATAATAAAAAATCTTGAGGGTGGGGAAAAAAGAAAAGGTGAGAGACTCCTGTTTCTCAATTTCAAAACTTATTACAAAGTTACAGTTATATAGATTAAAAAAAATTACTACACAGTTACATTAATATAGTGTCATAGCAGCATTAAGAAAGACCTGGGTTGATAGAATAGACTTGAGAGTTCATATTCTCAAGTAAACCTAAATAATTATGGTCAACTGATTTTCAGCAATTCAATGGGCAATCAATCTTCATACAATAGTCCTCCCTGTGGTGCTGGGACAACTGGTTATACACATGCAAAAGAATGAAGCTGGACCCCTACCTCAAACCATTTATAAAAATTAATTTAAATGGATCATAAGCATTAACATAAGAACACTATAAAACTCTGAAGAAAGCATAAGCTATGGTTTTGATATGAGGTGTCTCCCCAAATCTCCTGTGTTAATGCAAGAATATTCAAAGGTGAAATGACTGAATTGTGAGAGCTATAATCTATTCGTTTGAATGGACTGATGAGGTAGGTGGTAACCACAGGCAGACAAGGCATGGATGGAGGAGGTGGGTCACTGGGTTGTGTCCTGGAAGGGGGCATCTTCCCTGTGGCTCCTTCCCCCATTCTTTCTCTCTGGTTCCTTATTGACATGAGGGAGCAGCTTTCCTCTGCCATGTCCTTCTGCCATGAGGTGCTGCCTCACCTTGTAGTTGGCTGTCTCCAGACTGAGAACTCTGATTCTGTGAGCCCGAATAAATTTTTCCTCCTCTAGATTGTTCATGTTGGGTACTGTGGTCACAGAAACACTAAAGCTCACTAAAATAGGACGTCTATAAATCTTTGTGATCTTTTAGTCAATGATTACTTAGAAATGACATAAAAAATATAAGCAATATAAGGAAAAAGTAATTAAACTGGCATTTATCAGATTTAGAAACTTTTTGTTAAAAATATTTTTTTAGATGTTAGTAGACCTTTATTTTATTCATTTATTTATATGTGGTGCTGAGATTTGAACCCAGTGCCTCACACATGCTAGGCAAGCGCTCTACCACTGAGCCACAACCTGAGCCCCAGATTTAGAAACTTTTATGCTTTAAGAAACTATCAGGGCTGGGGTTGTAGCTCAGTGGTGGTGCGCTCGCCTAGCACACCTTGGCCCTGGATTCAATCCTCAGCACCACACAAAAATAAAAGTATTATGTCCACCTACAAGTAAAAACAAAACAAAATAAAAAAAGTATATATATATATTTTTCATATATGTGAATTTTTAAAAAAACACTATCAAAAAGTTCAAGAATAGTGGAAAATATCTGCAAATATGATATCTAATAAATGACATATTTGGAATACAATAACTACTCTTATAATTCAACACTAAAAATACAACCAAAATGATCTGAATAGACATTTCTTCTTCAAAGAAGACATACAAATGGCAAAGAAGCACATGAAAATATGTCCATACAGAAATACGTCATTAATCATTACAGAAATGCTCATCAAAACAATGAGCTAAAACTTCACATCTGTCCCAATGGCTATAATCACAAATATACAAAACATACGGAGCCCTTGGGACCCTCATACATTGCCCATGGAAATGCAAAATGATGCAGCTACTTTGGACAACATTTATCCAAAATGTTAATAGAGACTGACCATATGACCCAGAAAATTCATTCCTAGGTATATCCAAGAGAACTGAAAACATATACCCACAGCAAAACCTATAGCTAAATATTCATAGCAGCAATATTCACACTAGTCAAGAGGTGGAATCAACCCATATGTCCATCAATTGATGAGTAAACAAAATGTGATACATTCACACAATGTATTCAGCCATAAAGAGACATGAAGTTCTGATAAATGCTACAATATTAATGGACCTTGAAGGCATGCTAAGTAAAAGAGGCCAACTACACAACACAGAAACCTATTTGAGAATAGGGAAATCCACAGAATCTAAAAGTAGATTAGTGGTTGCTAGAAGCTAGGTGGGGGGTGTGGGGAGTGAGGGTTACTTGAAATTTCTTTTGGGGATGATGAAATGTTCTGGAATTAGATAATGGCAATGGTTGCAAAATTTGGTGAATGTATAAGAAACCACTGAATTGTACAATTTAAAAGGGTGAATTTTACAGTATTTGAATAGTGTCCCAACAGAAAAAACTTTGCTACCCTGATAATTAGCTATCTCTATATCCCAGTTTGCTCTGAATCACAAGTCAACTATATAAAAATTTTTATATAACATTATAGTACAATTTACAATTAGAGCTTATTTATAATATGTAGAAATTGGTTATTTTACCCACACATTCATATTTCCACAATGCTATAAAAATATTTCTAGGGAACAGATGTAAATATTGCCAGTAGGCATTTTTCCACCTGTTAAGATAAAAATCTATTCATCTTTGAATATTTGTCTTAAGAATAGTACTATTTATCAACATAAGTTTTATGGGCTGGAAAATTACTAAAGAAAGTACATACTTACAACTAAGAATGCCCAGTTGTGGATCTACTTTAGGATCCATTAATCCTTGTTACTATCTATGAGTTTCCTGTAAGTTCACCGACAGTGAGTTGGGATTTACATGAAAGGAATAATATTGCCATTAGTTTCAAATGACAATACCAGCTTCTCTACTTGATGCCAAATAATTTAATCTTGCTTTCCTCTAGCTAAGGAAATACGGGGTTCCCTTGGCAATGGAAGAACTGAGATTTAAAGCACAACTCTTGAATTTCCTGCATAATCACCATGGAGTACTATTTTATTTCGAATCCAGAATGAGATGTCTCATGTTAACTCAGAAGAGTCACTTCAAACACAAAGTTATGGCAGTGTTAGAACTTGAAGGGTTTGAAATGTCTAGTTCAGCAAACTTGTAAAGAATATTGAATGGCACATCAGGTTCAATGAGATGATCTACAGGGGAAAAAGCTCTAAGAAATATATTAACCCACTATTTTCTAAAACTACTTGGCTACAGAACCATTCTTCTCTGTGAGACCTATTAAAATCCTAAGGAACTCCTGATCTACCAACCTCTTTTGGAAAATCCTCAACTGGTCAAAAGTCCATCTTATAAAAGATGAAACTACTCACTCCCCTCAACCCCATCACAAAGTTAACTAATCTGCCCAACGTCACCCAGAAGGTCCCAGGAGAGCTACAACTGACTGCTAGTGTTCCTTCTGGGCTGCCACACTGCCTTCCCAAGGGGACCTTTTCTAAATGGCAATTTAATCACATTGGACTTCCTGATAAACAGTAAGATCATTCGTTATTTAATGTTAGTTATGTTTGAAATCTTTCCCACAAAAGAACTGACCTGAAAGAGGTTAGTATTATGTGACTCTCCTTTCAAGTTGCTATTTCAAGGTTGGCTTTACCTGGAGTGAGAGGAAATTTCTGGCTTTTTGGAACATCTCCATCTTAAAGACATTTCAATAGTTTTCACCACAACACCCTTTCTGTGCTCAGTATTTTTAGCTCATTGTTTTCTATTTTGGCAGCCGAGAAGCTGCAGTTTGTAATTTTACCTCCAGCTTCATATTTCTTCTTAAAAGTGAATACAATGTCCTGTTTATAATAATAAAATCACTAGTTGGCAGAGCGACATTAAATGGAAAAAAAGAGGGAGAAAGAGAGAAAGAGAGAGAGAGAGAAAGCAATTGGAAAATTTAGAGCAAGCAATTTTAAGTGCCAAGTTTCACATTTGTAATGGTCCAGTGGAGGTCACTGGGCTTCCTTTTATTGAGGGAATAGTAAAGAAATAGATACCCACAAGATGTCTTGTAAAAAGCTATAGAAACCACCTCCATTTCAATGAAGCTTACTGAAAAGTGATGTAACTCAAAGGTCCATAATAATACTAACTAGAGGGAAAACAAAAATTAGTTTAGTGTGGTATTTTCCCCTTCAATATTTAGGTTTTCATTTTCCACTTTAATTGAGCTTTTAAGCTTTGGTTTCCTATTCCAGTTTAGCAACAAAGAAAACAAATCAATATGAGTGAAATGAGAAATAACTGCATCCAGTCTCAGAAATAACACTGGGTTTCTTGGACTTCTGATGAACCTACCCTGCTTTAAGCAGTTTCCTGGGACATGGTGTCTTCCTGATCCTCAAAGATTTGTGGTATTGGTGTTGCTTTTGATTTTTTTTTTTTTTTTTAACCTCAGATGCCCTGCTAAAATGAGCTACAGGTCTAGGCCATACAAGAAGGGATTCTCTAGAGAAGGTAGCCAAAGGACCAGAAATTTGGTGAGCCCAATCAGAAGGGCCAGATCACCCCTACAAGTTCACACCAGCCTTACTTCTTAAAAATTGCTAACCAACCATTTTTCTTTTCAAAATAAACACTATTTCTCTCAACTTCAGTTTGCAAAATATTACCCCAATTCCACTGGACTAAAAAACTGGAATTTTACTGACATAATTGGATTATGAGGTTTAAAGATTGATGGAACTTTTCTGTTCCAAATATAATTGTTCAAATACCAAACCTAAACGGGTATGTAGAAGTTCTTACATAGTTAGAGCCAGAGTACCACTGCAGGCTCCAAGCCAGGGTGACACAGGAGAGGGGATAGAAGCACCACCAAACCAAAGACCTGCCAGGCCCTCTCAAAGACGGGTCTCGGAGTCTTGGGGGCACAAACTGCCCTTCTGCTGACTCGGCTCACACTACAATGGAGACCGCTTTGGTCGGGTCCCCACACTTCCTCTTTTCCCAGACCTCAGCTCATGTGCAGGGAGCCTGGCACTTTACTCATACCTATGTTACAGCACTTGCTGCTCTCTGCTGTAATTTTACTGAATATGACCCAGTCTCCCTGAAGAACAAGGGCTGGCCCTTAGTTGTTTGTATATTTTCTATAGACATATATTAAGTATACATAAGCATGTGTATTACACATAAACAATATATGAAAATAAATATTTTAGGAGAGAAGATAGAAGGAAAAAAGAAGACAATGAAGAGTTGATTTTTAGGAGCTTAGAGAATATGTATTAATTTATTGAATATAGCACATATTTTTCAGCATTTACTAGAAAATCCTAGTTTCTTTGTTATTCCTCAGAAAAAAAACACTGATTTTTAAAAATCTCTTTGAAACACTGGACTCCTGAGCAGAAGAAATCTCCTTCATTACAATTCCATATTTGACTATTATTTAATACATTTAATTCATGTTCTTCTGCTGTGAGATATCAATTTTTTATTCATATTCCCAGTGGCCAGAATGGTATTTAATAAATATGTTAGCTGAAAAACTGAATAAATCTATCATAACACCAAAGAAAAGGAAAATATAATCTAATCAGATCCAAACACTTCAATATATTACAGACTTCTCTTTATGTATTAATTTTTTATTGTAAAAAGTAAGAAATTAATCAAGACTACACAACTACACAAACACATGACTTAACTCTGGTGCCCTCACTGGGTGTATGGGTCAGGGGGAAGAGAGGCGTGCAGATGAGTCAGCACTCCAGAACAAGAGGCAATGACATCAGCTCACTGGTACCGAGCTTTGAGCCCACTGTGATTAGTGGGTATTTATTCAGGCCCAGCAGCATGGACTTATAGACATTATTAATTTTAGCTTAAACTGATTCTTATAAAATAGGTAAAGATCCAGAGATTGAAGATAATATTAAATAATATTTAATAATATTTAATAATATCAATATTACTATTAATACTTCTAACACCAGAAAAATGGCAATGCTGACATTTCTTCTAATTTTGACATAAATTCATCCCCAGATGCATTATGACTTCAAAACAATGGCCACCGATCATGTGCTACCCAGGAGATCACTTAGGAAAAATAAACACATGATTAATCTGTCCCTTCAAGGTAATGATGGCATTTTAACATTGAGGGAAAAAGTTACTGCATTTTGTAAACAAAATGACATATTTATGTTTTGAAGATGACATTTTTAAAAATGGATCTGTTGAAATGCACTGATTATATGGTCTGGAGTTTAAAATGATATTAGTGTATAAACTAAAAAACTGCCCATATATATACACCTGAACTTCCTAACAGAATTTTCTGTTTTTAAAATGACATCAGAAGAATAACTGAGGATTAGGAACACATCTTAAAAAAAATCCAATCTAAAGATGCAGCACCTTTCAATTAGTCCACAAGAACTGACATCAGGCAAGAAGAAAATTTATTTCAAAATGAATTAGAACGTAACTGGAGAATAGGACTAAAAAATGAGCATTATGATTAAGTAGGCTCAGCTTATCTTCTAAAGATATATCTATTTCATTTATTATAACCATTACAAGCAAGTAGCAAAATATATGACTTAAGACTTTTGAATTTCCATATCAAAGATTTACACAAAATTTAAAAACAACAAAATAATGAAAAATGTAAACACAACAAAAATGAATAGTCAATCAAATTGCTTTCACCAAAAACAAATTATTAATATGAACAAACAGGATCTTCTATACATTTTGTAAGTAAAATTAAAATATTTAATAATTTCATTCTCCCTTCATTTTAATTTTTCTACTTTCATCTATGTTTATAATGTAAACAGTGCATTGGTGAAGTAGTACATTTGCTTATAATTCTAAAATGAAGTCATAAGCATAAGTAGGAATGTGTATTCAATGATGTGTGTTCAATGTTTAGAGATTTCTATTTTAGGTAACAGGAAGCCATTGAAAGATTCTTAATACAAAGAATAAAGAAATCAGATTCAAAGTTTAGAAATATAGCCGGGCGCGGTGGCACATGCCTGTAATCCCAGCACTTGGGAGGCTGAGACAGGAGGATCTCAAGTTCAAAGCCAGCCTCAGCAACTCAGCAAGGCCCTAAGCAACTCAGTGAGACCCTGTCTCTAAATAAAATACAAAATAGGATTGGGGATGTGACTCAGTGGCTGAGTGCCCCCAGGTTCAATCCCCAGTACCAAAAAAAAAAAAAAAAAGGTTAGAAATATAATACTAGAGATATCGGACAGGGAAAAAAAATTTAGAGGCTTAAGTAGTTTTGAAAAAGAAATTCTTATTACTACACTAATTGGCACAGTACGTCCTAAAGTCCCTCTACCCTTGGACCCCATCACAGCAAGCAGACGTAACACTTTAACAGAGGCTTTCTGCAGAGCAAGGCCTTCTATTCTATAGCCCAAGGCAATGAGGACCAGGGAAATGGCAAGGTGGAGTTTGGAGGAATATTGGGCCCTGTGACTTTTGAAATGTTTAGTATATATCTGCAGCTGGGAGAAAAGTTAAAAAAGATGAGCACATCTATTTTCTCACATTTATATTTATGATTTTTAAAGTTATATTTTTTTGAAAAATGCAGCAGTGTACAAAATGAAAAGTAAAATATTACCTTCTCTACCTCCTTACTATTCCACTGAATCCATTCCCCATGGTAATTACTTAACAGTTTTCTTCTTTCCAGATTCTTTGCTGGATCTGTATATGTATATTCATATATATGTATGTGCATGTATACATATATATGTATGTATATATTATGGGCACATATACATATATGTCTTTATATCATTTTGTATTGTATTACTTCATGATAATAGGCCCATATATTATTCTGAAACTTGTGTCCTTCACTTAACAGTATTTGGCCACAGCTCTAGGGTAGTCAAAATGGATCTAGCCCCTTTTTGCAGAGTTGGAGGGAATGTTACCATATAGATATACCTGAGTTATTAAACCGAGTTATTAATGGATATTAGTACTGTCTCTAGTGTTTCACTTTTACAATGAAGCAATGAACATCCTTATACATATTTCTTTGTACACATCTTTGAGTAGGACACATTTCTGGAAGTAGAGTTTTTTGAGGAAAGAGTGGATACATTTAAATACTTGGTCAGAAGTGTGGAATGGCTCTACTAAATTAAACTTGTCATTCATTCTGATCTTTTCTCAGTAAATCTTTACAGTTTCCTAAATTCAGGGCAAGATCTCAGCAAACAAACCTTTCAATTTGTGTATGAGAAAACCAACACAGAGTTCAAGGTCAGAGGTCCGGGATCTCAGAGCCCCTGAGGAGATAATGCCCCATGCACCATCAGGAGCTCAGGGTACACTACAAAAATCCAGGACAGCAACCTGGGTCAGCTGACTTCAAATATAATGTGTGTTCCACCAGCCACACTGACAAATAGAAAAGGGAACTAATTATTATTATTATTATTATTTTGCCTACCCTGGACCACAAAAAAAACAACAACAAAAAAAGGCAATAAATTCTGAAAGACACAATGGCAAGAGAGGGCAGAAGAGTTCTCTCAACTCAGTGGAGTTACAGGCATCCAGAGTGGAAGGTACCGTAAGTTCAGCTGCACAGAGGGAGCAAGTGTGGTGGAAAGACTCTGACATGGGATAACCTTAGCAAAAACCTTCCACAGCCTCAGTGGGTTGTATGAAAAGTTTCTTGGTTCTAAATATCTCCATGTGGCATCCAAAATGAATGCCAGTACTGAAACCAAATTCTGAAGAGAAATATCAGAAAAGAACTAACATCCCACAATGAAGAAACATCTTCAAAGAAGATGTTGTTATAAAAATACCACAAAAGTACTTTCCAATGAATTCCAGACCTAAAAGTAAAGCTTTAAAATGAGGCTCCAAGCACAGAAGTCTTGAATCCTTTGCTCTGTGCCTAGAGAGGCCCACTGGGAGGAAGCACTTCTTACCAGATAACACTGCCTCTATTTGACCAGACTGTGGGTTCAATGAGAAGAAAAGAAGTGGCACCTGCAACTTTTGAAATCAGAATGGTCTAGAACAAAGGTCAGCAAACTTCTGTAAAAGGCCAGATGGTAAATATTTCCAGCTTGCAGGCCACCTAGTCTCTGTTGCAACTACTCAACCCTACAGTTGTAGCGCAAAATAGCCATGAGCTATATATGAATGAGTAAACATGGCAATGCTCCAGTGCAACTTTATGGACACTGAAGTTTGAATTTCATGTAATTTTCATGAAATATTATTGTTTTAATATTTCCAACCACTTAAAAATATAAAAACCATTCTTAGTTCATGAGCTGTTCATAAAATGGTAGTGGGCTGGATTTACCTCATAAGCCACATTTTGCTTCTTAAGTACTTAAGAAGCACTGACCTCTCAACTGAATTTGAATGTGGGTGGAAAGATGGAAACCTCTGACCCAAACCCCTAGCACATATGTTAGAAGGCAGAAAGGCATTAAGAGTCTTCTTAAAGGGTTTCAGGTGTTTACCTTAAATCTCTTCTCCTGTTAAGTTCCTCTGGTGGAATTGTCCAAGGCAGGTTTTGAGGGAGACATTCTAGAACTTCTGAGGAGAAATCAGAGAAATCTACACCATACTCTGTTAGTATCCCTTCTGTTTCAGGCTCAATTTCACCAGCCTGCCCAAGACTCTTAGCCAGCTGCCTGTGGACAGAACATAGAAGGAACACTGGGTTAGTGAACAAACAAAACACAGGCAACTGTCTTGTCTTTAAAAGAAAGGTACTGGGAGAGTGTTAGAAACCTGCTGCCTACCCCCTCAGCAGGAATACGATCACCAGTGCATGAGGACATGGAAGGGCAAGCAGAAGGAACAAGGATATTCTTGGTATGTGAAATCCATGATTACAATGTAAATTTACCTTTCTTAAATTCTGACCTGGGAACAGGACCAGAAGGCCTTTCTTGGGATTCCTGCAACTGTTCATGGAGGAGTCAAAGCTGACATTATAAAAGACTTGCATTAATGCCTCTGGAAAACACCTTTAGAGTCAATTCTGATTAACTCAGTCTGCTGTTCAAGCCTTAGTTTCAGAGTGCCTACACCTAAAGTCACTGGATTAGAGCTGATATTCATATTTGTTTTTACCTTTAAAAGGTAAAAAATGCTATCTGAACACAATAATACATATTTACTGTGAAAGTTAGAGAACCCAGAAAGGTACTAAGAATAAAATGTAAAGTATCTATAATACCTAGCAAACTACCATTCACAATTTAGGGACTGGACCTTTAAAAATAAGTCTGCATTTAATAGGACATTCCTTACATGAACAGAGTTCTACCTTTTAAAGAGTAGATCTCACTCATCTGTTGGTCATCTACATATGTATTAAAATTGATAATCCTCTATCCTTGTAAATATTGTCATGGCACATACAGATCACAAGTCTCAAGTCATGTGTTAAATACAGATAGCAAATAGGAAATGTGATCTGAGCCTTGCAGTAGTTGCCTTTGAAGAGGGTGCTGGGGAAACGAAAGATGGCCACCTCTTCTGCTGTTCCTGTCTACTCCCAGGATGACCCAGGAATCCCTTCTGCTCTTCTTACAAGGAATTTAACCCTGGCATGATGGTTCTCTCTGGCACCAATCAATTTCGTGGAGGAAAACAGTTTCTCAAGTAAGCGTGGATGCCTGGCAGCCAGAGTTCTTAGGTGCATAGGTGTACATGGAAACTGGGGGCTGCGCTGCCTAACAGGCAGACTTAACAAATTCTGATCTTCAGCCTTGCTACTGGAATGCAGCAGTGGTGGCAGCAGGGTTGGCCCCATTTCCTACCCACAGGCCATGAAAGGGCAGCCACAGTCCACACACACTCCTGTCCTACAGAATGCTTGAGGGAGCCTGTGCACTGACCTGTGGGTTCACATCCGTGCCTCCTCCTCAAACTCAAGTGGTGGTCTCACAGAAAACACACCAAAAAGCCAAAGACAGAGAAATATGAGAAAATACAATTATAGAAAGCTATCTTGAAAATCCCCAAACATTTGGAAATTAAACAATGCATAGCTTAAAGAAGAGAGAAAAGTGAAATAGGCAATATTTTGAACTGAATAAAAACACATTATAGAAGCAGCTAAAGCACTGCCTCAAGGGAAATTTACAGCATTAAAGGCTCATATAAAAAAGTAGTGTCAAATCAATGATCAAAGCTGCTTCTACCTTAAAAAGGAAAGAAAAAATTAGATTCCAAGTAAACAGAAAGAAGGGCTGGGCGTGGTGGCACATGCCTGTAATCCCAGTGGCTCGGGAGGCTGAGGCAGGAGGATCGCAAGTTCAAAGCCAGCCTCAGCAGGGTCAAGGCGCTAAGCAACTCAGTGAGACCCTATCTCTAACTAAAATACAAAATAGGGCTGGGGATGTGGCTCAGTGGCTGAGTGACCCTGAGTTCAATCCCTGGTTCTAAAAAAATAAAAAAGAAAAGAAAAAAAGGAAAAAAATAAAGTAACCAGAATCAATGAAAAGAAAATAAACAATGAAGAAAGAGAATAAAAGAGAGAAATTTATTCATACTAGTCAATAAAAACAGAGAAAGACATGAATCATCAGCATCAGGAACGAGAGGGGATATCATTACACATGCTGTAAGTATCAAATGGATCCCAAAGGAGTTACGAATGACTTTAAGCCAATAATTTCAACATCCTGGATGAAATGGACAAATTTCTTGAAAGACACAAATTACCTAGGATTATTCAAGAATAAATCAATACAAGAATATTTTTATACCTATTAAGGAAATAGAATTCACAGTCTAAAACTTTCCTATGAAAAATAAACCTCCAGGTCCATATAGCTTCACTGATCAATTTTACCAATTATTCAAGAAAACAGAATTCAGTACTACATAAAATGGATAACACATCATGACCAAGTGATGTGAGGTTTGTCCAGCACACACACACACACACACACACACACACACAAAATCAACCAATATAATTCATTATAATGGCAATCAACACACTATCTCAATGGAAGAAAATAATTTGACAAAATTTCAATATTCATTTATGATAAAAGGCACAGGATTAATGGACAGAAACTTCCTCAACTTGTTTAAAGGCCATAATCCTAGCACTAATACCAAACTTCATGGTGAAAGACTAAACAGCTTTCCTGGATCAGGAAGAAGACAAAGGTGTTCTTTCTCCCCAGTACCATTTAACATTGTACTGAAGGTCCTAGTAAATGTGATAAGACAAGAAAAAATAAAAGGTATACAAACTGGAAGAAAGAATTGCACATTGAAGTGGGAGAAGACTATAATTTTCATTATGGTAATGGCCAGCCTCCTACTATGTGATGCCCCTCCTCTCTCTAAGGAAGACCCCCATCTCACACCATGCACACCAGAAGCCAATACACTTAAAAACTCTGCCTCAGCTCAAGACTTTGAATGTGAAGATAACGACTGAAAATCAAAGAGGTACTCCAGACCCATTCATGGCAGCAAGAGTGGTTTCTAGTGACTGCAGTGGCAGCAGTAGTGTCCAGTGGAAGTGGTGGTTTGCAAGAGCAGTGGTAAGAAACACAGCCACTGTGGCCAAACATGAGGGTTGGATGACTTCTGAGCTCTCCAGAGTTGTCTTGGTTCACTCCTCCCCTTTTTCAGGGAATTCAAACCTCTCACTGTTTCTGTGAGTCCTTCAATATTCTTCCAAAAAAGCTTCTCCTTTCCTAACAGAGCTCATTTCTCTTTCTAGAAAACAAGAATTCAAACAGTTAAAGACTTGGGTACCTCAATGCTATCTTATTTTTTAAATGACAGAATCATTACCAGTGTCCACTAGAATGTGAGGATCTGGGGGACTAATTTTCACTGCTTCTAAAGTTTGAAGGACATGGGAATTCCACACTGTACAGGATGCCTACTTGCAACAATGTTGCTTAGGTTAAAAAAAAAGAACTTTAAATTCTGGGGATCACAGGAAATAATTAGTCATTTAAAAAATTAATTAGTATTTAAAAATTAATAGGACCTAAGTTACTTCCCAGCCATCTAACTAATCTATTTATTATTCCCACAGGTTCCTGAACCTGTTTCCTACATTCATCTCCTAACATCACTATCTTAACTGTCTGGGTTCTTGGTCACAAGGACAAGAAACCAACTCTGGTTGGAAAAAGTTTATTAAAAGGATACTTGCTGGGTATGGTGGCACATGCCTGTATAGCCAGCAGCTTGGGAGGCT